>PUQB01000216.1:330000-363975 GCA_003024785.1 Selaginella tamariscina | reverse complement strand
CCGCTTATATCCTGCGGAAGTGCCTGAGCGGCGGGATTAATCCCGCCGCCCTCCGCGAAGGGCATGAGCGTGGGCCGGATTAATCCCGCCGTTCATGTCCTGCGTGAATTCCCTGGGCGGCGGGATTAATCCCGCCGCTCTACGACAAACCGAAGAGCGGCGGATTAATCCCGCCGCCCATGGCCTGCGTGAGGGGCCTCGGCGGCGGGATTAATCCCGCCGCCCATCCCTGTAAATGCCCTGCGCGCATCCGGCAGGATTAATCCGCCCATTAGAACCTTCACACAGGCCATTGCCGGAGATAAATCCGCCGCATTCCGCGCAGGGCATGGGTGAGCGGCGGGATTAATCCGCCGCCATGGCCCCAACCATATAGCGGCGGGATTAATCCCGCCGCCGAGGCTATAAACTATAGCGGCGGGATTAATCCGCCGCTCGAGGGCTTAGCGAGATAAAAACACACACATATATATATGTGTGTGTGTGTATATATATATATGTATGTATGTATGTATGTATAGGAGTGTACGTGTGTGGCAAGAAGGTATATATATGTGTGTATATGTATATCGTGTGTATGCGTGTGAGCGAAACAAATAAAATCATACAGATAAACAAACACACACACACATATATATACACAGGAGTGTGCGTGTGTGTGCGAAAGATAAAACTAATAAATAAATAAATTATACAGATAAACACACACATATATATGTGTGTATATAGATATATAATCTATAGAGAAAGAGAGAGTCTGTGAATATATAAGCATATATATAAATAGTGTTGTATGTATGTATATATGTATATAGGTATATATATGTGTATATGTATATTGTGTGTATGCGTGTGTGAGCGAACAAATAAAATCATACAGATAAACAAACACACACACACACACATATACATACACAGGAGTGTGCGTGTGTGTGCGAGAGATAAAACTAATAATAAATAAAATTATACAGATAAACCACACACATATATATATGTGTGTATATAGATATATAACCCATATGAATATATAAGCATATATATAAACTAGTGTTGTATACTATTTGTTAATATGCATTGATTATATATATATATATATATATATATATATATATATGTGTGTGTGTGTGTGTGTGTGTGTGTGTAAAAGCAGTGCGCGTGTGTGTGGGAGAGATAGATCAATAAAAAAAAAATTACAGATACTGGTACACATAAATATATATGTATATATTATATATATATATATATATATATATATATATATGTGTGTGTGTGTGTGTGTGTGTGTGTGTGTGTGTGTGTGTGTGTGTGTGTGTAAGCAGTGTGCGTGTGTGTGGGAGAGATAGATCAATAAAAAAAATTTACAGATACTGGTACACATAATATATTGTATGTATATATGTATATAGGTATATATATATATGTGTATATGTATATCGTGTGTATGCGTGTGTGAGCGAAACAAATAAAATCATACAGATAAACAAACACACACCCACACACACATATACATACACAGGAGTGTGCGTGTGTGTGCGAGAGATAAAACTAATAATAAATTTATACGCACACTCCTAAACATATATACATACATACACACACACACACAGATCTCACCTGTGTGCACAGCCGCCGCCGCCGATTTCACAACCGCCGCCTCTTGAAACCCTAAGAATATACCTAAACCTAAAGAATTAAATATATATATTAACCCTAATAGAATATTCCTTCTGAAAATATTACTTAAACCCTAAAAAGAATAAAATAGATTCGCCCTAAACGAATATTCTTTCATTATATTATTAGCCGCGTGCGTGTGCGTGGGTGTATCACATACACCTCAAAAATATAAATCATGCAGGGATTTAACATGTGTGTGTCCATGAGAGTGTTAAGTTTCATGTGTATCAATACATACATACACATGCATATATTATACATAATATATACATACACACGTGTATACACACAGACATACACACATATTAGTACATAATATTAGAGAGACGAGTACATATTATAGATCATGCATGGTGTATATGTTTGAGAGAAGAGAGACAGTACATATTAACATGGATCATGCATGGTGTGTATGTATAGAGAAGACAGAAAGTACACATATATACATACAGAGTACACATATATTATACATGCACACGTGTATACACACAGACATACATACATATTACATGAGTAAATTCATTGTGTTACATATTAGGGTTTAGGGTTTAGGGTTTAGGGTTTGCTCCCAACAAGCTTAATAAATATTACACATGTAAATTCAATTGTTACATACAGTCACACAGATTGAGTACATATATCATACATGCGTTGAACATGATGTTTTCAATAAGAAGCAACCTATTTCTTCAGTTTGGTTTAGGGTTGTGCATGTGTGGTGCATATGTGTTTTGTAAGTTCTTGTAATGCGTGTGTAAATTTATGATTGTGTTATATATGTGTGCAAAAACAAACATCGAATATTAAGAAATAATATTAATAAACACACTAGGAACATATTTTAAATTATACATAATAATATATGATTTTATCTAATATATAGCCATATATAGTTTTAATAATATATATTAATTTAATATTGATAAAAAGGTTTAACATTGAAATATTCTTGAAATAATAAGAAATTAATTGAGAAATCCCATTAATATATACAAAATGTAAATTAAATACTCAAATAATTAACAAAAATTATCATAATCATTTAATATTGGAATATTCTTGGAATAATAAGAAAATAATAAAGAATATCCCATTAATATAAAGAAGATTAATTACTCAAGTAATTAAGGAAATGATATTAATATATATATTAAAACTATATATGACTATATATTAAGATAAAATGTATGATTAGTATAATTTAAAATTTCATAGTGTGTAATTAAATATTATAATAAGGTTTAACACATGAATATTCTTGAAATAATAACAAATTAATTGAGAAATCCCATTAATATATACAAATGTAGAATATTACTGCAATAATTAAGAACAAGACTAATTTAATTATATAATCAGGTTAATATTAGAATATTCTTCAAAATAATTAAAAATATTAAAGAATATCCATTGATACTAGAAATGAAAACTAAATACTCGATAATTAAGAAAATAATAATAAAACAGACTATGAATATTTTAAATGACATAAAATATATCAATTTATTATTGTATAATATATTTATATATATATAATATAAATAACTTGAATACTAAGAATGTAGAATATAGTCTAAAATTTCAAATAAACAACTTGAATCACTGAATAACATTAAATGCAATTTTAAAATACTCATTGGAACTGGAGAGTATATATGTCAGAGTTCGGATATTTGTGTCAACTCATCTTAAATTCTATTTTCTGTTCTTTTAAAAAATTTGAATTCTGACATATGTATTGTCGGTCTGACATGTAAATTTGAAAATGCATTTAATTCCCACTCAAATTCAGATCTGGTTCTTTCTCCGGCAGGGTTTCTTCATTTCTGTATTTTCACTCTTTAGATCTTCTTTTTTTCTTCATAGTGATCATCTCAGGGGCGAGATTAAATTGGTGCTATTCTTTTATAGAAAGCACGTCCTTCAGTGCTGTTTACAAGTAAGTATTATAAACAATTTAAAAATACTTATAAAGATCACTCTCTTACATTCTCTCTTAAAATTACAATTTAGGGTTTAGAATGCATTAGGATTATATATATTCCGTTAGGGATTATCCCGTTTAAATATCCTTTTAACTTAATATTCTAGGTTAACCGGCCGGCAGGATTAATCCGCCATTTCTTTTGCCTCTTCGAAGAGTGGCGGGATTAATCCGCCACCATCTCCCGGCAATGCTTTCCGCCACTGAAAAAGTGGCGGGATTAATCCCGTCGATAACCTTCTCAACTGATGAAGAGTTACCAGAATTATTTAAAAGATTTCGCGGATTAATCCCGCCAACCATTTTAGGAGGCAGGGAAGGGGTGGCGGATTAATCTCGCCACCACTTCCCTGTTTTAAAGATTTGGGGACAAATCCCGAGATCTCTTTGAAACATAGTTTTGGAGAGAGTTATTGCGTTTAATCCCGCCACCCATTCCCCGTCGTAAAATTATGGGCGGGATTAATCCCCCTTGGACTCCCTCTGACAAGAAGAGCCGCGGATAATCTCGCCGCCTCTTCCTCCTCGGGAGTCCGGCGGGATTATTCCCGCCGACTCTCTCCGGCGAGGATAGTCGGCGGGATTAATCCCGCCGGACTCCCCCCGAGAGGAAAGAGGCGCATTAATCCCGCCGGCTCTTCCTTTCAAGAGGAGTCCAAGGCGGATTAATCCCGCCGACTCTCTCCGACGAGGAAGGGAGTCCGGCGGGATTAATCCCGCCGACTCATCCTCGCCGGAGAAGTCGGCGGGAATAATCCCGCCGGACTCCCCCCGAGGAGGAAGAGGCGGCGGGATTAATCCCGCCGGTCTTCCTTGTCGGAGGATCCAAGGCGGGATTAATCCGCCGACTCTCTCCGAAGGGGTTGAGTCAGCGGCGGGATTAATCCCGCCCGTTCCTCGTCGGAGGATTTGTGGGCGGGATTAATCCGCCCATCATTGTATTAATCAAACATGAGATATTATCTCTAAACATAATTATGTATTATTGCATATGCATATTATTAAGTAACCGTAATTCAGATTTCTTAGAAATATTGCATAAACAGATACATAAATAATACAATTATTTATGTGCAGGACAATATGTTTAATACTGGAGATAAAAAGTATGTTCTTCTTCGGAACAACGAGATAGTTGGCACTGGAACTGTGGAAGTTCGAGATAATTGTCAGCCACGATCCAGGAAACAGGAAGAGAGTAGGATTCCAAGGACAGAAAGGCTTGACTCAGGAATAGGACCGAGAGCAGGACAGGAACCAGGAATAGGAACAGGACGGATCTAGGAGCAAGACAGATCAGGATAGGATCCGGAGCAAGACAGGAACAGGACAGGATCCCGGAGCAGGACAGGATCCAGGAACAGGACAGGAAATAGGAGAGACAGAACAAGGACAGGAACAAGACAAGACAAGATTGATCGTAGTAAGATTGGTGTTGATAGTAACTGATTGTACAACAATTAGGTCGGAGCTTTTATGCTCACAACTCCAAGAGCTAATCTAGGCATGCATGCAAAAGTGGTTGCATGCATGCAAAAAGTGATTGCATGCATGCAGAGGCTAAGATGAGTCCACATGTCCCTTATCCTCTAGGCATATCCTGTGGCATATCCTGTAGAATATCCTGCAACCGAATCCTGTGTCCGGAATCCTGGTAAATATCCTGTAGGAAAATCCTGCAACCCATATCCTGTATCCGGAATCCTGTAGGAAAGTCCTACAACCCATGTCCTGTATCCGGAATCCTGTATTCTGTATCGGGTCGTGACAGCACCTCCTCCTAAAACGAGTTCCACGAGTCTTGGGACCTGGTTTAGCAGGATAATGCCGATGGAAGGCAGCAACCTTGGAAGAAGCATGGAGTAAGTTGGATGCAGGCTCCCAAGTGCGATCAGTAGGCAGGTACCCTTTCCAATCCACCAAGTATTGGAGTTGGTGACGATGAAGACGAGAGTCAAGGATGGCTGCGACTTCGTACTCAGGTTCCGTGTCAATGACCACAGGAGGGGGAGGAGAAGAAACACGACCGGAAGAGAAGAAGGATGATACGGCTCCAATAAAGAGGTGTGAAACACAGGATGAAGTTTCACCGTGGATGTAACTCGAGTGGAAAGCTACGGGATTTACCTCTGCCACGATCCTATAAGGGCCCAATCGTTGAAAATCCAACTTAGAAGAAGGCATGTTGGTGCGAATGTGTCGACGAAGAAGCCACACGAGATCACCAATCTTGTATCAAGTGCCGGCTGTCGGTGAGCATCAGCATGATGCTTGTATCGTTCCTGTGCCTGTTGAAGATGAACCTGGAGATCATCCTGTACCTGCCGAAGATGTTGAAGACGATCCTGTACTGCAGGAGCGGAAGAAGGAGAAGCGTAGGAGCAAAGTTAAAACGTGGATGGTGGGCCTGTAAGAGCAAAGAAAGGTGTCTGTCCTGTAGATGCGTGGATGGAGTTGTTGTAGGCAAACTCCCCATTGGAAGGAGGTCCAACCAGTTGTCCTGCTGGTAACTAATGAAGCAACGAAGATACTGTTCTAAGGTCTGAATTGTGCGTTCGGACTGCCCATCGGTTTGTGGGTGATATCCTGAAGAAAGATCCGCTTTGACCTGTAGACTCCGAAGAAGCTCTCGCCAAAACTTGGACATGAATTGTGGACCTCGATCGAAACAATGCTCAGGAAGACCATGATGTCGGAACACCTCGCGGATCACTAACTCGGCATTGTCTGACCTGTAGCTGTCTTGTTGCAGGTAGGAAATGAGCCTGCTTGGTGAAACGGTCAACCACCACAAGAACTGCATCAAATCCACGGGAAGGAGGAAGATCTGTGAGGAAATCCATACAAATGGATCTCCAAGGAGCAGACGGAACAGGAAGAGGACGAAGAAGACCAGAGGGGCATGATGAGGCATCTTCGACCTGCTACAAGTGTCACAACTCCGTACAAACCTCTCCACAAAACCTCGCAACCCAGGCCACCAATAGTTGCGAGTCACCAATTCCACTGTCTTGGCCACACCAAAATGTCCTGTAGGGGTATCATGACAATCCTGTACCACACGAGTCCTAGAAATACCAACAGGAACGTACAGGAGACCTTCCCGGTACAGGAGTCCATCCTGTATGGTGAATAGGTTGTAGTCTGGACGGGAACTGGAGGAAGAGGAACTTGCAACGTCAGGATGAATGTGTGAGAACACATTCTTTCCCAAGTCGTCTGTAGGCAACTGCGAACGAACGTCCTGTAGGAGTGTTGAATTTGCTGGAGCCTGATGAACCTGCAGTGCGCAAAGCCGGAAATCATCCCCAGGACCCAACAACACTTGCCTTTGACCGTCAAATGCAGGATCGCCCGGGCTTGGTGCAAGGTAAGAGCGCCTAGACAATGCGTCCGCCTTGCCATTCCGAAAGCCGGGCCTGTAGACGATGACGAAGTCAAAACGTGATAGGAACTCTGCCCACCTAGCCTGTCGCCGACTGAGGACCCGAGCCGTTTGAAAGTACTCCAGGTTCTTGTGATCCGTAAGAACTTGTACAGGATGTGCAGCACCTTCCAGGAAATGCCGCCATTCCTCAAACGAATCCACAATGGCCTTGAGTTCCTTGTCATGAATCTCGTAGTTGATCTCCGCCGACAGGAACTTACGAGAGTGAAAGGCTACAGGATGAAGCAACTTGTCCTCTCCAACTTGCGATAGGACGGATCCTACTGCAAAATCCGAGGCATCTGCTTCAATGAAGAAAGGATGAGAAGGGTCAGGATGTGCTAAAATCGGAGCTGTCGTGAAAACGTCCTTGAGTGTTGTGAACGCGTGTTCCGCCTTGTCGGACCAAGAGAAAAGTCCTGTGCGCTTGGTGAGTTCTGTGAGTGGAAGTACACGCTTGGAGAAGTCCTGTATGAACCGCCTGTAGAAGTTTGCAAAGCCAAGGAAACATTGTACATCTCGTACCGACTTGGGCCTCTCCCACTCCACGATGGTCTTCACCTTGTGCATGTCCATGGAAACGCCAGCAGGAGAGACGATGTAGCCCAAGAACTCCACCGAATCCCTATCGAAAAAACACTTCTCCAACTTCGCGTACAGGCCATGCTCGCGAAGCCGCTCTAAAACTAGTCGTACATGCTTGTCATGTGCCGCCTGGTCCTTGGAGAAAATCAAGATGTCGTCGAGGTAGATCACCACAAACTGGTCCAAGAAGTCACGGAAAATGTCGTTCACCATGTGTTGGAATACAGCTGGGGCATTGGTAAGGCCGAAAGGCATTACCGTGTACTCAAAATGTCCATACCTTGTACGAAAGGCAGTCTTCCACTCATCGCCGGGACGAATCCGTACAAGGTTGTAGGCTCCTCGTAAGTCGATCTTCGTGAACACCTTTGCCCCTCGCAGCCGATCGAGAAGTTCCGGGATCAATGGCAACGGATACCGATTCCGAATGGTGACTTGATTCAAACCCCTGTAGTCCACCACCAAACGTAAACTCCCATCCTTCTTCTTGACAAAGAAGATAGGAGCTCCTGCAGGGGACTTTGAGTGACGAATGAAGCCGGATCCTAAGTTGTCCTCGATGTATTGACGAAGAACCTCCAACTCTGTGGGTGACAATGCATAGATCGGTCCGAATGGTGGAGTCTTTCCTTCCGCAAGATCAATAGGACAGTCGTAGGACCTGTGAACAGGAAGAACTGCAGCCTTGTGCTTGTCAAAAACGTCCTTAAAGTCGTGGTACTTGGATGGTAGGGAAGAAGGAGGAGAAGGAGAAGGAGAAGGAGAAAAAACAGGGGAGTCGGATACAGGAAAGGTAGGAGAGGACGTAGGAGTTACTTGAAAAGCAAAAAGGTGGAAGGGGGCAGGATCAGTGGCGAGTTCATGCATGGTAGTGGTAAGAACTCGGAGAGGAGAAGGAGGGAGCTGTGACTGAAAAAGAGGAAGGATCTTGGGGATGGAACAGAGGCAGGGTAACAGAAAGAAGCAGGATTGGAAAAAACCTGTGTGGTTGTTGATGAGTGTACAGGATTGGAAGAATCCTGTACAGGACACCGTGAGTGTACAGGATTGGAAGAATCCTGTACAGGAGTCCGTGGTTGCGCAAGAGTGGAAGAAGCCTGCGAATGTGCTGACGAATCAACAGGAGGTGGATCCTGTTGAGGAGGAACCTTCGACACTGATACAGGATTGGAAGAACCCTGTACAGGACACCGCAAACTTACAGGAATGGGGAGAGCCTGCGGATGTGCTGAGGAACTGCCATGAGGTGAATCCTGTCGAGGAGGAGTCTTCAACACTGGTACAGGAACAGGTACGGTCAATCCTGTAGCTTGTACTGCCTCAGATACTAAGGATGTATCCTGCACGCAGGAAGGTACAGGATTGATCCTAGAAGTTGGAGAGGAAAACGTGAGTGTCCTAGACCTCCAGTCGATCTGCGGATTTGCAACAACGAACCATGGCATGCCCAAAATGATGGGAGTCGACCGAGTCTTGATCAAGTTGAAGGAAATTGAACAGTTGAATGTGCCATACCTGCAGGAGAGAGGTTCGGTAGCATGGGTAACTGCACCGGAAGCAATTAGACGCCCATCGGCCACCTCTACAGGAACTGCACGCTTCAACTTCACCACCGAAATGCCATGTTGAGTTGCAAACGTGTCATCCATGAAGCATGCATTTGCACCAGTGTCTAACAAGGCAAACTCCATGAGCTCTCGATTATTAAGATGAATGTGTACAGGAAACTTAAGTGACGGGATGGTATGAGCAGCACCAATGGAGCCTGCACCTACGTCCAACTTCGCGGCTCCTAGACGAAGTGGACATTGGAGTTTTCCGACTGAACTTCGGCTTCGACTTCACGCGTCTTGAAGTTCCTGGCTTTAATAGGACAATCTGCCACCTTGTGTCCTGCTCCACCACAATACAAGCACAGGTTCTCACTGCGACGACGTTGCTTCTCGGCAGCGGAAAGAGAGCCACGCTTGGATTTCTCAACCTCCATAGGAACTACTCCAGAAGGTGGTGCAGGAACATGTACCACAGCTGTAGGATTGGTTTGCAGGAACTGTTGACGGGATCTTTCCTGACGACGCTCGAACAAACGGTTGTCGCAACGAACAGCTTGTTGCATGATCTCCGCTAATGTTTGGGCATCCGGTAACGTAAGGAGAAGGTCCTTCACGTCGTCCCTCAACCCAAAACGGAAGTGTTCGATCAATGCAGTCTCGTCCCATGGAATGTTCGTGCAAAGTTGCTGAAATTCGGATGCATAGACGGAAGCTGGTCGGGATCCTTGAGTGAGCTTCCGTAACTTCGTGCATGCAGAACGGTACTTATCAGGATCTCCAAAACAGGCTTCAAAGGCAGCCACGAAACCTTCAAAGTCTTCCATCAGTGGATCGTCACGCTCCAGCAAGGGGGCAACCCAAGCCCGTGGAGATCCACTTAGTAAGGATGCCAAAAGACCCACCTTTTGAGCATCAGTCGAGTAGCGCCGTGGTTGCATACGGATCAAGAGTCGGATCTGATTCAGGAAACCTTGGAAATCGGCACGATTACCACTGAACTTCTCTGGCATGCTAACCTTCGGCTCCGAAGAAAAGTTTGATGAAGAGGAAACCACCGATGCCTGGGAGAGAGCCTGCGCAGCAGCCTTGGAGGATGCATCAGCAGCTGCATGTGCCGCAGTGGTGGAACCTTGCAGGTCGGTGACCACTTGGCGCAAAGTGGCCAGCTCATGAAGTAGCATTTGGTGCTCGTGTTGAAAAGCTCAAAATCAGCCATGATCTAGGAAAGAAAAAAGGAGGAAAATGAAGGAAAGGAATCAAGAAAAAGGTAGCTGGAAAACGGAGAACTATGAAGCAGTTACTATCAAACTGTCAAGCCACGATCCAGGAAACAGGAAGAGAGCAGGATTCCAAGGACATGAAGGCTTGACTCAGGAACAGGACCGAGAGCAGGACAGGAACCAGGAATAGGAACAGGACGGATCTAGGAGCAAGACAGGATCAGGATAGGATCCGGGAGCAAGAACAAACAGGACAGGATCCCGGAGCAGGACAGGATCCAGGAACAGGACAGGAAATAGGAGCGAGACAGGAACAGGACAGGAAACAAGACAAGACAAGATTGATCGTAGTAAGACTGGTGTTGATAGTAACTGATTGTACAACAATTAGGTCGGAGCTTTTATGCTCACAACTCCAAGAGCTAATCTAGGCATGCATGCAAAAGTGGTTGCATGCATGCAAAAGTGATTGCATGCATGCAGAGGCTAAGATGAGTCCACATGTCCCTTATCCTCTAGGCATATCCTGTGGCATATCCTGTAGGAATATCCTGCAACCGAATCCTGTGTCCGGAATCCTGGTAGGAGTATCCTGTAGGAAAATCCTGCAACCCATATCCTGTATCCGGAATCCTGTAGGAAAGTCCTGCAACCCATGTCCTGTATCCGGAATCCTGTATTCTGTATCGGGTCGTGACAATAATAATGCATCATGTCACAATATTGCCCAAGGATCTTGTGTGTACGTATGGGTGAACACCATTTACAAGCATGTTGAGGTTCTGGGAATGGAATTTGAGGAGGGTTCTCCTGTATTGTGGAATTTGGATGAAGTCAAGGCTGACACAGAATATGCAGAGTCACAAACAAAATAGTAGCACGAGTTACCAGATGATGGCTTGCCTGCTGTAATGGATGAGGTGATTCTCTTTCTTCGTGAGATTGAAGTCGGAAGAGGCATCATCACAGCTATAAATCCAATGGAAGCAGTGTCAGAAGAGAAACTAGGGTCCGACTTCGTGGGTGTAGTTGTGACAGAGGTTTCACCTAATGGCACATTATATCCTGGATCCCTCGTGAGGTGGCGAACATCTGAATTAAGACGGCAAGATGGTTCAACATATTCTGGGTTGGATTTCAATAATAACAACCCGGAAGAACAACTCATATTTGAAGAGGTTCCTTGCATTGGTCCTATTGTAAGAAAAAGGCGATTCATGGGTTGTAGATCTTCCCCTGCAAGTTTCAGCAAGAGGGTAAAGATGGATCCTACATCTTCCGAAAGTGTTACGAGCATTTCCACGATTGACTGTTGCAAGAAGAAGTGTTGTTAGATGGCAGACCGGAATGAAATTACCCAATGTAGACATGTCTTTTGTATGCTCACCCAAAAGCAAAGGCATGAGTTTGTATATGCTGCACTAACTGGGTGTATTGATGGAATGGCCTCGGACACAGGTTATCAGAGTACATCCATGGTATTTAATAAGGTGGCCATCTGCTTCAAAGCTTGGTACAGTATATACGGGATCCCAAAGACCACGTTCTACCGTCGGAGGGATGAGTGGCTAGATGGAGCGCGAACCTCAGTTCATGGGAACACTGGCTTGGTCAAAACCCGCTCTCACATCATGGCAGCCATAGAGATACTCAAGGCTTTTGTGGAAGCAAATGCAGACAGGATGCCTCACAAATGCCGAACCACAAATGCAGGGGTCAGGGAAAATCTCAAGGTTTTACCTTCAATCTACACTCAATTGAAACTGTGTGAACATGTGAACAAGTGCCTCAGTTTGATGGGGCTCCAAGCAATCTGCACTGGTACCTTCAACAACATATGGAATACTCATTTTAAGGATGTGGAGATTGCAAAAACACTCTAGCTTTTCTAAGTGTGACACTTGTACATCATTGAAGGCTGCAGAGGCTTGTGCAAAAACCTTGGTGGAGATCACTACCATTCAAAGGAAGATGGAGGCCCACATGATTGCACAACAAACTTGCCAGTCTCAGTACTATGCACACCGCATGCTTTCTGTGTCACGCCCATCAGAGTACCTGTGCTTGATCCATGACAAGATGGATCATTCAAAGACCAGCATTCCAAAGCTCTTTGCAACACCAAAGTGCCTTGGAAATGTCATGAAACTTCCGATTTCATTGACAGGTGTGCTAACACATGACACGGTTGTGAGTCATATGGACACTTTTCACTTCCACATTGGTCTAGCGACTCCAATTTCACTATTGGGTCGTTAGCCATGTGTTTCAGAAACCTTGAAGCCCACTCACAGACAAGTCCTATCAGTGATCTCAAAGTGAAGAAACAACACCTTCAACCTTTACATAATGCTCTCATGAACACATCTGCACTTGAGGCTACTTGGGAATATGAGAGGCATTGTCAGCAACCTGAACAAAAAAAGATGGCCCTGTTGAGAGTTCAGGTTCAGTGGAGGGATCTAGCTCAAATAGTGTACATGTGTCCTCAACATCAAATAAGCTTCCTCGTCATTTGCTTTTACAGATGGATAATTGTGCAGGCGAGAACAAAAATAGGTAAATCATTTTACTTAAGGGTTTCTCAACTCATACTTACTTTGATTTTCTAGATATGTGCTAGCATACTTGTCAATGCTTGTTGCCAAAGGTGTGTTTGAAACAATCACGCTCAGTTTCCTTATGGTTGTCACACTCATGAAGATATTGATGCGTTCTTCAGCAAGGTCTCCAACTCTACAAAAAGGACAAGTGCACTTACCTTACCGCATATGATGAATCTTTTTCAAAATTGCATCTCCAAAAAAGTTGTGCTTTGCTTGTGACTGAGGTGCCAGACTTCAAAAAATTTCTCAAGGAGTATATAAAAGAAGGGAGTGATTCTTTAGTTGGTCACCTTGTGCCGCTACAATTCTTTTTTCTCCATACGAGATGGTAACCTATTATGTAGTACAAGTTACGGCCATCAGAGCAGGAGTGGTTACCGAAAGAGGGCTTAATGCTCTTCAAAAGTGGAGAGGATGGAAAGCCACTTCTCCAGAAGGACAACCAGACCCTATTCCATTGAGTGCCCAGCTCAAGGAACAAGAGGTTATTATTGATGGCATCAAAAAATATGTGGCATGGTTCAAAAATCGATGCCAAGAAATCTGATAAGGCAACTGGTTACTCAGAACTATATAAGCATGTGGTCAACTATTGGGAGACTGTTGTTCGAGAGTTGGAAGGGCCTACTGTCACAAGTACAGAATTGCAACACCCTTTGTGGCCTAAAACAAGGTGGCGAGAGGAGATTGAAATGACATCACTGAGCACAGAACATAGAAGCCAGTAGTGATGTGGAAGTGCAAACCCCACATTTTGTTGGACAAAGGAACCAAAAACCTAAAGCATACTTTGATTGCTGCAAGGATCTTCAAAAACTAATGATGGTTCTCATTACTCCAGATGCGTCATATAATCAGCCTATTTGGATGGGTCAAATTATCGACACACCTGAAGTAATCACAAAAAATAGTATTGTTAAGGTTGCATGGTTCAAACCACAAAAAAGGCGACACGAGAAGGAGAGTGAAATATATAATGGATGCCTAGAGAAAACATGGTCTCCCAATCAAAAAGACCCAGCATGTTTTTATAAATGTTAAATCCATTCGATATGGGTGGATGTCAAGAAGCGTTGATAAAGTCACGATTAACAAAACTGCAAGGGAATGTATGTTTTCTGAAGCTTAAAGCAATTACAAAATTATAAAAATATATATTTAATATTCATAATTATAAAACTCTTTAATAATAGTACCAAATTGTATACTTAACTATAAAATTTAAAAAAATGATATGGAAGATTGACTATATATTATAGGATTTTATATATATATTAGTACTACTACAAATTTTTAATTAATAATGTTATATTTAAATATTAATATTTTAATAACAACATCAATATTTATATAATGTACCTCTTATGCTCTTCCTTAATTGTTATATTAGGCAATATATTATATAATTTAATACATTCTACTTTTATAATGTTATTAATTTTTGTTCAATGAATGCTATAATTTATTAAAGGGTAGAATACAAAATAAAATATTCTAAAGAATATTCTCTTTTCAAACATATATTCTAAAGAATATTCCTTTAATATTAGAAAATGCTAATTAAATAGCTAAAATTGCTAATTATTAGGAAATGGGACTATAGCCATGCCCATTTTAGTTACAACTTGCATATATACATAGAAGGTATTTATTATTGAATTCATGCTTGCTCTTCACTGATACCTACTTTTTCAGGTATTTATTTCTTTGATTCTTGCTCATGTCACCGATACTTTTGCCTTCGCCTTCGCCAAGAAGAATAGACATCATTGGACAGGATTTTATATGAACGATGCTAATCCCAAGTGCATTGATACCGTTGTTCACTTGGTTGTTAGGAATGCGCCAAACAATTTCAAGCTTCCAAATGACTGGCCAGGCATCTGTTTGCACTCCAACGGCCCTGAACCTCCATCCAATACACCGATAGGTATGAGTGACGTATTCGGCAATGTACGTTATCCAAACATTACAAGTCAAGCGGCACGGAGCATCGTCAACTTGATCAGGGGTCCTGACAGTGATGCGTGGGTTTTTGACTACTGCATTAGGGGGTCCGTCTTGAAGGAGTGTTACCTTCGGCATACATGTGTGTTTGCCGTTGAAAAGGATAAGACCATGGTTGAGGACCTGAACAAGTGGATAGATTGGGTCTCAACTGAGTAGCCCAACGAATCCATAAAGGCGTATTTGAGAAAGTTCCATCCAGATAAGTGCGATAGCTCTGAAGGTGAATCTGGTTCAATCTCGGAGTCTGAGAACGAACTTCAATCAGATATTAGACCGGAAGTTATCTCGAGGAGTACAGAACATTCGCACACTCCAGGACCCATGGAAACATCAATAGAAGATGCAGAAGATCTTGAACCATCTCACAAAGCGCTTAGACCTTCTTCGCCTCACTCAGAAGGTAATAGTGAAGAAGAATTGATAATGAATTGATAGAGTGATGAATAGTTGTAAATGAGTGTAACATAAGGCATTTTTGTATATTTCTTTTATATTTGTACAGAAAATAAATTCTCAAGGATTAATGAAGCTTTTAGTTCAAACATGGGTCACACATTAACAAGGTAAATAATATACCTTGATAATTTTAAGGTCAGCTAATTATCATTTTGCAGATGTAATGAAATAATTGAGAACATGGATTTTCAGCATTGGCATGAGGTAAGAGAGGGGTCTGGCGACAATTTCTTGTGCCACATGTCAGAATGACAGAGTTTATGCAGGAAATGGATAATAATGCAGCTCAAAACATCGTTACCATGGGGCCACTTTAGTTTTTTCATCATCATTTTTATTGGCTTTAGTTCCAAAATCAATTTCTTCAGCGCATGCAATATCTGAATCTTGTAAGGATGATGTACAATTAAATGATGAAGGGATAGGCAACGAGATAGTGCAACGGATAAATGTGAAAGGGAGCAAACAAGTGATTTGCAAAGTATTCAAGAGGCAACGCCATCTCATGTTACTCATGGCCATATTGTGTTGTTGGATGTCAATGGTGTTCTGCTTCATCGACAAAGGCCCCAGGATAGAAAAACAGAAATCAAACAAGGAGATTTCATTCCTATGATATTATTTTTCGTCCAGGGTTGGATCGTCTCTTTCAAAAGCTTAAGGAGATGGGTGCACTTGTGGGATTTGGTCATGCATGCAGATTCATAACTTAACACCGCTGTTGAGTTTACTTAAGAAATATTGTAGTGTTGCAGAAGAGGTGATTCGTAAAGATTGGATTTTTGACCAACGAATGTGTCATAAACCTCTCGAATTTCAGAATATAAGAAAGGAAAGCAAGCCATACTTCTTCAAGAATGAAAGAATAATTGGACTCATGGGGAGATCAGTCGCTTAAGATAACAAAGAATGCACATATCTTAGTAGTAGATGACTCTCCTCAGAAGGCTATGCTCAACCAAAACATTGCTTGTATTCATCCAATCACTTTCGATCCATATTCTGATACCGATATCATGGATGAGCTAGTGAACTACTTGGATACGTGCCTCAGAAAGAAGAATCTCGAAAATTTTTGTGAGCAGTATCCACCGTATCATACATTTTTTGAAGCTTTCTTTCTCGTGATATTGAATTTTAATAAAATGAAGTATAGCAACCGGGCGCTTTATATATTATTCTTAAGGAACGTCAGTTTTTAGATGAGCCTTTATGCAGACCTTCTCTTATCACATCTTATGTATTAACAAGGATGGCAACTCCCAATTGCATTCGTGAGAGTGTTAAGTGGTGGCAACAACATCAAGAATTGACCAAAATGATTTGATTAATCCGGAGAGTGATGATTTTAGACAAATGAAAAGATTTCTTTGTATGATAGAAAGAAAGTATTTATAAAAAATTAACATGTTGATAAGAAAAATGATTTCATTTGTAATATATTGATAGTATTTCTTCATTATTGAAACTATTTTTAGAACGAAGAATAATATGAATATTCTAAGATATTTTAGGAATATTCCTTACTAAGTAAGGTTATTGAGGATTAATTAATTAATTAATTAATATTTAAGGCTTAATTTACATATTAATTAAATGATTAATTAATAATTAAAACTTAAGTATTAATTAGTAATTTATTTTATATTCCCATTTTCACGTATCATGCCCACTTTAGTTACAACGTGCATAATTGTTTGGGCGGGATTTATCTCGCCGGTATATTAATCTGTCTTTTTTCTCAGAGAGTTGAAGAAATTGTAGTAGTTGATTTTGCCCAGGTAGGCGGAAGGAAACATCCTTTTTTGATGATGTTGATTTCTTGTCTCGAGGATAGGATCTTTGCGAAATGGTTGGGATTATGGAATCCTTTGCAAAAGGAACACTGAAAGAAGCAGACAAGTGAAGTGGAGCCCTCAGAGAAGTCTGCAAAGAAACCCAGTAAAACGCCGAAGGCTAAAGTCTGTTCAATCTATAAAGGATGTAGACAACGATTTCAAGCTCACATGATTGAAGCCTTTAAAAAGGAACAATGATGGAGGAGATGGAAGTCTTGGCTGATTTGGTGATTGATGGCAAATTACAGATTAACAACAGCAGCCCCACCTCTCCTTTTCATCTCAAGGCAATGGAGTTGAAGACAGTCAGGCACTTCAAGGAGTGGTTGGGAATACACTGCCACAAACTGGGTTGGATTTCGGCTTCAACATACGAAGAGGTCAACAAATATTTCCATGTGACAAATGATGATATGCTTGTCGAATGGGTGAATCAATCGGAAGATCTGGGCAAGAATCTATTGCACGCCAACGCCAAAAAGGAGAACATTGCAATGACGCCTTCTCTTATGGCAGTCCTTCAGCAGCGAGAACCGAGTTGAACCTTATAAAAGGAGGATGCTACGAATCACGACAAGCCCTACAGATGTTTGTTGTTGGATTTGGAAACTTTATGAGGTACCATCACTGCTTGTAGGAAACCGTTTCAATTGTTCGTGAGGATCGGCGGGGTTAAAAAATCCTTCGACAGACAGGACACTAGAGGATTTGGTGGAGAAACTTAGTCGTGCAAGTATGTACAAAGAAGGTATTTATTATTGAATTCATACTTGCACTCTTGACTGATATCTACGTTTTAAGTATTATTTCTTGATTCTTGCTCATGTCCCTACCTTGCCTTCTCCTTGCCAAGAAGAAATAAACTCGTTGGACAGTATTTATATGAGTGATGCTGATCCGAAGTGCATTGATTCGGTTGTTCACTTGGTTGTTGGAATGTCCAACAGTTTCAAACTTCCAAATGACTGGCCAGGCATCTGTTTGCACTCCAACGGCCATGAACCTCCATCGATACACCGATAACTGAGAGTGACATATTCGGCAATGTACGTTATCCCAAACATCACAAGTCAAGCGGCACGAAGCATCGTCAACTTGATCAGGGTCCTCAAGTGATGCATGGGTTTTGACTACTGGCATTAGGGGGTCCGTCTTGAAGGAGTGTTACCTTCGGCATACATGTGTATTTGCCGTTGAAAAGGATAAGACCATGGTTGAGGACCTGAACAAGTGATAGATAGGTTCTCAACTGAATACCCCAACGAATCCATAAAGGAGTATTTGAGAAAGTTCCCTCCCGATAAGTGCGATAACTTTGAAGACGAATTTGGTTCAATGTCAGTCTGAGGACGAACTTCAATCAGATATTGACCGGAAGTTATCTCGAGGAGTACAGAACATTCGCACACTCCAGACCCATGGAAACATCAATAGAAGATACAGAAGATCATGAACCATCTCACAAGCGGCTTAGACCTTCTTCGCCTCACTCAGAAGGTAATAGCGAAGAAGAATTGTTAATGAGTTCTTAGAGTGACGAATAGTTTGTAAATGAGTGTAACATAAGGCATTTTGTATATTTCATTTATATTTGTACAGAAAAATAAATTCTCAATGATTAATGAAGCTTTTAGTTCAAACATGGGTCACACATTAACAAGTAATAATATACCTTGATAATTTAAGGTCAGCAATTATCATTTTGCAGATGTAATGAAATAATTGAGAACATGATTTTCAGCATTGGCATGAGGTAAGAGAGGGTCGGCGACAATTTCTTGTGCCACATGTCAGAATGACAGAGTTTATGCAGGAAATGGATAATAATGCAGCTCAAAACATCGTTACCATGGGGCCACTTTAGTTTTTTCATCATCATTTTTATTGGCTTTAGTTCCAAAATCAATTTCTTCAGCGCATGCAATATCTGAATCTTGTAAGGATGATGTACAATTAAATGATGAAGGATAGGCAACGAGAATAGTGTCAACGGATAAATGTGAAAGGGAGCAAACAAGTGATTGCAAAGTATTCAAGAGCAACGCTATCCCATGTTACTCATGGCCATATTGTTGTTGGATGTCAATGGTGTTCTGCTTCATTGACAAAGCCCGAGGATAGGAAAAAAGAAATCAAACAAGGAGATTTCATTCCTTGTCATGGTAAAATTCGATATGATATTATTTTTCGCCAGGTTGGATCGTCTCTTTCAAAAGCTTAAGGAGATGGTGCGCTTGTGGGATTTGGTCATACATGCAAATTCATAACTTAACACCGCTGTTGAATTTGCTTAAGAAACATTGTAGTGTTGCAGAAGAGGTGATTCGTAAAATTGGATTTTTGATCAGCGAATATGTTATAAACCTCTCGAATTTCACAATATAAGAAAGGAAAGCAAGCCGTACTTCTTCAAGAATGAAAGAATAATTGGGACTCATGGGGAGATCAGTCACTTAAGGATAATGAAGAACACACAGATGTTAGTGGTAAACGACTCTCCTCAGAAGGCTATGCTCAACCAAAATATTGCTTGTATTCATCCAATCACTTTTGATCCATATTCTGATACTGATATTATGGATGAGCTAGTGAATTACTTGGATACGTGCCTCAGAAAGAAGAATCTTGAAAACTTTTGTGAGCAGTATCCACCGTATCATACATTTCCTCAAGCTTTTCTTTCTCGTGATATTGAATTTTTATAAAATGAAGGATAGCAACCGGGCGCTTATAATATTATTCTTAAGGAACGTCATTCTTTAGATGAGCCTTTAATGCAAACCTGGTCTTATTACATCTTATGTATTAACAAGGATGGCAACTCCCAATTGCATTCGTGAGAGTGTTAGGTGGTGGCAACAACATCAAGATATTGACCAAAATGATTTGATTAATCCGGAGAGTGATGATTTAAACAAAATGAGGAGATTTCTTTATATGGTTAGGAAGAAAGTATTTATAAATAAATTAACATGTTGATAAGGAAATGATTTCATTTGTAATTATGTTTGATAGTATTTCTTAATTATTGTAAATATGTTTAGAATAATATGAATATTCTAAGATATTTTAGGAATATTCCTTACTAAGTAAGGTTATTGAAGGATTAATTAATTAATTAATTAATATTTAAGGCTTAATTACATATTAATTAAATGATTAATTAATAATTAAACTTAAGTATTAATTAGTAATTTATTTTATATTCCCATTTTCATGTATCATGCCTACTTTAGTTACAACGTGCATATGAGTTCTTAGAGTGACAAATAGTTGTAAATGAGTATAACATAAGGCATTTTTGTATATTTCATTTATATTTGTACAGAAAATAAATTCTCAAGGATTAATGAAGCTTTTAGTTCAAACATGGTTACACATTAATAAGAAAATAATATACCTTGATAATTATAAAGTCAGCTAACTATCATTTTGCAGATGTAATGAAACATTGAGAACATGGATTTTTAGCATTGCCATGAGGTAAGAGAGGGGTTGGCAAAAATTTTTGTGCCACATGTCAGAATGACAGAGTTCATGTAGGAAATGGATAATAATGTAGCTTAAAACATCGTTACCATGGGGACCACTTCAGTTTTTTCATCACCATTTTTATTGGCTTCAGTTCCAAATCACTTTCTTCAGCGCCTGTAATATCTGAATCTTATAAGGATGATGTACAATTAAATAATAAAGGGATAGGCAACGATATAGTGTCAACAGATAAATGTGAAAGGGAGCAAATAAGTGAGTTGCAAAGTATTCAAGAGGCAACGCTACCCCATGTTACCCATGGCGTTGTTGGATGTCAATGGTGTTCTGCTTCATCGATAAAGGCCCGAGGATAGGAAAAAAGAAATCAAACAAGGAGATTCATTCCTTGTTATGGTAAATTTCAATATGAATTATTTTTCGTCCAGGGTTGAACCGTTTCTTTCAAAAGCTTAAGGAGATGGGTGCACTTGTGAGGATTTGGTCATACATGTAAATTCACAACTTGACACCACTACTGAATTTGCTTAAGAAACATTGTAGTGTTACAGAGAGGTGATTCGTAAAAATTGGATTTTTGACCAATAAGTATGTTATAAACCTTTCAAATTTCACAATATAAGAAAGGAAAGTAAGCCATACTTCTTCAAAAATGAAAGATTAATTGGGCTTCATGGGGAGATCAATCACTTAAGGATAATGAAGAATGCACATATCTTAGTGGTAACGACTCTCCTCAGAAGGCTATGCTCAACCAAAATATTGCTTGTATTCATCCAATCACTTTCGATCCATATTCTGATACTGATATTATGGATGAGCTAGTGAATTACTTGGATACGTGCCTCAGAAAGGAATCTGAAAACTTTTGTGAGCAGTATCCACCGTATCATCATTTCCTCAAGCTTTTCTTTCTCGTGATTTTGAATTTTATAAAATGAAGGATAGCAACCGGGCGCTTTATAATATTATGCTTAAGAAACATCATTTTTAGATGAGCCTTTATGCAGACCTGGTCTTATCACATCTTATGTATTAACAAAGATGGCAACTCCCAATTGCATTCGTGAGAGTGTTAGGTGGTGGCAACAACATCAAGATATTGACCAAAATGATTTGATTAATCCGGAGAGTGATGATTTAAACAAAATGAGGAGATTTCTCTATATGGTTAGGAAGAAAGTATTTATAAATAAATTAACATGTTGATAAGGAAATGATTTCATTTGTAATTATGTTTGATAGTATTTCTTAATTATTGTAAATTATGTTTAGAATAATATGAATATTCTAAGATATTTTAGGAATATTCCTTACTAAGTAAGGTTATTGAAGGATTAATTTGTTAATTAATTAATATTTAAGGCTTAATTACATATTAATTAATAATTAATTAATAATTAAAACTTAAGTATTAATTAACAATTTATTTTTATTCCCATTTTCACTTATCATGCCCATTTTAGTTACAATGTGCATAATGGATTGGCTGTGAAGATTCAAGCCAATAGTAATTGGTTGACGGAATGTCTCAAACGTACGTTTGGCAAAGTTGAGGATTCAATGATGCTTTCCAACAATTGCATGCGATACGACGACATCCTAGTGAGTCTGTTATGGGTTCAGTATTAGGTTCGGGATTTAGCTTGACGTGCATATCCTAACATGCCTGAGCCCATTAAGCTCGGTATGTTATGGCCATTATGGGACCCAAACTCATTTGATTCATTCGGGCTCTTTGCCCTACCACATTGGAAAGCTTTTTACATTAGCTCAACGATTTGAGTTGGTACTTGGTGAGGGTCGTGGTCCCCTTGGGTTACCTACTCCTCCTATTCAGCATGTTGAGATTGACACTACTGCATATGTACCCGCGCGACAAGCCCTTCGTGGTCAACCTCGGGGCCCACCCCGTGGACTACCTCCACAAAATCATCCTACACCTACTCCAGTTCTTGCCCGTAGTGGTCAAAATCCATGAATTTGTGACAGAGGAATCAGAACAATGCAGGTCGACCCAATCAAGTTCATTGTTGGGCATGTTGGGCACTTGGACATACTTGGCAGGCATGTGATGTGTATCTGATTGGCGTCCACCACATCCAGGCTGGCGACCATATGTTCCGGATGGTGTACCTGTGGCGGCCATTATGTCTGATGATGAGCTTCCAGATGATGACGCTTCTCTTGCGGGTGGATCTGTTGCGGAAAACCAGTAATCGTACGGGCGACGGAGGGATCCCGTGCGATGGAAAACTCCACCTCCATGCTTTTTCGCTATGCATATCAAGGTTGCAAGTTCCACCAAATCATCAGTTTTCACATTTTCTGCACGAGTGAATGATGTTTCAGTCACAGTACTTGTGGATACAGGATCTAGTATGTCTTCCATAACTACTTCTCTGGCGCATCGGTGCTCATTACCCTTGAGACGAGCAGATAAGGTCTTGCACATTTTATATGGTAATGGGCAGTCTCGTGCAGTATCACAGTACACCACTTGACTACACTAGTTATGGGTGCCAACTGTAAGTTTCCCTCTGGGTCTCTTAGGGTTGTCCCTTCCCAGGTCTTTGACATCATTCTGGGATGTGATTGGTTAAAGCAGTCGAAAGGTACATGTGATTTTTCACTCTCTCCTCCTGTATTACGCTTGGAGTCTGTGTCTTTGCAGTCTGTTCCTTTACGTCCAGAGAAGCTTGTTGCTGTTTGTATCACGCATACAGCTCCTTTGATTCCGGTCTTGGGGTGGTGTTCATCTCAACAGGTTCAAATGCCGGATCCGTCACCTGAGTGTCGAGCACACTGCATCGAACAACTTAAGAAACAGTATGCAAGTTTGTTCAAATTTGATCTGTCCCAAGGTGCACGTGTGAAGACTCGACACTGTATACCCACCGGCAATGCAAAGCCTTTCAAAGTCCCGGTTCGACGCAGGTCACCAAAGGAGTTATCAGCCATGCGAACATGTTACTGATATGATTGGTAAACGAGTGTGTCGTCCATCACGGAGTCCATGGGCATGTGAACCTCATTTGGTTCCCAAGCCTGATGGATCTCTCCGATTTTGTGTGGATTACCGACCTCTTAACGATGTTACCATCAAAGATGTCTATCCACTTCCGAACTCTGATCTATTAGATCGTTTGGGTCAGAGTCGATGGTTTACTAAGTTGGATTTGGCATCAGGATATTGGCAGGTTCCTATGGCTGAGGAGGATATTCCAAAAACGGCCTTCCGGACACCATTTGGTCTTTACGAGTTTTTGGTCATGCCTTTTGGATTGACTTCAGCTCCTGCCACCTTTCAACGCATGATGGATGAGCTTCTTTCCGATATGCCTGATATCACTGCCGATTTTATCGACGATGTGCTCATTCATGGGTCTGGTTCTTGGGAGGATCACATTCGTGATGTACGGCGCGTTCTTGATCGATTTCGAGAAGTTGGCCTGAAGTTGAAACTTGAAAAGTGTGTGTTTGGTTCGACCGACACCACTTACTTGGGTTACCGTATATCTCGAGAGGGTTTACAGGTGGATCCAATGAAGTTGCGAGCTGTTCGAGAGTTCCCTCGTCCCCGTACAGTACAGGAAGTCCAGCGTTTCTTGGGCAGTGCAGTACTTGGGTCGATTCATCGATCATCTCACTGATCGAACTGCCCCTCTTCGGAGTTAGTTCGTCCACAGGTATCTTTCAGGTGGACTCGCAGGTGTCAGCAGGCATTTGACCAGTTAAAAGAGTTCCTGACAACTCCACCATTGCTTCAATACCCAGATTTTACTCGTCCGTTCATTTTACGAGTAGATGCCTCAGATGTTGGTATTGGTGGTGTATTGATGCAAACTGATGCTGTGGATTCTTCAATTCGACACCCGGTGGCTTACATTAGTCGAGTACTCACGCCGGCTGAGCGGAATTATTCCACTACTGAAAAAGAATGCCTTGCTGCTGTTTGGGGTTTTGAACGACTTCATGCCTACTTACATGGGAGTGAAACACTTTTGGAGTGTGATCATGCTGCTGTCACTTCCTTATTAAAACAGAAGAATTTAGTGGGTCGTGTAGCCAGATGGGCATTACGTCTCCAAGTATATAACTTTAAGGTGGTGCACAGGCCTGGGCGAACAATGGTGATGCGGATGCACTTTCTCGAGCACCCCTTTCCGATTCCACTTTGCCTGCTCATGCAGTAGTTGTAGTGTTCGATTTGGTACAAGCCCCTTAGGTATTCGATGCCGACTACCATCCTTGAAACAGTGGTAAGATGCCCAAAAACATGAATCATGGACGAGGCAATTACGGAATGCATTTTCAAATCTTCTAGCGCCTTAGGATTTTTTAACACCTGCTGATCTATCACAAACATTTGAAACGGTTTTCTGTAGGTAGTTTAGGCATCCGGTCAAAGGAGGTTAAGTCTCGTAACTAAGTGTGCTTTTACACACTTGGCTAGGGGGTGTTCTCCTTCTTCCAAACCTCGATTTCAACAATATCATGCTCAATTTCGACTTCATGATGGTTTATTATAAATAGCATTCGACTGTACCCTCTACATATGTTCCACACCTTCTTCGAGCATATCATGATTCACCTATTGTTGAAGTCATTTTGGTCACCAACAAGAAGTGTTAGAAAAGCTTCGCCGATCCTTTCATTGCCCAGCATGCATGATAATGTGATCATGTATATCGAGTAAATATGCTATACAAATATATATGACATACTTAAGGCATTTCTGACGATAATCATTCGCTGTTCGATTCCCAGGACAGTGCTTTCATTCTGTCTTTGAAGCTCAGAGGCCTGCTGGAAAAATTCCGATAATTTAACCCTTCCTCCGCACATATCATCCCCAACGAGACTTCCCGAAAAGTCAGCCGATAAACCAAATGCAGATAGCTAAAAAATAATCTCTTATATTGATTTAGGAAATATAATATGATATCACATATACATATATATGGTGATGAATTACCAGGCGGCTTAATGCAGAACGTGTTGAAAGAAGCATCTCAGCTCCATAATTGAAAGCTCCACTTTCTTCATAAATAGCTCGTCATTGTTTTGCTGCTAGAAGAATGAGAGAGAGACATGGTTCCTGAATATATATGTGTTTATATGCATTAAGCCGCTTTTGATATGGATGTATGCACAACACACATACACACACTTAACCTGTTGTTGATGTTGTATGTAAAACTCAAACTTGTAAACAGGGACCGTAGAGTTTTGGTGGTTGCCTGATTTAAGAATTAATAATTATGACAGTTAATACATAATTAAGGTTCAAATAAATTAATAGCAAATTTGAATTGAGTAGAACATTTATCTAAAAATGTATAATTAAATATAAATTATATATATTAATAAGTATTCATAATGATTTAAAAACATATAAACTTATTAAAAGAGGTGACAAAGAAAGAAATTGTAAACAGAAATATAATATAAAACTCAATGATAATAAAATGAATAGATATTTTTAATACAAACACTTTGTCCAATGTCAATTTGCTCTTTGAAGTAGTCGCATTGTTCTGTGTCCCATTTTCTCATCAAGCACCTGGAAGACTTATTACATAAATACATGTGCGTGTGTGTGTGAATATGTGTGTGCTTGTGTATGCTATAATACCTGGCACGTTGTTAACAGAGCATTCCGCGCATCACAAAGCAGGTAACCACGTTGAACCTAAGAAGAATACAAAATTAATCTCTCTCTCTCTCTCTCTCTCTCAGTGCTGCCATATACAGATTCATATTTATATACATTATACCACGACATCGTCGAACAACCATTGACATATATATATGACAACTCAAAAATAACAATACAAAGTGCACATATATACACGGATATACATGGATATGTGTGCGTGTGTGAGGTAGAACTTACAGAGTCCTCTTGCTCAATGACGACGGATATTCTTTCCAAGACTAGCTCAGCAAACATAGAAATTTCTTCTTGGTACGATGAATCCCCGTAATACAATATGTCGTTGCTATCAACCTATTTATCAAGGAAAAATCATATAAATGCATAATAATAATAATAATAATATACAATAGAATTAATACCTGGTCATTGTCCACATTATAAGGCAGTTCTTCTTGAGAGAGTGTTGCAACAGTAAATAATACACCAAAGAGCATCTGCATTCTCTTTCTACCTTTCAAGAACCTGCGATTTAATACATGTGCGTATATATATTACTCTGTGTATGTGTGTGTGTGTGTGTGTGTGTGAGAGAGAGAGAGAGAGAGAGAGAGAGAGTACCACGGTTTACTGTCCAGCAAATTTACAAGTCCACTAAGAAAATATAAAACTCCAAGTTCTGGATCTCCTGATAAGCGAATAGATCAAAATATGATATAGTAAATTTACAAACATAGCGTTAAATTTTATTTAATATGCTGACATAAGAAATCCTTACCTGGAACTACTACGAGAAAAGAGCATAACTTGAGAAGTACTGGTAAAAGCTCGTCCTCAGAAAAAAGTCGGGAATCTATTTAAATAAAATCCATTAGTTCGTATACATACGCATATATAACCTTCAATATATATACATACCTATTTATTTGCAAGCAGATAAACACACACACACACACACACACACACACACACACACACACCACACAAGCAAGCGTGTTTATATAACCTTCGGCGTTCATCTCCTGCAAACACAGTATTCCCGATTTCAAAAGACTGAGAGTATGTGATATCAAACCATTCATCAAAGCCACCTGAACCAGCATAACATGAAGAAATTATAATCATTATATAAATATTTCTAGTTCTACTTATGTTAAGTAAATTATTATATCATAAGTATATTATTTGAAACCTCGGATGCCGCTAAGAAGAGTTTAACACGCAGCCTTATGCTGGTAATCGACGGGATAGTTATCTCATTAAACGTCGTACATGCCTTAACCAAATCCAAACTCCGTACAGTGTGAAGCCCTGTAATGTGAAAAGGAAAAACATGTTACAAAAATTATATTATTAATTTTGCTATATAAACTATAACAGTTTATTTTATAGAAAGTATCCTCAAGATTGGAAATAAACTCAAGATTTACGTTTAGAGACGGATCCTTCAATATAAGATGAAAGTGTAGGCTAAACATATACAACATTTGATATGTAAGTTTTATTAATACAGTATATATAGATTGCAAACCTTTCTTGTCTTTTAATGCTTGAACAGCAATTCTGCTACTAATGTGCACAACTTCCTCCTGTGAAAGTTTTTAAAAATATGAAAATTAAAAATTAGTAAATTTGATATCAAATTTCAAATTAAATACCTCTCAACTCACTCTAACATAGTCCATACTCCAGAATGTTGCACGACATTCAATAAGAAAATCCAAATGATGCTCCAGATCATGACCATAATCAACCTGTAAAAATGATACATACACACTCAAATATATATATATATATATATATATATATAATATATATATATATATAGAACACACACACACACGTATATACACAATATGCATCAAGAAAGAACATGCTAAAAGCTGCTAACAACCGTATAATATAGTTAATCGATACTTAGATGTGTGTCTGTTTACCAAAGTATATCATCATCATCATGATCATATCTCTATTCATGAACTGTATTCCATGAACACCTGTATGTGTGTCTACTTATACTCTGTGTGTGTATACGTGCGCGTGTGCCTAGACCGTGTGCAGCGTGCGTGCGCGTGAGTTTGTGTTGTGTTCTGTGTGTATGTGTGTGTGTATTTCTAAAAGTATATGTAGCATATGTCCATGAACTATAATATCAGTAAACACACTATATGTGTGTGTGTGTGTGAAAGTATAGAGTGGATAACAACTACACATGCTGATATCAGTAAATATATGCATACATACATGGACATGTATGTGTATCTGTATACATATACATCTGCTTGTGTGTGTGTGTGTGTCCACATCCGCGCGCTTGCGAGTATATACGTACCATTTGAACATATCTAACCACGAGGCGTGTTATCTGTCCTCGATCATTGTCGGTACTTAAACTATCCAAAGAATCATGGAGCATTTTAGAGACTTCGAACAGGAAATTTCTGCTCACTGGATCCTTAATAAGACTATTATTTCTAAAAAAACGGTAAACAACAGTTAATATACACCTATACATATATCGCAACTTCCTATACATTCAAGGACTTAGAACTGTATATGCGTGAACTTGGACGCACTTCCCCACTATACGCAAATGGTCTCTCTCTCTCTCTCACACACACACGCACGCACTATTGTTCATATGATCTTTTGCATAACTATAACTATATATATGCATATGTATGGATTTATTACCTGGAAACCGAGCTTAATATGGATTTGTAGACATTGACTCGAGCATCTCCATAGAGCATATCAATTATATCCACGAAAGCTTCCTGAGGTAGTTCATATTTTATTTATTAATTATTAATCAAGATTAATTAAAATAATAATATAGCTACCAGATTTAACACACGGTTGAGGTCGGAATAATGGTCAAGAAGCTTGATAAGAATATTCTCCACTGAAGAAAGAACTTTACCATCAAGCTCTCCAGAGGTCAAGTGTTTCTTCAAATCACAAAGCACTATTACCACCTCGGTCTCCTGAAATTAAAATAATTGTAAGTATGCCTTAACTTGTAACTAATTTGTATTTAATGTATATAAATTATAACAATAACTCACTGAACAGGATTGCAATATGTAATCCATAAACGCATTTGCAACTGAAGTATATTCCACCAAACTAGTATACTTCGTAATCTCCTGCAATTAAACCTATTTAATACACGTCACACACACACACACACACATTTGCATATGTAACAGTGTACTTAACACTTAAGGTAGCATATACAAGTGTGTGTGTGTGGTGTGCATGTGTGTGTGCAAACCTTCCAAACATCATTAAGAACTTGAAGACGGAGTTCACGAGGTGGAGCACACTCACAAAGCCTTCCTCCAAGGAGAACATAGTTCGCATGCTGAAAAAATTAATTGTAAAAATAATAAGATTAAAAAAATAAAGAAGCAATTATCTAGTTGATGTTAAATTTTAAAATGCAAATATTTAACAAACCATAGTTCATCTTCATTACCTGTGACAAAGACATGTCTGATGAGTTTTTAACCAATCTGGACATCTCCATGGCATGGTTACCAACAAATACCGCAGGGAGTTCCTTAAGCATGTAATTGACCATAACAGAGAGTGGCTTAACCCCATTCTTCTGACGTTTCCCACATAAAGCCACCACAATATCTTGTATGAATTCCTGTAAGAATAGATATGCATCAGGCACCAACACGCACACATAATGTATATTGTTTACCTGTTTTGCTTTTAAAAATACATTGAAGTATCCATTCAAACATGGGTTCCATTAAACCAAGATAAACTTGCTTCTGTATATGCTCTTCAGAAAGCTTCTTATCAAACTCTGAAGATATCACTCTGTGTAATAAAGTGGAGAAATCATGTATGCTATTAATAAGATAGCCTGCTAAAAATGTTAATCATGTTAGTTAAATAAGTTAATCTCTCTCTCTCTAACTCCCTCCCACCCTCTCACGCGCACACACACCTCTTTCAAATGGTATAAGAGCAAGTCCTCGGCGACATAAAAATATATATGCATATGCAGATGCTAGAGGATCTGCAATGCCTCTGATCATCATGGATATTCTCTGGAATGTTGGAAGAATATCCTCTTGTAGAAACTGTATGCATCTCAATATGGCAATTTCTAGATATCTGCAATAGAATAACAAAGAAACACATGAGTATCTGTATTATACGTATATATACTATTCTAGGTGTATATATAGCATATACATGTATATAAGACTTACACTCTTGGGAGCAGCTCCCTAATGGATCCAATTTTCAAAAACCAATTTGCACAGGTGTCTTTCGCTTCCTGAGTTATATTAGTGAGTGAAAAATCCACTGTAAATGTAATAAAACACTATCATTAATCCAATCTTACACTATAATATATACACCAACAAAGTAGCATATACATTAACAGGTAACCGGTTATAAATAAACTACAATATATCAATCTTTTTTTTTTTTTTTTTTTTTTGTGTGTGTGGGATTTAAATGAATATCGATCTGTATTATTGGTTAACATGTAACTTAATGATCATACATTGAAAACATGCATATATTACATAAAAATATATAAAATGAATATACTTGATTAATAATAAGCTAGATACCTGGGAATTCATCTATTCCCGCTTTTTCCTTTATACGGTTCCACACTAAGTCCCAACAGTGTCCATTACATCAGTCACCAATACGAACAATGTTGGATAGAATTGTGGGACATACGTATACGATAATAGTTTTGCTACCTAAACAAAAAAAAAGATATATCATATTACATTATTTCTAACACTATGTATTATTAATTAATAATGTTTATATATTTTATACACAATATGTATATACAATATAGTGCATACACATATAACTGCAGATATTAGCGTTATAAAGTAAATTGATGTAGTCTACTAATTGATTACTAATGTCATTTAAATAGGAAGTTAATAACTTAATACCTTAATGGAAAGCCTTAGAGCAGAAAAACGTTCATTGCTAGCCCACGCTTCAGATATCTCTGCGTTTAACTCCTTTAATCGTGTTACATATTCTTGCTGTGTAAGAATCTTCACATCTTCATAAAACTTCTCTTCGGGGTCATCTAACTGTTGTAAATGTGTAGTTGTAACTGGTACACCTCTTGCTAAAACAGACATCTAAGTATTATATAGCTCACACACACACACACACACACACACACACACACACACACACACATACATATATATATATATATATAGAGAGAGAGAGAGAGAGAGAGATTTTACCTTTATGGTCTTTGGAATCACATCAAATGCCTGGAAAACAAACACAGAAGTTCAGTTTAACACAGACACACACACACTGAGTATATAACGTATATAATACTAGGTATCTGTGATATATATTCATGGACAATAAAAATGTACTTAAGCATATATTTGTTTGTGAATGGAATTATATATTATACATGTATAAACGTATAATATAACATATACATATATACTTACAGAAGAAACTGTTATAGTCCCTGCTGAGGCAAACCTCTGTGCAATGACCGACCTGTAATACTCCCAATCCTCAAAAGCCTTCTCAAACTGTTCATCCAGGCGATTCTTAGAGATCCGTTTGGATATTCTTCCCTTTGGTGGGAATCTTTCATCATCCATTTGTCCTCCCAAAGATCTCAATGGATCATCAAAAACACCCTCAGATGCAGAAACCTCTTCATCCTAACATAGACAACACAAGTTATACTAACACACATACACGCATTTCTATATATCTATATACCCACACACACGCAAACATGGAATAACTAATTACTTGTCTCTCTCTCTCTCTCTCTCTCTCTCTCTCTCTCTCTCTCTCTATATATATATATATATATATATCACATGCATGAGTGTGTTTACACACACACAGTCTTTGATAAATAACATATTGTAAAATGTCGTAATTAAACAAAGGGCGCGTTATATGATAATGCGCAGATGCACATGCACATATGAATAATTAGTGTGTGCGACTTAACATATTTTATCTGGATACTGACACACACGTCTATGTGTGAACAATGCACACACACACACACACACAATACCTGGACGAGGGAAGGCGTGGAGAATTCAACAGAGCGTCGAATGCTGCTCTTAGCGGAATAATCCAGCTGTAATGGATGGGATTCCGTGGGGATTCGTGGGAGAGAAGCGGCTGCATCCTCCTCGCCATACCTCCTCGCCCTGAACTTCATCAACCCTAAAACGCAACAACCCTAATCCCTGTTTTCAAATATATACAGATGGCTTGTACAATCCAACATACAAGCTTAGGAGATTTTAACAAGGAGAAGAGGGTGCCTAACACAGTTAAACTACTGCTTACTGCATTGAAAGAATGCACAAAAGCTTGCAACTTAGAGAGAGGGAAAAGCCTACATATGAATGCAGTCGAATGTGGTTGTCACACAAGCAAATATATTGCAAACGCACTCATCAATATGTACTGTAAGTGTAGTAGCGTACACCACGCTAGGTGCGTATTCGAAAGCATGCCTGAACGTGACATTGTCTCGTGGAATACACTCATTCTGGGATACGTGGAGAATGGACAAAGCCTTACAGCTCTCAACTTGTTCACATATATGGATTGTGAACCGGACACTTTCACATTTGTTTCGGTAATCAAAGCGTGTACAGGAGTATGTTGTTTAGAGAAGGGATGTCCATTCATCGGATGTGTAAGGCACTTGGATACGACACAAACGTATATGTAGCAAGCGCCTTGGTGGATATGTACAGTAAGTGTAGGTGTATGTCATACGCCCAGGACGTATTTGATTCCGTGGTGTATCACAACGTGGTTCTGTGGAACACACTCATTCTGGGATACGTGGACAATGGGGAAAACTCAATAGCTCTTGAGTTCTTTGCAAACATGGACTGTGAACCAGACACTTTCACATTCGTAGCTGTTATCAAGGGAGTGTCCTCTGAGAAGCACTTAGAGAAAGGAATGTTCGTACACAAACTTACAAAAGAGCGTGGCTTCGACGGACACGTATACGTGGGCAGCAACCTCGTGGACATGTATATCAACTGCAGTAGCGTATGTGACGCCCAGGAAGTCTTCTATAAGATGGCGTACAGAAACGCGTGTGGCGTGGAACACGCTGATGTTGGGATACGTGGAGAATGGGGAAAGCACTGAGGCACTGGATTTGTTTAAACTCATGGACTGCGAGCCTGACCGCGTTACGTTTGTAGCATTACTTAAGGCTTGTGCTTGCTTAAGCTCGCTGGCGACAGGAAAGAATATTCACGTTCAGATACTCATGTCCGGTATGGAACAGCACCTCTCAGTGGCAACAATGCTGGTGGATTTCTATGGTAAATGCAGTAACATGTCTGCCGCCGAGCACATGTTTAACGCGTTAAACTTGCCGGATGGAGTCTCGTTTAGCGCCTTAATGGCGGGTATTCACTGACGGGCAACA
>PUQB01000216.1:0-327500 GCA_003024785.1 Selaginella tamariscina | reverse complement strand
ATATATTAAGATAAATACTTTATTCTGTATGTTAAAATAAATCTACATATATACATAGACTTTTTCAAGATGCTATATTATATTAACATACATATGAAATACATGAATGCATTTTAAATTGCTTAAACAGATGAAAGAAATGGAAGAAGAGCTGCAAAGGGAGCGGGAAAAGATTGAAAAGTTGACAAGGGAGCTTGCAAAGTACAGAAAGAAGGTTTGCATATACACACATTATAATTTATTAATATTAACTAATGTACACACACACACACACACACACACACACACATATATATATATGTATGTATGTATGTATGTATATAACACACACATATATACATGTGTTTGTGTATGTCTCTATGTTTTCATTAATTTAGGAAAAACGTGTGGTGATCGTAGCTCTTCATCTTCATCCTCATCTAAAGAGCATCTTGAGAACCATGTTAAGCATCTGAATGAGAACTCTCCAAGGTTTGTATTGTCAATGTTTAAATAATATATTATTCTAATCAAGAATAAATATACATATACACATACCCAATGTCTCTCAGTATCTGTGTGCGTGTGTGTGTCTATACACACACACACACACACACACACACACATATATATAGAGAGAGAGAGACAGAGACAGACAGACACCTTGTCATTATACAGGTAGAACAAAAGGTTAAGGAATTAACAAGACAAAAAAGGATGTCCGTGATGAAGTGACAGATATAGAAGAGGCATTTCTCCAAACTTTAGGTGCGTTGTTTTAAGCTAGATATATACATAACATTATGTATAAACTTATACGTGTGTGCCTGTGCGTGTGTGTGCGCGTGCGCTCATTATGTACTTACAGTGGTGCAGACAGCAGCAGTTTGGAGAAAGCTCCTGAATGCTTTGAAGTTCCTGTAAAGTAAGGGAAATGCATGTAAACATATATGCACATTGTGTATGTATGTATATGTGTAAGTTATACACACACGTTATTAGCAGGAAAGTTAATGGAGATCTTGGCAAGTTTATAGAGAGTTTAGACAGTAAACTAAAAGAGTATGAAAACGAGTTAAGGGCGAGTGAAATGCATAGAAGATCGTCAGAGAAGGCGGTTTTAGACTTAAACGAGGAGCTTAAGAGGCTTAAGAAGAACCCTAAAACTGCGGAAGAATGCTGCAAAATTAAACAATTAGTTGAACAACTAGAAGAGCTTGAGGCAGAAAATCGTGATCTTAGGTAATAATAACTAATAAAATAAATTTATTTATAATGTTAATATTAAATGTTATTATATTTTTAAAATATATATATAATATATATATAGTTTTTTTGTATTTAGACATGTGATAGCAGTGGACAAGGAAGAGCAGATAATGAAGCTGGAGAAGGAGCTTAGAAAACTTAAACTTCTTACCAGAGGCAGTGAACCTTCACAAGCTGATGAACTTGAGCAGATTATTGAAGATAAAGATAGGTGTGTGTGTATATGTATATGTGTGTGTGTGTGTTTATGTATTTTATATTTTAATTAGATTAATACTGGAGCTGAGGTTCCAATGTGATCAAGCCAAGAAAAGAACTTCAGAAGTGGAGGCTAAGTTTGATATTTTATTTAAGGAGTGGTTTGAGGAAACCTCGACGAGAATCGACGGTGGATCTAAGCCCTTGTTTGGATTGCCTGATTCAAAACACAAAGGTGAACTAATGTGTATTTTTATATCCATTTAGGCACACACACAATGTGTGCGTGCGTGCGTGTGTGCGTCTCTCTCTCTCTCTCTTCTCTCTCTCTCTCTCTCTCTCTCTCTCTCTCTCTCTCTCTCTCTCTCATATTATATATATATATATATATTGTTTTTTGTTTAGTAGGGGAAGTGAAGAAAGAGAACGAGCTGCAGTTATTGGTATACACAATGAAGAGAGTGGTGGATAAACTACGTAAGGAAAACACAAAGCTTAAACAAGCGGGTTTAAGCGAGGCGCGTTATCAAAAGATATTGAAGAAGAACAAAGAGTTAAAGAGCACTATTGATCTCCTTAATTTCAAGATTGCTGGTATGAAACAGCCCACACATGCAGCTCCCTGTATTAGAGAAAAAAGTCCAAGGTATATTCTCATCTATATGTGTGTGTGGTGGTTTCTATACATACCATACAGGAATGTGTATGTATATGTACATTGATTTAGATATATAAATAATATTATATATATATATAGGATGCCTGAAATTTACCATATTGCACAGGAAAGTTCGAAATTTACATATGTAAACTTTAATTAAGATTATAATAATAAATCAATCATGCAGATTTTAATTTATTGCAGATTTAGAGTGGGCTGGGTATTAATAAATTATCATAGATATTTTGAATAAGCAAATAAATATTATTTAATTGGTTGTGTTTTGAAATTATATACCATGAGTCTCATCAGCGTTTACAGGAACGTTTATATATGCATCATGAAGTTTTAAATTTTAAATGTAAATTTTAAACTCCCAGGGTATATATGTAAATATGGCAAATTTTAATTTAATTGCATTTAAAACAAGTAAAAAAAAACAATGTTACTATGTGTTGTGCATGTGTGTATCTCTTCACACAGGTTTTCTTCATGTAGACTTGACAGAGGACATAGGGACGTTAACCGATGTAAATGCGGAGCTTATACATGTGTTAAAGCAAGCAGAAGATGTTTACCCAGACATTAAAGACAAGGTAATGTGTGTGTAACACACCACGCACACGCACACGCACACCACACACACACAACATATATTGCAGATAAGCTGTAAATCAGGAGCTCCATTTGGAGGAGCTAAGTATTTTGCGGACTGTAAGAAGAGGGAGAATGTGCTTGCGAAACAAACACAGGAGATTGCAAGGTTACAGGAAGAGCTTAACAAGGCAACACAGTTAAAACAATGACCTCATTTATCAAATTGCAAAGAAAGAGGGACGAGCTGGACTTAGTACATGGGAAACTCTATGTGCGGAGTTTAATCGGAGTTGAAGGTATAATATTAATAATTAAATACAGTATTATAATAAAGTATTAATATCAACTCTTATCAATAGATATAGTCTGTATATTATTTAATAAACCAATTAAATGGTTAAACTTAAGAATGAGCTAAGAAACAAAGACCATTCAGGAGGCGGATCTCTTATTAGTATATTTATTTCCTGAATAATTCATTAAAGTTTAGTGAAACATTATAATCACTAACTCATGATTCCCAAAACGCACACATATGTATGTATGTATGAGCGTGTGTATTTACAAGTGTTATGTGTTTTGAATAGGTGTGAAGAAGAATATGAATGCAGCTCGCGATAATAAAGAGCTTAAATCCCACGCAACTACAGTGATTAACAATGGTTGTTTTGAGGTTATGCCCGGTGATTATATGTACAACAAAAACAAGGCTCCCAAAGACTTGCAATCTTTTGATGCTCAACTCGTCGACGAAATCGAAGAACTAAGATTAAAACATCAAAATCTCACTGAGGTACACAACACACACACACACACAACGCTTCTTGATGTATACTTAGAATAATGATGCTGTTAAATTTATGTAAATGCTAAACAAAAAACAACAAAAACTTAGTTACATACACGCGCCCGCGCACACACACACACACACACCACACACACACACATATATATATATATATATTAAGTTTGTTCAATTTCTTAATTAAAGCAAACATACATAATAAACAGATTGGCATATACGCAAGATACCATAGTTTTTAAGAATTGATAATATATAATTCTATCTGAAATTTCAAATTACTTTATGAAATATAAACATTTTTTACATAATGTGTGTGTGTGTGTGTGTGTAATGTGGGATCGTTTGCTGCAGGTTTGCAAACACTACGAGCAACTGTTATACAAATATACAGAGCAGCTAGAAATTTCTTTTAAACCCTTGAAAATTGTAATGTAATTAAAAGATAATAACAAACATAATACTTATGTTTAATCAAAGCATTTAATAACAAAAAAATAACAATTAGTTAAACTAACAACGAAAGAAAAATAGTACTGTATCTTAAAGTAAATTTACAAATGTAATATACATTTGAGTTGTCTTCAAAATATTTAATACTTAGCCAGTAAATCTTCCAATATTTTATATATTTACAAAATTTAATTTAATAAACTTAATTAGCACTGCTTTCTTTTGTTTGGCTTTAATTTAACGTCCAAACCTCTTATCCATTTTCATATAAAATATTGTGTATATGTTAATTATGTGAACTGTTGTGAAAAGGTGTTAAAGCACGAGCCGAGTGAATACAACTAACCTATTTTTTGTATTTCTGGATACAATTTATACAGTTTTCTGTATAACTATATATGGTAGTTTTCCATAAGTATATACGGCCTAAGCTATATATGGTCTAAACCATATATAACTGTTCTTCCAGCTTGGACTCCATGCTGGATATCTCAACACTCCCACTCAGCCGTGAGAGTTCAAGATGGTCATTCGAGACCGGTGTCGCTGGAAACTATCCTTGCTCAAGGCCTTAGTCATAATATCTGCAACCATCTTGATAGTAGCACATGCTTGAGCTTAATGTTTCCGGCTCGAACCTCTTGTCAAATGAAGTGGATACTTCACATCGACATGCTTGACTTTGTCATGAGATGTCTGGGGTTTTCTGAAGTAGCTATGGCACTAGTGCTATCACAGTAAATTGTGATCGGCCTCGAAAATGAAATTCTCATGTCCTTTAGCAACTTTATCAACCATGTTGCTTCTCTTGGCCGCCTCTGTTGCTAAAATGTACTCGGCCTCCATCGAGGAGAGTGCAATCACTCGCTGCAGTCTGCTCATCCAGCTGATAAGACCATCATCCAGAAGAAACACTATCCTGAAGTGGACTTCCTAGTCTCCTTGTTTCCTACCCAATCTGAATCTATGAAACCCACTAGATCCATTATCATGTGATCTCCTGTAGAGCTCCTACTAGCTGAATATGTGAGATAAAACCCGACTATGCCTCGCAAGTATCGTAAGATACGTTCTGCTGTCCAATGAGCCTCTCCTGGATTCTCTATAAACTTGGAAAACCACTCCGACTGCAAAAGTCAAGTCTGGTCAAGTGAAAATGGCTAGATATAACAAACAACCAACTATCTGCCTATAAGGAACATGTGCCATGACTCATTTCTCCGCCTCATGCACTGTCCGAGGCTCCCGAGGATACCTAGAGGTGAAGAAGGAGTTAAGACTCATCAGCTTCTCTTGCCTTTCGTGACTTGTAGCTAATTCTCCACTTCTCGTGATTGTGTTGATGGGTCGGTCTAGGATTAGTACCTGAGGAGGTGCTTGCTAAGTGGAGGAATCTCCTCCTCACTTTCGTGCTCCTCCTCACTCAGATCTGGATCTGCTACAATCTGTAGTCTTGGATCTTCCCCAATCTGCCCTAGGATCAGAGCCCATGTGCTGGTGGATCCTGTGGCTTCTCTTCCTCAAGAATATAGGTCATTGGATTAACTTGAACTGTAAACATATCAACGTCTTGACTCACAACAATTTTTTGGTGAGTGGGAATCGTAAAGCCTATATGCCTTGCTTCATGGCAATATCCCACCATGATATACATGTTACTCTTCTGCTCCAACTTACGACGGAGTTTGTTTGAAACGTGTGCATATGCCAGGTACCAAACACACGAAGGTGTTTAAACTGACTCGCTTCCCAGTCCACTGGGTGAATGGAACTTCTCCACCAATGCTGCTTGCAGGAAGTCGATTCTGGATGTAGTTGGCTGTGCTTAAGGCCTCTCCCAATAATTGAATGGTGTTCCTGCATGCATAAGCATGCATCTTGTTGTCTCCACTAGAGTCCGATTCATTCTCTCCACCACTCCATTTTGCTGAGCTGAGTATGGGGCTATAAACTACTTGAATCCCAGATTCTTCGCACAACTTCTTGAACCACTTGTTGATACTCCCCACCTATCACTCCTAAGTACGTGATTTTTAAATTCTGCCACATGTTTTCTGTAACAATTTATATAGCCGAAACATTTCTGCTACCTGATTTGTTAATCAAGAATTTCACCACTGTGTAACGAGTATAATCATCTATAAACGTCACAAATACCTCCTTTCTGTTCAATGATTGAACATGCATTGGTCCACACACGTCTGTGTGCACTAATTCTAGAGGTTGAGTGGTCTTAAGCAAATGCCCTTACTGGGATGGCTACCTATGTTGTCTTCCAAAACAGCATGCCTCACAGAACTCAAGGTTGTCTCTAAGTACCTGAAAGTCTGAAAGCTGGTCCTGGTCCCGAGCTACAGCTCGAATCGCTGCCTCGTTTGCATGTCCCAATCGTTGATGCCATCGTTGAAGAGTTGTGGAGAAGATCTTCTTCTTGGGTATCACCAATGTGGCGTCTAGCCTATAGTTCCCAGCATGTCTTGGCCATGTGCTACTATGGTTCCTTGCTTGTCAGTGTAAGTGATCTTGTCCTTATCGATTTGACCTTTCCAACCGGCATCTGCTATCTTCCCAACCGAGATAAGAGTTTCGCTGAGTGTGGGACATAGTGAACCTGTCGAAGGTCGACAATCTCACCGTTCTGGAGTTGAATCTCTACTGTCCCGACTCCTGCAATGCTCAATGGTCGATGATCTCCCGTGTAGACTCCTTCTCCCACTGGGATTGCCTGATATGTCTTAAAAGCGGCAAATACTGGAGTACAGTGAACATTGGCACAACTGTCCAACCAGAGGATATTTTCTTCCTCGAAAGGACTGAGGTTAGTGGTTACCATGAGGGCCATCCGTGATTGCCCTTGTTCTTCAGTTCGCTTGCTCGTGGTTTTCCTGCTTGTCACAGCTCTTGGCAAAATGCCCCATCTTCTTGCAGTAGTTGCACGGTCCAAGCTTTGATGGTGGAATGTCCTGCCTATTTGTGCTACTGCTGCCTTTATAGTGTGAAGCACTGCTCCCACTCCTCACTGACTGGATTGAAGTTGGTTTTCTTTTCGAATTGGCTCGAAGTGAAGAGGACTTGAGAATGTCCCACCGTACCGCTGGTTATGTCTGCTTGAGGATTTGGATCATGGTTGATGACTGCAGCTTGAATCTCCTGATAAGACATCCCTGATGTATTCTCCAGTGTCGTCTTGAGAGTCACGTGGTCTGGCCTAGTCAAGGCCCCGAGAAGCACCGTGGTTTTGTCTATATCTGAAATGGTCTGTCCGAGAGCAGTGAGCTGAGCAAGAATGGACTTCATTCTTCCGAGGAACACAGATGCTGGTTCTTGGGACCAAACTCGAGCTTAAAAAACTTTTTTAGCATACCACGGATCTCTCCTTCCGTGCTGATTGCCAAAAATTGCCTTTAACTCTGTCCAATTCTCGAAGCTGACTTGCTTAGATCCAGGTGATGGTGGTGATGCCTACCAAGCCCAATCCCCATTAGTGACAACGCTTTGTCATGTCGAACTTGCCAATCTTCTGGGTCCGTTTGAGGTTTCACCTCACTACCATCTGCAATTCATAGACAATTGTTACGCATCATAATAAATAAGATTTCCGCTGCCAATTCTCAAAGTCGTGCCCATCAAAGACCGGAATTGGGATTGATTTGTGACTTGTCGTCATGTTCTCAAGTACGTCTGTCATTGACTAACTGTTCTTGAGGATATAACGTTTCACAAATTGCACTTGCTGCTTCCTATGACTCTTGAACTGTTGTTGTTCTTGGCTTTAATACCATGTTGTGAAAAGGTGTTAAATCACGAGCTGAGCCAAATATCAATAACCTATGTTTTTGTATTTCTAGATATTATTTATACAGTTTTCTTTATAACTAATATGATAGTTCTCCATAAGTATATACAGCCTAAGCTATATATGGTCTAAACCATATATATAACTGTTCCTCCAGTTTGAACTCCACGCTGGATATCTCAACATGAACTTGCTTGTGTATAAGCCAAACCTTACAGAAGCATACACACCCACACACACGCATACACACACAGTATGTACATAAATATATATTAAATACTTTTCTATACATGGAACGACTAATACATGATTCATATATATTGTTGTATGAACTAATAAAAGCATGTGAATAAAGATTAAAAATGAAAAATGCCAAAAATTTAAAATCGTATCTATTTGCATTTTTTAAAGTAAATTTCATGTATATATAATTTAATATAAATGTTAGTTTACTAGTGTATAATACACACCGGCCCACATGTAATGTACACCTACCATCATTTAAATAAACCATCAAACATCGCCCATTAAATTTAATAAAATTTAATTTATTAATAAATATTATAAGAAATACATTGCATCCATGTTTCATTATCCTTATGTTAACTTAATAAATAAGTTGTTTATTTTCATGTTAAACTTTAGATTTGTCAATCAAAACTTAAAAGCTAAAATATTAAATTGTAATGGGGAGGGGATTGGTGGTTATTTATTCGTTATTCCTTATTATAAATATATAAAATCAATTTAAGTATGATACTTACATTTTAAATTATTAATGCAACATAAATGTATATATTTCTACTAATATTGCGATAAGCACTTTGTAACCTCAATAACATGACAAAGAAACATCATATTAAACTTTTATTTAATATCTTGCGGTTTAAATATAATTCTTATAAATGTATTTATTTTCATAAATGTCCAACCTTATTATTAGTCTATTCATGTACCAACTTGACAGAGGACATAGGACGTTAACCGAGGAGCTTATACATGGACTTAGTACATGGCAAACTCTGGAGGTATAATATTAATAATTAGATAGAGTATTATGATAAAGTATTGATATCAGCTCTTATCAATTAGATATGCAATTATATACGCTGTAGTCTGTATATTATTTAATAAAACTAATTAAGATGGTTAAACTTCAATTCAAAAACAAAGAAGCACTCAGGAGGCGGATTTTTTATTAGTATATATATTTTTTGAATATTTTAATCAATTCATTAAAGTTTAGTGAGACATTATAATCACTAAGTCGTGATTCCCAAAACACACACGCACACATATGTATGTATGTAGGAGCGTGTATTTTACAAGTGTTTATGCTTTGAATAGGTGTGAAGAAGAATATGAATGCAGCTCGTAATAGTAAAGAGCTTAAATCCCACGCAACTACAGTGATTAACAATGGTTGTTTTGAGGTTATGCCCGGTGATACATCAAAATCTCACTGAGGTACACACAGATAATGCCTTTATGTTTTCTCTAGTATATGAACATTGTAATGAACCTGGGAGCTATTAAATTAATGTAAATGCTAAATACCAAAAATATATATGTTTCTTAAATGTATCGTGATAAACTTTTGAATGCGAGTTAATGATCTTTCAAAGCTAAGTTTGTTCAATTTCTTAATTGAAAGCAAACATACATAATAAACAGATTAAAAGATACCATAGTTTTAAGAATTGATAATATATAATTATATCTAAAATTATCTAACTAATTTATGATATAATGAACATTTATTTACATGATATATCTATATATATTATTCTTTTTTCTATATACAACTATACAAATTTATACTCGTTTGCTGCAGGTTTGCAAACACTACGAGCAACTGCTATACAAATATACAGAGCAGCTACAAATTCCTTTTAAACCCTTTTAACCCAATGTAATTTTAAAAATAAATAAATTGTTAAACAAATATTTAACCAAAGCCATTAATGAAAATGATAATAATTAGTTAAACTAACAACGAAAGAAACGTAGGGGTAAGTAATAGTTTACTATATCTGGCTTCTACGATTAACATATACAAATTATTTTATATGAAAATATTTATAAATTTGGACTCTAAATTAAAACCAAAACAAAAGAAAAAGTAGTGCTTATTAAATTAATTTTGTAAATATATAAAATATAGGAAGATTTAATGGCTAAGTATTAAATATTATGAAAAGAAATAAAATCACATAAGCATACGGAAAAGCAAGCACGCCCACACACATGCACACATGCATAGACACGCAGTATGTGTATAAATATATATTACGTGACCAATATAATGAGATACTACTACTGTATGTTGTTGATATATGAATTAATAAAAGTACGTGAATAAAGATTATAAATAGGAAAATGCCAAAATTTAGGATCATATCTATTTGCAATTATAAAGTTTAAATTTTTTGACAAAGTTTTGATATAATAAATAGCAGATATTGTAATCAAGCTAGTTTAAATCTTTATTAAATACTTTGACAGGTTGATTCTTATTTATTTAATCATGAACACTTCATCAATATCTCCACATTTTATAAATATTCTATATATTGATAAGCTATAGGATTAAATGTTAGTAAATGTGTAATACACACGTCTACATGTAAATTAAAAATAATTATATATATTTCTAAATATTTGTAATATTATTTTATTATCTTATTAAAATTTAGATTTTTCAATCAAAACTTAAAGTTGAAATATTGAAATTGTAAATAAAAAAATTTAATATATTTATTTACTATTTAATATAAGTAATTGTAATTATATATATATATATATATATATATATATATATATATATATATATATATATATATATATATATATTTTAGGGAAAATTACTAAATGCCTTTGGAGTTTTAAATATTTCCAAAATTATCTTTACGTTGGTAACATTTGTATTTCGTTATTACTTAAACACCCTTAGTTCAAACTCTTGGTAAAGATTTTAAATATTGTTGCATATTGACTTACATATATCATCAACATATAAAAATACTATCAAATTATTGTATCAAATCCTTAATTTTATCTTTAAATTTGAGTCAAAATTAAACTATTGTCAGCATAATTATTATTATTTTACTAAAAATGTAAACATATTTTTTAACAAAAAATTACAAAAAAAACATAAATTATATATATTTTTAAATAGTGATTATTAATATATTTTTATATATGTTTCTTCCTAACACTATGTTTTCTCTGCACACATACATGATACTAAAAAAAACCAAGCTTTATTACTGTACACTAGGGAGAAAGAAAAAAAACTGCCACCTCCTGTTGAAAATACAGCTAAACTCGACTTATATCTCTATATGCTTATCACATACACACACGCACACACACACACTTGTAACAGGAGGAGAACGGATGTAAATAGAACATGCATATGCAGGAAAAAGGCATTACAGAGTCACTAGAAGAAGAGACACTGGCATGAGCATACTTGCATCCGAACGTTCCAACGCAACCGGATTCAAACGGGTATCGAACGTTTAATACCCGTTTAGCTTTTTTCAAACCGGTATAATGGTTTTCAATTTTAATATAATTAAAAAATAATTAACTGTTATTAAACAAAATTTAACATAATATCATACTTGCATCCAAACATGTAACATAATATCATACTTCCATGGAGTCACGCCATGTCGGCCTCAGTTTCAGAACATGAGACTCCAGCATGGCTGCCTTCCCGGACTTACCTCAGCGCTTCCGGATCCCGTGAACCCTGATTTTACATGAACCCTAATCCTAAGTAAAAGAAAGCATATTCTTTAGGTTTTTTTTTAAATATTCTTGGTATACGCGCGTTTTAAACAGCGTCTTTTATTAATCGTACCCGTTCGAATGCAAGTATGGGCATGAGAGATTCCACCATTACTTCTTGCACTCAAAGAATGCACCAATTTACAAAGAGGGAAAGCCTTTCATCTGAACGCAGTCGATTCTGGGTGCGAAGTTACAGAGCCACTAGACACTGGCAAGATTTTTGTAAAAGACAAGGGCGTTTTCGTAGGGTTTTCCTGTTGTTCTGGGGTTAGAAGCAGTTCTTGCCGTATGGATCTTCTTCGTACACGTCTGGTTCAGAAATATCCGGCGATTGCGGATTTGTTTGATCGGTGTTATGCAGAGGTAAGGCTGAGCTAAGCACCGGAAGGGCACCGCTTAAGGATGACGATCTGGCCGTCTACGAAACTGGGTTTACTGTCCCTTACAGAGGGGAGTTTTGCGAAGGGCTCCTGACTTGGTTTGACGAATGGATCGACAAAGCGAATCGAGGTGATTCCTTTTTCACGGCCATCGTTCAGTCCAGCGGTTTCGGGAAGACAAGGTCCTTGGTCGAACTTTCCAAGAAGGGGGTTTTCGTTTTCTACCTCAACCTTCAGGATAACAAGGGTGCTGGGTATCCGTTGCGGTCCAAGGAAGCGGATAACTTCAGCATCAAGAACGAAGAGGAGGGCTACGGGTTCCTGTTGGCGGTCTTGACCCAACTCGAGGAATATATTAAGATGCACTCGGGAAGCGCAAGGAGCTGGAGTCTCTGACGGCGGCACTGCAGTCTCTGAGGAACAGAGTTGATAAGCTGAAAGCGAGGAAATCGAAGGAGGAAACAGCTCTGGAACGAAATAAAATACGACAAAAAATACGAGAAGAAGAAGAAGACGAGAGAAGGAGGAAGTAGCAAGCAAGAGAGAGGAAGGAGACGCTTCAAATGGAGACAGACAAGTCCATTTCCTCGGCATGGACTGCGGATCAGGTGGGGCTGTCTCGAGGACATAATCGAAGGTGGGTGCTAGCTGGCGCAAAAATGGACGAAAGAACCAGCCTCAACTTGAAAAGGTGAAGGAGGTCTGGAGAGACTCGGGGAACTGGACGAGTTCAGAAAGGGGAATGGGAGCGAGTGGCTGAAGGTCCTCTTTGTGCTGGATGAAGCACTGTTCTATTCAGGGACGCATCAGGGTTATCAAGTGCTTATTATATAAGGAGGTGTTTCCAACATATACCAGGACTCTTCTGCGCGGTTGTGGACACCAAAGCTCAGATACCCGTCAGAAGCATCTCTGGATCCGAGTTTGTCGATCGTGTCTGGTGCGAAGTCGCCGATACCTCTGTATTTTCAGGTCAAGACAATTTACAGGCCGAGGCGAGCGTGGACGACGGAAAAGAAGATTTAACTCTGAGAGTTATACAAGTTTGGTAGGCCACTGTGGATGCTGCTCGAGGCAAATACAAGTGTAGAGAAATTGAAGACATTGGCAGTGCGCAAGCTTTTGGGTGGTACCTCTGAGGCAGGGGTGGCGAGGTTAAAAAAGGGGATGTTACGTTGAAGGCTGCTATGGCAGTGTTGAGTGCTCGCTTGTCTCTGGCTGTAGTTCCCCAGAGCTACTTGGCATCAGCCCTCGGAGGCGGGTACATGAGTCCGCTGATCGACATATCTGACGACAGGACCTCGGTGACAATTATGGATGCGTGGGATCCAGTGTTATCCTGCAGCTGCAAAGATGTTTTCGACAGTGAAAATTTCGACTCAAAGCACTGGAGCATGTAGTGAAGGCTTGTCAGGACTATCTGATTGACGAGGGCAAAAGTGGGGAACTGGTCGGCCGGTACATCATCATGCGAGCTAGGGACCGAGCAGAGAAGGGCGATGGAAGTGCGACTGTGGAAGATTTTCTAACACAGTTGATGGGCCCGGATTTTATGGGTAATGATGACCCGAGTATCAAGGCTGCTGCTGAGGTGTCGAGGGCTATAAGCTCAATTTCGACTCGTTCATGCCGATCGAGTTTACGCCGCAGGACGGTCATCTAAAGGAAGCTTACCTTCTGAGAAAGGCGCTCATCTGCAAGCCCTGCAGAGCCGCTTCGACGTGATAGTACCTATGATGGGACAGGACAACAGGTTGTCGATGCTGGGCCTGCAATTCAAGAGCTACAAGGATGAAAAACTTTGAATCAGAAGGTGGAGAGTACATGGACCCTTTGTTGGCAGGCATTGGTGAGTTTCCGAAGTTCGTCACTGTGCTACTCCAGGTCTGTTGTTTTTCTTCTTTCTCATGATTGTGATACTGTTGTCTGCCCAGGTTCATCCTCGGGTAATGCCTAGTCTCAAGCTTCTACCATAGAGAGAGTGGAAGGTACTTATGCTAATCTCAACAAGAAGCAATGCGTGAAGAGGGAGATGTCCTCCACTCAGGCGGCATATTGGTTAGACGGGCTTGAGGCCGTTCATTGTCTGAAGAACAGGAACGCAGCCAACTGGCGCACCTGCTCGCATGCCGGAGAATGAAAGAGATAATGAAAAAAGGTTATTACCAGCACCTCCAGTGCATATTGAAAGGTAAATGTTTTCTTTCTTGGTGACAACTAGCTTTAACACTCTACCATAACAGTAAAAGATGGGGAGAGGAAGCTAGCTCTAACACTCGACTCCGGTACTTTGCAAGTCGGGTCAGGGAGATATTTCAGGAGGAGGACATGCCACAGCAGGTATGCATTTTGAGTTTGTTGTTGGGACTACCACCTCCATTTAATATTCATAGGGAGCCAAACGGGAAGAGAGAGACAACTGGAGGAGCCAGCAGCAGTGCAACAAAGAAGAACAAAGTGGGCTTGAGGCAACTGGAGGAGGCAGCAGCGGTGAAGGGAGAGGGGGCAGCTGGATAAGTCCGACTAGCTCACAGCTTTCTTGTTTTGCTCGTCTCGGCTCTGCGAGGAAACAATCGCGTTTAAGGTTTCTGTTCTTTCCTGTCAGAGCCTTGATGGTACCAAGACATTTGTAATCAAGTAAGCTTTCTGATGTTGAGGGAAGAACAACGTAAAAACCCCTTTGCTGATTGCCTCTCGGGGAAGAGGCAAGTAACTTCCTCCAATTCCTAGTTTTTGTTTCATTGTTTCCAGGAATTCCAAACTCAACTTAACACCTATTATCGTTAAACGTGTGTGTGATTGATATTTCATATCTGAAAAATGAGTATGTATATGTAATAGAATGATATAAAAAATAAGAATGATTTTTAATTTAGTTTTTTCCTTTTTTTCTTAATGCAATAATTTTTTGTTTATTTAATAATTATTAATTTAAATTGGTGTAACAAATCAAACCCTGTGTTTAAAATCTTATTTTTACATTTTTGAGTGTCATTTTTGAGTGTGTTCATTAAATTCAATTTGAAAATGTAATAATTGACGACGTTTTGCAAGTACATTCTCACTTAACTATATTATAATTAATCAAAATATAATATATAATGTAATTCACTTTTAATTACGGTAATTATATTGTTTAAAAGATGTAATAACAGTAATATAAGTAGAATAAAAGAAAAATAAGAATTTACAAATGACATTATAGTTTTACTAGTTAATAATTCATAGGACATGCAGTATATAAATTCTTATTTTTCTTTTATTTTACTTATATTACTGTTATTACATCTTTTAAAAGATATTATATATAACTCCTTATATTGCTCTGATAGAATATTTATGTAATGATATATTGATTAAAATTGAATTGAAAAAATAAAAATCTTAGAGTACATTCGTTAAGTCTCTTTACAATATAAACAAATCCTTTTGTATACTTTAGTAAAAAAATTACACACACACATATATATATATATATATATATCTGTGTGCGTGTGTGTATGTGAATTTAGGAAAAGTTTTTTTCTTTCTCACAGGTACAAAATTATATTTTACAATAACCCATTAAATTGTTAGCCCACCGGAAGACTTACAATTTCTTAACCTGCTAAATGGAAATAATCACAACATAATATAAAAGACTATATTACTTACGTTATGCGTTAAATACAATGAAAGAGACGCACACATACACAACTCTTATGTATTTGTATGACAATATTAAACAAGTTAATATATATAACCACACATAATTATAGACAATCCCTCTTCTATCTGTATATAAATATATATATGTGATAACAAAATTATTTATTTAATAAATAACAGTTACTTTTCTTATTATTACAAAATTATAATTTACAGTATTACAGTAATATAATTTGTTAACATAATTACAAAATATAAACTTATGTCGTATGTTACAAAATACAGTACACCTCTCCCTCTCTCTCTCTCTCTCTCTCTCTCTCTCTCACTCACACACACACACACATGAATATGTATATAATACACATCCGCCTAAGTAGATGTTTGTATAAGCAAACTATGTGTTGATAATCCAAACTGGACATATATGGACAGCATAGTTACAAATGATATGTTCACACACAACATTATATATATCACAAATATATACCTTCTAAAGTTCTGCCATGGTGAAATTCCACTTGAGATGCATTAAACTCCTTGTTCCTTCTACTGGAAGCCGATACTCATCGGAACTACATAGAGACAATCCCTCAGCGAACACCCTGAGCTTTGTAGCATGTGTAAGTAATCTCATACATGCTGATCGAACCTGTAACATCACATATATTAAACTATGAACACACACACACACACACACACACACACACACACCTGTATATGCATAAAAGCACTCTTATATGCTTGTTTAGATAATATGTCACATATAGTTTTAGTTAATGAAGAACTAATTATTTAAATAAGAACCTGCTCGGTGTCCAGCTTCTCATCGAATTTGAGATTCCTTAAACGCAACTTCTTCCTCACATGACTGTTAAGAGTTACCATTCTTTCTTCTCTTCATGGCATCAGAACCAAATCGTGCAATATATCTGTATATATATTACCATTTCAATAAACACAATGAAATATATAATTATACACACACACACACACAAGTTATATACAGCGCTATACATCATTATATGATTTCGATTGATTTAATTTGTATATGTAGTTACTTATACAATATACTTTCATTTAACTATTGATCATATAGCTAATGCCATATATATTGATACATACTGGAATATATTGTACATACACATATATATAGCATACCTATATATCCTCAATATTTTGAGAAAGAGGTACATTAATATACCCCATTTTCTCATGGAAACTAAGTTCCCCGCTCTCCACAACATGTACAGGCAAGTCATGAAACTTACCATCTCCCACAGCTCCCCGTGCATCGGCGTCTTCTGCAAGCCTGTCAAGGAACACAGTATATTCCTCCTTCAGGGATATAGAGTCTTCAGTGAATATCATTTCCGCTGCTCTGAACTCTTTTTTAACCTTTGTTCCTTGTGTGTGCAATTCGTCTTGTGTTTAGTGTGTTTATGTCAAGCAACCTAAAGAATGCGGACCATAACTCGGTGCTGTCTTTGTGGTTTATCCATAGGTTTCCAAAGCCGTCTACTCCACAGTCATCTCCAATCATAACCGTTGATCTATGAACATGTCAGAAGTGTGTGTGTGAGTGTGTTTGTGTGAAAGGTTATGTTTATGTATATAGTTTATAGTCAAATTTGTGTCCTATACAAAATGCAAACAGAGATAGATGCTATACATGTATGTGTACATTTTATAATAGACTTCAGGATGTGTGAGGGTGTCTGTTTGTGCCTACGTGTGTGTGCATGTATCAATGCAGAAAACATACACCATCATCTTTATGATTGAAATATGAACTAAAACACATAATTAGTTGTCCTCATAATTGATTACAAACTACACAATAACTGTAGATCTAATATACACAAGTATACGCACACAAGTGTGTGTATCTGTATATTATGTTCTGCATACCCTCTGAGTTCGACTTTAGGAGCATTATCGAAAGCCCGAACTAAATTGTATAGAGTTTCGAGCTGTTTATCATCACTAAGTGCTTTTCTAAATGAAGGAGTCACTCCTCATCCTACTCTGGAATATTGAAATCAATACAAATTAAAGCATTTATTGTATTTTCAAACATGTGTGTGTGAGAGAGAGAGAGAGTCTCACACATTGCAAAAAACATGCACATATATGCTAACAGAATAATGCTATAGACACTACATACACACGTCATGCGTGTTTCTTACAATACAACACGTGTGCATGTGTGTGCCCCCACAAATGCAGATACACATACAGGCAAATATATATACACATGAATAAAAAATTAAATAAATATGCTATACAAGACATATGACATACCTTATGGCGTTTCTGACGATAATCATTCGCTGTTCGATTCCCAGGACAGTGCTTTCATTCTGTCTTTGAAGCTCCGAGGCCTGCTGGAAAAATTCCGATAATTTAAACCCTTCCTCCGCACATATCACCCCAACAAGACTTCCCGAAAAGTCAGCCGATAAGAGAGCTAAAAAATAATCTCTTATATTGATTTAGGAAATATAATATGATATCACATATACATATATATGGTGATGAATTACCAGGCGGCTTAATGCAGAGCGTGTTGAAGGAAGCATCTCAGCTCCATAATATGTTTTTTGTGGAGCAGGGAGTGAAAGCTCCACTTTCTTCATAAATAGCTCGTCATTGTTTTGCTGCTAGAAGAAAACCAACATATGAGAGAGAGATGGTTCCCATTAAGCCGCTTGTGATATGGATGTATGCACAACACACATACACACTTAACCTGTTGTTGATGTTGTATGTAAAACTCAAACTCGTAAACAGGGACTGTAGAGTTTTGGTGATTGCCTTTGGCGATGTTTAAGTACTCCTGAAGAAGTTGGAAGGACCGTTCATTTGTCTCCTGAGACACACTGATATCGATCAGAACACACACGTACACACGCAGACACACACGCGCATGTACAAGTCTCTGATTGTACAACTGATCGCTTCAGCTCGTCCAACACATGTGGCAGATGATGAGCAGTGCAGTACGCATTCCTGAACACCCCGCGAATAATCCTCTGCCGCACTCCAAACAGCATTTCCTCCCTCGCACATTTCGCCTTTAGGGTTTCAAAAACCCCAGATTCCAAAAGATATCAAGTGCTCTATATATATATATATATATATATATATAATAGAAGTGTGTTCATATTAATATATCACATACACACACATCATACAGTGTGTGCGTGCGTGCGAGAGAGAGAGAGATTCTCTGTATAATACACGCTGGGACATATTACCACAATTTTGGCTTGTGTGTGTGAGAGAGAGAGAGAGAATGTAATATGTATATTACACACACACCGAGAAAGCTTAAATTGCTGCTTTTAATTGGATTCGACTTAAAGTCTTATCACACACGCACACGCACGCGAGAACGGATGCAAGTAGAACATGCATATGCCGTTACAGAACCGTTAGAACAAGAGACACTGCCAAGAGAGTTCCACCATTACTTCTTGCACTCAAAGAATGCACCAAAAGAAGAGATTTACAAAGAGGGAAAGCCCTTCATTTGAACGCACTCGACTCTGGGTGCGAAACAAACAGGTACGTAGCAAACGCACTAGTGAATATGTACAGCAACTGCGGGTGTATGGTCCACGCTCGTTGCGTGTTCACTAGCGTGGCTCATCCTCTGGACAAGTCTCATTATGGGATACGTGGAGAATGGGGAAGCCTCATTAGCTATGGAGTTATTATTCATGACTCCTTCACATTCGTTGCTGCACTCAAGTTCTACATGAATTAGAGAAGGGAGTATATTATTCTTAAGTTAATACAGACAGATACGTCTGAAACGCCTTGTATAGCAAGTGCAGACGTATGAGTGTATTCGATAACACGTCTTACAAAGACGTGGTTTTGTGGAACACACTCATACTTGGATACGTGGAGAATGGGGAGTCCTTGATAGCTTTGGGTTTATTCATAAGCATGGACTGTATATTGCTGCACTCAAGATGTGTATAGGTTTGGCTTACGAGAAGGACCTAGATAAAAAGCACACTGATTATGGGATACGTGGAGAATGGGGAAAGCTTCGTAGCAATGGATCTGTTTGCTAAAATGGATTGTGGACTACTCAAGGCGTGTGCGTGTGTGCCAATATAGGGGAGCAGACAGCAGGAAAACATATACACGATCGGATTCAGGAGCGGGGCTGGAGAGAGACCAAGAAGTAGCAAATAGTTTAGTAGATGGAACATATACGAGGTGTTTAGCAGGTTTAAGCAAATGATTATGGGAGACATATTCTCTCTCTCTCTCTCTCTCTCTCTCTCTCTCTCTCTATATATATATATATATATTCTCATATTAAGTCTTCTCTTACTTACAGGAGGTCTACTTAAGTTATAACTAGAACAATAACAAGAATGAGTACTCCAACAGTGAACATTAAAGCCTGGAAAAAAATAAATAATAAAAATAATATATATTTGCATACACACATACGTATCTGTGTGAGTGTGCAATATATACGTGTGTTGTATAACTCATTCTGTATTATTCATTACACACACACACATCTGTGTGTGTGTGTGTGTGTGTCCCATGACGTGTAAATGTATAAACTATATATGCACAACCAATTGAACATTATTCATATATATATAATATCAGACGTGTATGAATGCATCTATATATATTGCAAGAATAGTACCGCAATTGCACAGGCAGCAAAGCCGGGTCGCTCTCGAAGATCACGTTGATATCTGGGGAAGAAGAATACAAATGTACCATAGTACCACAAAAGAGGCAATATAAATCCCAATAAGAAGCTGCCCAAATAAAATAAATGAATAAATACACATATGTGTATGTGTGTGTCTCTTACCAACACCATCCAATCCCACAGCCACAGCAGGGGAGGCGATCCCCAAGATCCCCACCTTCTTCATCTGATGAGATATCAAGTAAAGGGGAAGATTTTCTGCCCATGTTTTCCCCAATTTATCTCACGAATCCCGCCCTTGCCCTAGATATTTCATGAATTGGGTTTTCATGCATTTTCTTCTTTCTTGCTTTATGAGAAATTTCGAATGCATGTCATACACATACACATACACACGTACATATACACGTACACGACATAATGCGTTGATGATGTTATACGTCTGTGTACATATAATATTTTATTATAAGTATTCAAGTCTTTATCACATGCATTATTATAATAAACAAATTTTGTTGAAATGATACTTAAAAGCCATATCCACAGTCCCTTCAAAGGGACACTATCGTGACTTGACATTAAACAATTTATTAATATTAATATTAATAAATTTTAAATTTTTTATTAATGTTTAAATGTACATAAATTTATATGTAAATATTTGGGATATCAAAACAAAGATAAATTGTATTTTGAAAATATTTATAAATTTATGAAAAGAATATGAATGCTTAACCTATGAGGCTCCTTTATATAGACGGTCAATTGAAAATGCAATTTGAGAGTGAGCTAAGAGTTTATTGGGCTATTTAAGACAAAAAAGATTATTTTTGATTCAAAATTGAAATCATAACATTATTCCCTGAATATTATATAATATGTTATAGTAATTTTTTATGACTTCTCTTTTTCATCAAAGCTAGTTATTATTACTTATTCAAATTTGTAGTAAAAACAACCCCATTTAATACACTTATGTTAATTATTGTTATTTATTCAAATTTTTGAGCCTCTTAATGTAGTAAAAATAGTCTCATTTGTAATACACACTTTGAGAAAAACTATGAAATGTTTTAATATAGTGGGTTAACCATCCAAGTAAAGATTTATAAATATATAGGATAAAGATCCAACTTCATGTAAACACCAATTGATTTTTTTACTTTACAAAGACATACACACAAATTGTCAATGTCTTATCTCTTTCCCCTACCAGAAAGACAAAAGGTCAATTGGTTTTTATAAGTGTCCCAATGCCACTTAGGTATTTATCCTATATATTTTATGAATCTTTACATGGGTATTTAATCAGCTAGATTAAAACTATAACACTCACCACACTTTTGAAAAATAAATGCCCTTATCTATTATTTCTCATGGGTTGCAACATATACTTCCATCCAGGTCTATTTATAACAACCTACCTAGTCCTAAGCTTATTACTTCCCTTTCTTTAATGTTTCAAGTGAAGCACAAGAGGCCAATTAGCGGTGATCTTAATGCACATAAAATTTAACTACTTAATTGTGCTTGTATCGACATATCAATTGGGCTGGTAATATTAGTATATTACATTGCCATATATATATATATATATATATCTATATATGTTTAATTGACTGTGTTTTGGAGTATCTTTATATCTTTAATTTTTTACTTGTAATAATTTATCATGGATTATTTAGTTATTATTATCTTTTTACATACAGGATGACTATACACATGTATATGAGGGGTTTTGTTAAGTGAGGATTTGATTGATAACCTACTTTACATAAGTTTGCCCTTGATGGGAATTAAACTTAAGACCCTTCTAATACCAAATTGTTAGTGTGTCGTAGTCAAAAAGGCAAAGGGCCAATTGGTATTTATGAGAGGGTTCCTAAGGATTGGCATGTCATATTTCTAGATGTTCTTGGTACATTAGAAACCTTTGGACCTGAAAACATCCATGGGAACATTTTATGTTCTTTTCACAGTTTTAAAATAAAAACCACGTGGCAAAGTGTATTGTAGAATATGTCATAAATATTCTCTTGTTGTCAATTTACAACCACGTCAACAATACTTTGCCACATCATCATTTTTTTGGATAGGGTCATTCATTCTTCTTTCTCATTGTGTGGTTGTTGTGATGATCTGACTACGTCACACAAATATGGATATGGATAAGGGTCACTAAAGTTAGCCAAGTTTAGGATACATATACGAATATGGATAAAGGTCACTAAAGTTAATCAAGTCCATGATACAAACATGGATATGGATAAAGGTCATTAAAGTTAGTTAAAGTCCAAATTGGGGTTCTAAGACAAAGATAGTCCAAGTCCTGATTTGGCTTCCTTTATAATACATAAGGAGATATGATCAAGGTTAAGCATTCTAATTCAATGCCAATTTAGGAGCTAAGCCTCTTATCTTGTTTCAATATCTGTAATCTAGTTTGTTTTCTGTCTTCTCGACTTGGTTTAACAGTTTGAATCGGATTACTTTTTTATTTCTTGGTTTCAAGTTTTCAAATTCCTCAACATGTCTTCCATCAATGCAAAACTCCTTGTGCAATAATTTCAACAACTATAGCTTAAGAATTAACGGTTGCGACAAGATTTACAGCGACAGTCATCTTCATCATGGGTTTCAGAACCAAAAGTTAGCCTAATAACTAAGTTTTATGACTCAAGGTCATAATTTTGGGGTTTCGTGAACCAAGTTCACCTGGTCTTTTGGTTACACCCGCACCAATACCCTACGGCTACAACACAAGTGGGTCTTGTAGGCACACTCCTCACCAGTGTAGCTTTGAAGTGGTTTGTACCTTTACTTGAGGACTCACCACTTTTGAACTCATGAGATATGTTTTTCCAAGCCTTTGAAGCTACCTTTGGCAATCTTGACATTGAATGCACGACAGTAATCAAACTTCGATGACTACATAGCATCTAAATATGCTTTTGACTTTCGATTGCTTTCATGCGACATTAATTGGGACAAAACTGCCTCCATAATTAATTCAAAGAAGGTCTTCATGACAATGTTAAGGATCTCTTGCTCACTTTTAAGAACCCAAATTCTTTGGACAAAGCTATTGCTTATGCAGTTCGTTACAACAATCAACTTTTGAGCGACATCAAGAGAAACATTCCCGACAAGTATTTCATACTCCAACTCCAATAGTGCAAGAGCCCCTGGTTACTCTATTTTTTAATGCCAAACTAATGCAAGTGGATGTTCTTCGACCATGAGGGCCGTTAACACAAGCCGAGCGACAACGACCAACTTTCTGTTTATATACAGACACCGAATTGTTAAGTGCCCAAATTGACAACGAATTTAAGTTAAGGTGATAGATGGTCCCTTGGAAAACAAGGAGGTCTATCTGAATAGAAACACTCTAATTGGACCACACAAGTTTGCTCCAAATATCTCTTTTTTGACACCAGCTCTACATGTGATCCAAACAACAAACACAAGCAAGCCCTTTCTTTTGCACAAGGTAACCATCTTCACTAAATACCAAAACTTGGTTTACTTCTCTCATGCTCAAATTCTAAATTGATGTCAAGCTTGTTGGACCCATCAAATTTTCTCTCGATTCCGACTGCAAGATCAATATCGACCCGGCACTCAGCAAGTTCAATCGGACACGCTTTTAATGAGTGTATTTGGCTTCACATGCTGGTGATGTCAAGTTTAACAACAGAAGCAAGTGGTACTTGGTCCCAAACGCCTCTAAACACTCGCCATTCATGTTGCACCTTAGGTAACATTATCTTGTTAGAGTTTTAACTCAAAGGGCGAACACGTGACAACACGTAGCTGCCAAGTGGCCTTCCGGCGTCATCACCTTATGTAGTAACATTAAGTCCTCCAAAGTGACCCCAAGAGTCTGACTCAGATGCCTAATTAGGTTGAAGACTTAGAGCCCTAAACAATGACCATCCCCTAAACCCTAAAGGATAACCCGAGTAGACTTTAGGATTCTGTCCTAGTATACCTAAATAGGCTCATGCCCTAACCCCACAAAAGAGACATGTTTCACACATACCCTCGTGACAAAACTAAGGCATCGTCACTTACCCCTTAAGAAATCACCCTCATCCGGAGTACAACCCCTTTAGGGCGATAAGGTACCTTGAACCACGACTAACCCTTGGGGGTTTGAGTGGCCAACTCATACCCTAGATTTAGGGCTAGTACTTAGTGAGGACACGAGGTGTGTGTCATAGCAAGCATGAGTGTTCTGCTAAGTAAACTCCCAAAGGCTAGGTTTGAATAACCCTAAGTACATGACCTTATAAGTGCCTCACGAAAAGGGCTCTTGCTAATGAGCTTAGGTTGTGCAACCCTTAAATCCTAAGGAAAACATTCATTACCCAAGTGTGCCAAAGCACACCTAGTTATGAAACCTAACCTCCCTTGAGAAAATGCCCAAGGCTTAGCACCCTAGTGCGAGCACAAACATGCATGTTTGCTAAAGTATTCAACCCCTTGGTGACAACCCCATGACACAACCTAAAGGGTGTGCCTCAAGCTGAGTTGTTTAGCTTAATGTCACATCTTCATGTGACACTATCTCTCACGATGTGGGTTATCATGCCATAGCCCCTTAGTTTTAAGAGTTACACCAAGTACCATGAATGTGGCTCTTAAGTATCAATTCTAGAACCCTCAATGAACCCTTAGGACTGGGTAACGAGAACTTGTTAGCCAAGATCTCACGCCCACAGTTTGACAAGGACACGGATGTGCCTTGCTTAGCTGTGAATTTACACCTAATTTGACGTGGAGGAGTAGGTTGGAGACATGCCTCAACTTCTATCCCTTGGAACGTGCATTCTGATAAGACCTTCCAATCATGATTTGCCAACGTTAAGGCTAAGCTACCCCAAAGGTGGAATGTGCAGCACAACAGAGGGTTGTGCCTTAACAACACAAGCTAAAGCTTGCACCGACAGAAAAGTAACGAACTCAGTCATGAACCCAGAAACTCTCCTACACATACCCTACCTTATTTATGTGAAGGTGCCCCCCCCTTCTCTCTTTCTATATGTGTAAGTGGGCTGACACGAAATTAGTTAGCCCCTTAGTTAGTTAACAAGATGAGCTTAAACTTAACCTTACTCCTACCCCTAAATCGTACCCAAGGGGGTGGGGGTTTTAGGGCGTGGGTTAGGGCAACCCTAGGGGTGTTCCTAACCCTACTTAACACACCAAACTCATCTGCATTAACCAATCAGCCTAACTGGGACATCAAATTTGGAGGTGAGTTTTTAGAAGGTAAGTGCTACCTTCACTTAGAGTTTCTCGCAATATCTAATGACAACCGGCCAAACTACCCCTAAACACCTAAGTACACTAAGTGAGCCTGTTTCTCACTATATCTAGGGTCCGTCAACATAGTACACATCTCCAATTTATTGGCTTAGGATATCTTTAGTCACCTTGTAAGTAACACTCCATCCATCTTATGACCCAACTATGATATGTTCTGATTTGCAACAATCTGCTTCTCCATAATGACTTGGTTTATGTTCCACTAGGTGACATTCAACTTTAAGTGTTATAATCTCATCATAACACTCTGCTTGCTAATTACGAAAACAATGGAATTGGTCAGCTATAACTATTGGTGGCCCCCACTACATCAATCAATGGAAGAGTTTATTCGTACATGTGACATCTATGCTTGCTTTAAAATTTCTCATCATCACTCGTATGGTCTTCTCTAGCCCCTTTCAGCTCCAATAACGCCTTGGTTTTGCATCTTGATGAGCTTTATGACTAATTTGTCGCTAGCTCAAGGATTTGATGTCGTTTTCATCATCATGGACCGTTTTACTAAGATGGCTCACTTCCTGCCATGTACAAAAACTATCTCTAGTGAAGAGACATCTGACTTGATTATAAAGGACGTTTTTCGGCTACATAGACTTCCCAACATATTGTCAGCAATCATGGTCTACAATTTATTGCCAAGTTTTGGTAATAACTTCTTGAGCTACTCAAGATCAAGAGGTCTTTATCTTCTAGTTATCATCAAGAATCTAATGGTTAGTCAAAATGCACCATCCAAACCCTCAAACAATATTTACAGTGCTTCATCAACTATCACACCGACGGGTGTACCGGCGGGCGGGCAGTCGGTGCAGCCAGCAGGGAGGCACCAACCACCATTGCGTGGGTTGGTGGGCACGCAGATGGTACATAAACGAAAATCGAGTTCCCCAGGCCCGGGAGGGTTGGCAAGACTACCCTTAATTGAGTTCTCCTACAACAACTCCAAGCATGCATCAACTGGTATGTCACCCTTATATGCCTTGATAGGTCAACATCCATGATGGAGTTTTGATACGCTTGAAAGTTTGGTAAATCCGTATGCTAAAGATCGACTTGATAGTCTCCAGTTTGTCCAGGCTACACTTTATTAAAATCTTCTAGAGGCGTAGGAACATCAGAAGACATCTACTGATCGGTATTGTAAGGACAATGTAGTTTATCAGGTTGGTGAGCAAGTCTGGCTTCTTCAATGCAATATCAAGACTACGTGGCTTTATGAAAAGTTTGACTATCACACCTTGGTCCGTTTTTGGTGACATCCCATATTAATGATGTGGCTTATTGATTGGAGCTTCCTTCTTAATGCACATCCATTCCACATTTCTCTTCTTGAGTTGTACCATCCAAACACACTCCATGATCGAACTTCACCACCTCCAAATTCGGTTACATTTGATAACGATTTGAAATACGAAGTCAACAAAATCTTGGATTCCAAGTTTCTTTGCCATTAACTTTATCACTTCGTTGACTAGGTTGGCTACCTCCAAGTGAACATTCTTAGGAAACTGCAATGAATCTGCAACATACATGTGATGCCATCAACGAGTTTTATCGCAAGTATTTGAACAAGCCCGGCTCTCGAAGGAGGGAAGTGGTGTGACAATTTGATTATGTCACACAGATACGGATACAAATACGAGTAAGGGCCACTAAAGTTAACCATGTCCAAAATATATATATGAATATGGATAAAGGTCATTAAAGTTAGTAAGTTCAGGATGGGATATGGATATAGATAAAGGGTCATTAAAGTTAGTCGAGTCCAGGATACGAATACGGATATGGATAAGGGTCATTAAAGTTAATCAAAGTCTAAATCGGGGTTCTAAGACAAAGTCCAAGTCCACATTTGGCTTCCCTTGTAGTATATAAGGGCGGATGTGATCATGATTAAGCATCCCGTTTAGGAGCTAAGCCTCTTGTCTTATTATGATCTTTATAATCCAGCTTGTTTCATGTCTTCTCAACTTGGTTTCAGACAGCTATATCATTGTGTTGTATCTGTCTAATCTCATGGTGCCATGGGCAAAAAAAAAACTTTATGAGGTGAAAGTTGGTCATAAAGGCTTAACTATTTATAATTCATACCAAAATTGTAAGGTTTGTAACTTGAAAAAAAATTATGAATTTCAAGTTTCAACATGTTATAGGATTTAATGGTTTGATATATGAATTGTTTACTATGTATGAAGCGGCTACAAGCTTCACATTTGGAGAGAGCAAACCAAAATAGAACACCAAGAATGACATATAAGATAAAGCAAGCTCTTCAACTCTTGTGAGTTCTCCAACTCCAATTCCTCTCCAATTCTTGAATTTGAATGACATTGACAATGAGAACTTGGTTGCTCTTAATAAGTTCTACAAGGCTTGAGCACTTTAACATTGAATATGTGACAAGAAATCAAAAGAAAAAGAATAATAAAATGAAAGCTTTTTTTCTTTGATGTTCCAAATGAACTAGAATACCATGTGAGTTATTTAAATTGCTTCCCTTAGCTTCTATCAAGTTTACAAGTTTTTCTTCTTGTCAATTTTGAGTTGGCTCTCCTTTTATCGGACTCACTTCCTTTTTTGCTTACCTCAGTTTTATCTTTCTTGTTTTTTCTATCGTAATTCTTCTTAATATAGTATTATAACATGTTATATTTTGAAACCACCGTAACACATTCTCTTAAATATGCAAATTTTTTTATATTAAAAACCTTATTAAAAGATTAATATATGAAATAGAGAATATATATATTTACATCTATCGACATGCACATCTATACTTCAGAATTTTCTTAGTTTATTTGACCTATGTTCACGGAAGCACCTTAAAACTTAACGAGTTGCAACCCCATCAAAACACACCCTAAGCAGTCTTTAAATACCGTTTACGCTTGTGAGAAGCCTGCTTGTACCAAGGCAAGCTAGAGAACTGTGAAAATGCATCTCCATCACCTATATATAGTCATATTCACTGTATTCGTCCACCTCTCTTACTTTGGTATACCTTTTATCCAAGTCTGAGTACATTACTACTTCATAACCATCCCTATGTGTGGGTTTGACGATCCAAAAGACCTTGTTACCATTGCCAAAGAAACAATCTACTCGTTCTCTTTCTTCTAGTCTGCCCTCCTTCCACTCATACACTCTACCAATATACGCAATCAGGAGCTTTCCATTCCGCCTTGTGAGGCAGATTCCCCATGCAGGAGAACAATATAGATCTCCATTGCTTGCATACACAGTTCCTGATTCAGTTCGTATACTTTACCAATGCATCCATTATCACCTGATCCTGCAACAGGGTATTGCAGCGTACGATGACAGTTTACATTAGTTGCATGCACTTGGGTCCATACCATGGATGTCATATTGCATCTCCATATACAAGTTAATGTGCAGGCATAGAACCAGTCTCCATGTAGAGCAAAACTGCTGCGCTTACAGAATCGAGGTGCACGATTATCTATCCAAGAGTTTGTTGTAAAACAATACGTTGCAATCCTAAACATAAAGATGATGATAAGAACAAGATCTCCTGTACTTAACCTTCCCAAGAAAACACTGTATATCAAGGACATATTTCTACTCTCGGGCAGCGCTTTCCATTTCCCAGGATACCTAATAGGGTTGCCAATAAACAGTTTCTGGGTCATCTCATGATATAGGACAACCACATCCTCAAAGCATCTCATCACCTTGTAATTATCTTTAGTTGGAAGTTTAATGTAATCACTTTGATTTGTGAATAATTTGAACATGAGTAATCCATCTTGTAAAGCTTGGAGAGGCACAAGATAACCAGGGTATTTAAGTTTTAAAAGACCAGTAGAACAATCTCTCCATATATGAGACACTAAGCAGCAACTGTGAAGATCTTGTTTAGGTAAGCCTTCCAAAATCAAGCTTAATAATTCATAAGATTCACATACTTGTTCCATGTGAAAACCCTAATCCTTTTATCTGTTTTTATACCTAAGAAGGTTAACCACCTTTATTATCAACATTAATAATATATACAGTAATAATGTTTTTGTTATTTCCACATAACAATTTATTAAACCGTTGATAGGATAAACAATGTTTATATGAAACAAATCTTCTTGAGATAAACCTTTTATGTAAAAAGGTTAGCCACCCTTTATCACAATTTATAATACATATATCTAGATAATGTATGCACATATCTTATAAACTCTAGTACAATTAATTAAAAAGAAAATTATACTAGTTTAATAGACTAGTAGAATGAGACGCATGCAGATTTATACACACACGTATATATACATATACACAAACGAATACTAACTAACAATTAAAATGGGTAAGTAAGTTGTTAGTCTCAGTTAAATACAGAGAGCGAACTAGATAGATAAAAAATACAGCTGTACAAACAGTGTACATACAATGAAGTCATGTATCAATTTATATGCAGTCAGGGCGAACCTATATACACTAGCAAGAGCTCTCCAAGCTCCACGTCCTCAATGACCCTTATTATTGACACATAGACCTTCACAGGACCAATGTATTTGTTGTACACATGAGCCACCTCTTACAAATTTTTCTCTGAACAATTAAAATTTTCTTGATGGTAAAATATAGTGCACACACACACGTTTATGTAACAAATTTCTTTTTAAACCAAATATATTGCAGTGTGGTTGCCCATGTATTGTTTGCATCCGCATGCAAGGTTGCGCAGGCATGCTAGGAGGTTTATGTTTTTATCTGAGAGACAAAGTTCCTATCCTATATAAGAGTGCTTATGAAGGGTTGAGTGGGAAAGAGAAGCTGATATGTGCCGCGCACACACACACACACACACTTACAACACATGTTATATACATGACTATTGCAACAAACATGGATACTTGGGAAAAGCGAGCTTACCGTGCTGGAAATGATAGAGATCTCTCTACGAATGAATGATTGTAGCCTCACTCACTTGGTTGTTCGACAAAGTGTGTGGCAGTGTGTGTGGGGGAATGTTTATGCGTGTTTATGGAAGATAAAAAGATACATTGGTCATTTTAGCAGAGGTTGGTTTAGGGCTTCCATTTCACTTAGGAATACACTCGTGTATACACACACACAAACACACGTTGCTATTCCTATCTGTATAACACATTCCCTATACATGACTTAAGCCTGACTATGTCCTGATCAGTGTTCTGGTCTGTCTAAACAAAATTTAACCTAGTCAAGCTTGCCCTCCAGATTCTTTATATGGTTTTAGTTTGACCACCATGGGTATAAAGCTTGATATAAAATAAGTATAATAAAATTTAAATAAGCAATTACTCATTTGTCTATTTAATTTATTTAATTAAAACCCTTGGCTTAGTCAAGAGCTATAAAGTCCAAACTCAAGGATTTATTTTCCTCATAAAATCTATGAGGGATTCGACTAAAATATTCTTAGTATATACAATATTTTTCAGATATGTATAATTGTTAATTTTTAAATATGAGTTTAGAATAGGAATGGCCAAGTTTATTATTTCAAATATGATATTATTCCTATATTAAAATGGTGAAATAGGAAGTAGGAAATTTTCCTTTAATCTTCAATTTTTAAAGTGCTTTTCCTATAAAAAAAAAATGTTTTTATTAATAATATCACCATTATATATATATAGTTTCCTCTCCCTTAATCATAGTTAATTAAATTAATTATTTTAATAATTTAATATACATTTAAAGGATATAAATTAAAAGACTTAATGCATTTCATATATAGTTTTCTTAAATACTATTTTTTCTGATTTTTAATATTTATTAATATTAAGTTTTAATTAATTGGGGCTGAAATTATGAAAGCGTTCCCCTCTCTCTCTATATATATCAGCGATTGTAATTAGTTACAATTTTTGTAAACTAGTTTATCAACATCAGTCAAATCTTTTATAATTATAAATTATTATCCTAATTAAATTTTGAATATTCCGGTAGAATATTGTTTTACCGGTTTAAACTAAGTTAGGCCATGGCGAATCTTTGTCCCCGTGGCTGTCAATTGCTTAAAAAAAAAAAGATATGGCCAATCGATCATGAATATTATCACTGTCATTATTCAATATAGAGGCTGCTATTTCAGAAAGGCTATAAATATTTATTTTGTTGTCTCAACTGCTATACTCAAATCCCTGGTTCACAAAGGCCTTGAGACATTAGAAAACATATTTTGAAAACCCATCATGTGAAAAAAAACACTGTGCAGTGAGCATCGAAAATAGGAGTGTTGCTTGTAGTTTGCTTGGAAAAAAAAGAATTAAAAAAGTATATGTTGATTCAGTCTCAAGGAGCTGCTACGGTTCTAAACCAATACAACAAAGAGGCACAGAAAAAGAAACAATGACGGATCCTTCATCTTCGACTTGAATGGCCCGCTGGCATAAGTATTGAATGTGGTAGTGCTAGTTCATCGACTTCTTGTCTTTCACGACTTGGGCATGCTTCAGCTTCTTCGGATGCTTCCGCTTCACACAGCCACATGCATTCTCCATCACCATCACCACTTGGAATTAGAAGAGTCGCTGGAGGAAGGTCCACTTCACCATCTTCAAGTGGAAGCCACACTGGAAAAGGAAGAAAGCATACAAGCCCATGTCTTTAGAATATTCCGATGTTTATGAAGAATATACAACCGGAGATTTACTAATTAAATGCTGACCAGTCATAATTACAATAATAATGTGGGTGCAAATTATGCATCCAATTTCTAAGATGGAAACATAATTAGTAAACAACTGAAAACACTGATATATATTACTCTTTCATTCTAAAGATTATTAAATCAAGGGAAAATTACGTTTATAACCCTGAAATTTATCATATTTACATATATATATTTAGAAATTTTATATTTACATATATACTCCTGAAACGTCAATTTAAAACTTTATAAATTTTAAAATTAAAAATTATTTTTTTTTAAAAAAAATCAATAAAAAATTATAATTAATTTGTATTTCATTATATTTAAGTCCAAAATACAACCTATTAAACATATATATCACAATATAATATAATTATTTTAAAAATATTCTATTTTTTACTATGATAATTTTTAACATTAACATTAAATAAACTTTAATTATTTCATTTGCAATATATTATGATTAAAAATATAATTTTAATTAAATATTATTTTAAAAATCAAAATATTATGATTAAAGTTTTTCAATGGTATATATGTAAATTTTATAATTTTTAGAAAGGTATATATATAAATATAAAACTTCTAGGAATATATATATAAATATGATAAATTTCAGGAATATAAATGTAATTTTCCTTTAAATCAATTATTTTATAAGGTGGAAATTATAATAATCTACTTAATTACTTATTCCCCAGCTCTAATAGAGTAACGTTGCAGGAGACTGCTCGCTCTACACTCTGGATTTCTTATGACATTGTTATATATAAGAAAATTATATTACCTTAATTTATAGAAAAATAGATACACCTTAGAATGATATTTTAAAATTTTACACTTAACATTGTAAAATCATTTAATGCATGAGGCATAGAGGCAAGAAACATACATAGCCTTACTCAATAAGTTGATATCCTGGTTCTATATACTAGAAGGATAGAGGGGCAAGCTGCTTCTCATAAACATATAGATATTATCATATATATTGGATGTCAAGTGAATTTAAAAAAATAAAAGCGAAGAATATACAAAAATATATAATATATTATTAGTTGGTGTAAGTCCTAACTTAAGTCATATATATCTGATTCTTAAATCTTGACTAGTTATCCAAGTTGTTAGATCTGCAAATTGTAAAGTTTGGTAAGTTAACATCTCATAAGAGTAACTTACAACAGTAATGTATAACACAGTTCCTACAATGTCGAAAGCATATATTACAATTTTGCTATGTTCATTGTGGTCTACACATATACATGTAAAGAGCCTTTCATTCAGCGAAGCACACAACACAAGACTGAGTGGTTAGATTCGATTACATTGTCGTGGGAGGGGGAACTGCAGGCTGTGCAATAGCCGCCTCACTCTCACAGAGCATAGAGTCCTTGTGTTAGAGAGAGGGGGCAACCCATATCTCAATCCGAACATCACTCGTAGAAAACTCTGGGTTCAATTTTTTGTTTCCAGGTGGACTAGAATCTCCAAATCAAGCTTTCACTTCGGAGGATGGAGTCCCCAGTATCCGTCCCAATGTGTTGGGAGGTGGGAGCTCTATAAACGGAGCAGTATACAACCGTGCAGACAACGAGTTTCTCCACGAGGCAAAACTAGATATGGGCTTGGTGAACGACTCTTATTCATGGGTGGAGAGAGTGGTAGTCTTTGCTCCGACAAACTATAGCGCTCTCCAAGATGCTGTCTATGGGGCACTACTGGAAGTTGGTCTGGGACCTGACTATGGTCTCACTTACGAGTATGTTCTTGGAACTAAGACAACAGGAATCACATTCGACAAGCAAGGTCGTCGACACCCTGCTCCTGACTTGCTTCTAACCCTAACAAAACACTGTGGTCTTGCTCCATGCCACTGTTCACAGATTCTTTTCCATGGTGTGTGTGTGTATGTTTACTTTCTTAAGTAATACACTTGCTTTCAGGTGGACGCATAAGTGGAGTGTTGTATAGCGATAACTTGGGTCATTTCCATACTGCAGTTCTTTGTTTTAAACATGGGAGTGAGGTTATTCTTTCTGCAGGTGCCTTAGGGAGTCCACAGCTGCTCATGTTGAGTGGCATCGGTCCGAAAGCTCACCTTGAAACGATTGGTATCGAGATGGTACTGGACTCCCCTCACGTAGGCAAGGGCATGGCCGACAACCCGTCCTCTTCAATACGGCTAGTTCCCCAGTTGACGTTGGAAGTCTCATCCAACGAGTGATAGGAACAAGGTTCAGTGTAGGGGCATATGTAGTAACCCAATTCTCCGGTCCGTCTTTAACGAAGTTGATGGTCCTCTTTCCACTGGAGAAGCTTCTGCTGAGTAGTCCAAATGTTAGCGAGACGCCTCGAGTGAGATTCAACTACTTTGAGAATCCTGTGGATTTACAGCGATGTGTGGCTGGTGTTAATGTGCTGGAGGAGATTGTGTTATCAAACGCTATGCGGAGAGTGCGGTTTGAGAACCAGAGTTTGCCTTCGGGTGGTACAGTCTTGTCTCCACATAGAAGGAATGCAACCCTTGTGAAAGATGGCTATATAAACAACTATAGCAGACTACTGCAAGAGGAACATTGATACAAACTATCACTACCATGGTGGGTGTAGGCTTGGACAAGTGGTGGACTATAACTTCAGTATTATGGGTGTGAGTGGTTTAAGAGTTGTTGATGGATCCACGTTCAAGGCAACACCTGGAACCAATCCTCAAGCCACAGTAATGATGTTGGGAAGGTCTCTCTCACACACACATGCACACACACACACAAACACGACTCATTTTAACAAACAAACGTTATTATACAGGTACGTGGGAACCAAAAATTCTCGAGTGTAGAAAGTCCAAGGTTCATTGATATATATGGAAATATGAATCAGGTTAGGGTTTTCATCTTATTAAACATTAAATCAAATAATAATTATTCTAAATCCTTTACAATATTGTATTTTACATTTTGAAGCATTTCAAAACTACTCTAAGTAACAAGAAATAACAAGTTTAATATATTAAATGTAGAGAATTCATCAACTGCTGTATGCGTGTATTTAGCAGTGTGTGAGAGAGCACCGTATTGACTTCATAAATATATAAATACGACAATTTGTTATAATTTGTAATTGAAAAGAAACAAAGTATAACATATTAATTTGAAAAAAATACAGTTTTGGAAAAATGGCATGGCTTGCTATTATTTTTCATCTATTCTTATTTAATGCCATATAGAAAAAAAAAGGAAGATGCAAACGAAAAGTTTATTAGAGAAGCACAATAATTTTAATCTTTAAAATAGAAAAGAGAAATAAATTATAATGGTAAGGAAAACATGTTTTAGAAAGATAGTCTCTCTCCTTGTGGACGCAGTTATAATTTTTAGTATAAAAACTTGAATATAACCACATGTATGGCTGCATGTTGTGCACATATTATTACTAGCGTAGTGGATTTTGATAACATCTGATTGGTTTCAATTTAGACCACTTGCTCTTGTATATAAGTTAGCGTTTCTAGACTAATGAATATACACATTTTTATATTTTGAATTCTCATATTGATAGAGGTGAGGGACACCTCTAATTGTCCCTATGGAGTGCTCAGATTTGTGTCTTTTTAATCAATTTTCTTTGTCTTATTAGATTTAGCTTTTCCATTGTCTAGATATATTCCTTTCTATAGATTTTATCATTTCTTTATCTATGGATCCACAATAAGTAAATCCTTTGTTTGTGGAGCAATTACTCATATAGTTGTTGGATGTCATGCGGATGCAATTGAACAATCACTCTCAGCTGATGGTAGCATTCACAGCCCAAGGTACTCCTCTTGCTACTATTGCAAACCCCCACATCCGGCCAGATTTCTTTCGTGGAAATCTTAGAGATGATGCGTACCATTAGTTTGACCACTTCACCATGGTTTGACACATATCATTCGTGGGATGGTGCTCGGTGTTGTAGTGGTACAATGGTCTGGGCGTTGCAACTCGTGAAGATTAGAGTATTTTTTCAAAGATCTTCAAACGTGCATTTGGGCATGCGGACAACTGTGACGATGCTTTTAACAGTTGCATCATATTCATTAGGAGCCATCTGAGTCGGTATGCAGTTTGATGTTCGCTTTCGGAGTCTTTTGCTGCGTGTAGAACCTAACATGTCGAAACGCATCAAGTTAGGTATGTTATGGCCAGCACTTCGTCAAGACCTTGTGGGACTTGTGCATGCACTAGCTCCAGTGACTCTCAACGATGCTTTGAGGCTGGCACAACGATATGAGTCGTCACTTCTCCCACTTGCACCTTCACGTTCTCTCGTTCCACTTCATGTTGGGGATGGACATGCTCCGATGGAGGTTGATGCTATTGCTGCTCGTGTACCAGCATAAGGTTGAACCCGTGGACGAGGACGTGGACGTGCAATTCGTTGTTGGACATGTGATGAGGTTGGACACATGTATCGGCGTTGTTAACGGTTTCCCGATTGGCGTCCCCCATTTTCGGGGTGGAGACCTTGGCATCAACAACGTCTAGTTGGCGTTGTTGTAGTGGAAGGTCTTGATGCGGTGGATCTTTCAAGAAATAACGAATTGCACGAGTAGAGGAGGGTCCTCGTGTGAATAAATTAGTGACCCCTCCGTCTTTTCTTTGGGGGGTTCACTCGGCACCAGTTCATCCAGTCTTCACTTTTCAATCTCGATTTAATCACACGCCACGTCCTATTCTCCTTTCAGTGTTGGTGGATACAAGTTCGAGTTTGTCCTTTATTTCTCAGTCTGTTGCTACACGTTGCAGCCTTTATTTGCGTCGTGCGGAAGAACCAGTCTTCATTCTATACAGCAACGAACACACTCATGCTTGTTCGTGGGATGAAGTTGACATTGTTGTTCATGTGGATGATCATGAGCTTGAGCTTCAATCTTTATGAGTGGTGCCGAGTCAAGCTTTTCATCTTTTTCTTGGTGTGAATTGGTTGATTCATAATCATGCCAAGTGTGATTTTGAAAAGTCTCCCCCATGTTTGACTCTCCCTCATCTTTTTTCCATTCCTCTTACTTCTATTCCACTTCGTCCATCTGTTTTCACCTCTGCTTCCATCACTTTTGTTTCATCCTTCCAACCATCTCCCCTTCGTGCTCTTCCTTTCCCTTTTTAGATCGATCAGATGATTGTTGTGCTACAGTCGTTGATTAACTCAATAAGGAGTATGTTGATCTTTTCAACTTTGACTTGTCATTTGGGGCTAGGATTGTGACACGCCACCTTATTCCAACTAGGGATGCTAGACCAATCAAGGTACCTGTTCAGCGTCGGTCACCAAAGGAGCTCAAGATCTTACGAGCAAATGTTAAGAAGATGTTGGAGAAGTGTGTTATCCGAAAATCTTGAAGTCCTTGGGCGTGCGAATTGCATCTTGTGACGAAGCCGGATGGGAGCGTTTGATTCTGCATTAATTATCACCCATTAAATGATGTAACCATTTCAGATGTGTATCCACTTCTTCATACTGCAGATCTTTTGGATCGACTGGGGCAGAGCCGTTGGTTCACCAAGTTAAATCTCGCTTTTGGATATTGGCAAGTTCCGATGGCTGACGTGGACATTCTCAAGACTGCTTTTCGAACACCATTTGACTTGTACAAGTTCTTGGTGATGCCTTTCAGTTTGAGTAATGCTCCAGCGACTTTTTAACATATGATGAACGAGGTTTTTTGTGATATGCCGAAGGTGACTGCTGACTTCATTGACGATGTTTAATCCACTCGGATGGGACTTGGGAGGAGCATGTTGGTGATGTACGTAAGGTTTTGGATCGGATGCAAGAAGTTGGTTTGAAGCTGAAGCCATTTAAGTGTGTGTTTGAATCCAAGGACATCACTTATCTTGGTTATCGCATTTCCCGTGAAGGTTTGCAAGTTGATCTTTACAAACTTGTTGCAATTTTGAAGTTCCCTACACCAAAGTGTGTGAACGATGTGCAACGCTTTCTTAGCAAGGTACAATATCTGGGCCATTTTGTGGATCATCTTTCAGATCGTACTGCACTATTGCGAGCGTTGCTGAAGTCATCAATATCTTCTTTTGTTTGGTCTAAGGATTGCAAGCATGCATTTGCAGATCTTAAAGAGATGTTGACGACTTCTCCAGTTTTGGTGTACCTTGATTACACTTATTCTTTCATCTTGCGTGTAAATGCTTCTGACATTGGTCTCGGGGGTGTATTGATGCAGGAAAGTAAGAGTGTTCCTGACCAATGACATCCCATTGTGTACATCAGCCGTACATTACAGCCAGCAGAGATGAACTACTCCACGACAAAAAAAGGAGTGTCTAGTAACAGTTTGGGGTTTTGAGAAGCTCCATGCCTACTTGCATGGTTCACAGACATTGCTGGAAGGCGATCATGCAGCAGTCACTTCATTGTTGAAGCGGAAGAATTTGATTGATCGTACTGCTCGGTGGGCTTTGAAACTTCAAATTTACGACTTTAAAATTGTTCATCGCCCAGGAAGTTCCATGGCTAATGCTGATGTTCTTTCTTGGGCTCCACTTCCACCTTCTCTCTCTTCTTTTGCCTCGGAGGAACCAGTTGTTCTAGCATCAATGAACTTTTTGAATGAAGATTTCGTACCATCAGCAGTTGTTGTGCTTGAAGTTCACTGTTCGCAAAATGCAAAGTTAGATTTGCCGTCTTTGGATGAGGTTCGGGAAGCTCAAAAAGTTAAACCATGAATTTGAAAACTTTGTGATGGGTTTGAAAATCCTACATCACTTGCTGATGACTTGCCTTTCAGGCATTTACATTCGCAATATCGCCTTCAGGACAGCCTTCTTTATTTTATGGGGACTAATTCAGATGAGCATTTGCGGTTGGTGGTGCCTTCGGTCTTCATTCCACGCTTCCTCCACGCTTACCAAGACTCTCCTGTTCTTGATGGGCACATGGGACATCGTTATGTGATGGAGAAGCTACGCAGATCTTTCTATTGGCCACAAGATGTGATTCGGTATGTACGTAGTTGTGTGTAGTGCCAAGCTCGCAATACTCCTCCATGTACTTCGGAAGGATGATTGGAGTCAATTGCAGTTTCTCGTCCATTTGAGTTAGTGACATTTGATTTGATGGGACCTTTTCCGCGATCGACTGCTGGTAACGAGTACGTTATTATTGCTTCTGACTACCTAACTCGTTGGGTAAAAGTTGGTGCTCTTGCTAGTGCAACTGCTTTTGTTGTTTGTCAGTTTTTCCTTAATCGGGTCGTGTTTCAGCATTCTTATTCGGAGCGAATCCTCTTGGACAATGGTCCTGCATTTATGGCCGAGGCATTTCATGTCTTGACGTCTCGACTGGGGATATGCCACACTTTCACAAGTGCTTATCATCCTTAGACAGATGGGTTTAGTGGAACGGCTCGTTAAGACCTTTAAGGGGATGATCGTGAAATATGTGAACTTTCAACAATCGGATTGGGATGGTTATTTACCGTCTCTCCAATATGCTTATGTCACTAGAGTACAAAGTTTTGTTGGTACTTCCCCATATAAGCTCTTGTATGGTTATGACCCGGTGTTGCCGACAGAGTTGGGTCTGCCTTCTCGGTTGCCACAAGCTACTGATGCTAGGTCATGGGATTGATATTTGATAAGCATTCTTCCATTGGTTCGTGCGGAGTCAGCAGAACACTTGGGGCGTGTACAAGTAGGACAACAACAACGTTGCAACTCGCATCATCGTCCTCTTGTAGAGTACAAGGTTAATGAATTAGTGTTGGTTTGTTTCCCAAACTTATGGTATGTGGTTTAGCTAAGAGTCTCCTTCCTCAATGGAAAGTACCATATCGAGTGCTATGGCAAGTTATGAGGTGCAACACGACATCCTCGGAGATTGTATATGTGTGACGGTTGAAGCGTTTTGTGCAACGGGAACAAGTTGTGCCCTCCTCCTGATGTTCCTCCAGATCCGGACCCATCTATTAGAGAACCCTAACCAACTTACTTCCTTTCAAGAGGAAGGATGATGTAAAATCCATATGTATAGCTGCATTTGCACATATTATTATTAGTGTAGTGGATTTTAATAACTGTCAGATTGGTTTCAATATGGACCATTCGCTCTTGTATATAAGTTAAGATTTGTGGACTAATGGATATACACATTTTTATATTCTAAGTTATCACACACCAAAATTTATGACCAGACGCACAATAATTAGTGTACAATTTAGTTAAACACAATTAAATTTTGGGGCTGATCAAGTTCACCAGTATTTAATGTGCTGCCCGAACCCCAAATTCAATTAGTATTTATTAGGTTATTCAATTATGTATATATTAGGTTGTAAAAAAGAGCATATATAAATGGAATATATTCTTCGAGATTATGACAATAAAAACACTATTCATTTAATGTAAGATGAGGTGTTACTATAGAAAAAGATGTTATTCATTTTATTAAACATTAGAAACAAAAGATGTTTTAAATGGCATTTTTATTTAAAGCATTTAATTTTTTTATCAGGTAACAAGAAATAACAAGTTTCTAATATATCAAATGTGTGTGTGTGTATACACACATACACACATTATAAAGATTTATAATTTAAGTTATTTAAAGAATTAAATGCAAGATTTAAAAAATTAAATTTAAGATTAATTTAAAGATAATCTTTATATACACTTGATGTGGGTGGTATTATCTAACACTAAGCATATGAAACAGTCCAGATTGATTACACATAAATAATATTTCTAATATATACTATTTCAAAAGAAAGATTTAATTTAATCACAATATACTCACACATATTTTAGTTATTATTTACAATTAATTAAAAATATATAATTAAAAAATACCACACACTTGCACACTTGAATACACACAGGCTTATATGTTCTTATGATTTAAGAATTACCATATTAATTCTAAATAAGATATTATTATACTCAACAAATTAAAAAACACAACAAAGTGAAAAGCATTTCATATTATTAATTTTAAAATTTTAAAAAAGAAGTTAAATTAATAAAACTTTTAATTACATTTTAATCCCATTTAAAATTTAAATATGAAAGTATATATGCATTACTCTTATTTTTAATTCTTCTTTCATCCTTAATATAGTACTATAACATATCATATTTGAAAACCATTGTGACACCCTCAATAACAAAAATCCTCATTTCTCTTATAATATGCAAATATTTTCTTTATTAAAATATTATTATAATTTAAAAGGAGCAATTTAAAACTTAATTAGAAGGCTTTCTTAAAAAAAGAGACTCAAAATAAAAATAGAATTAGAATAAGATTTTAATGTTCAATTACCGTCTCTTTTATTTTTTATTATCTATAAACGCATGTTCACACCATAAAGAGAATATATAAAGTCTGTGATAATTGAATAGATAATTTGGTATAGATAATTGAATTGATGCACAAATATCTCATTTGATTTATTACAAAGGCATGGAAAAGCTCAAGGATGACAAAAGTGCTGTATACAAAGCTCTCAAACCTCAAGTAAGATGGCTTAACATATTAGAGAAGCTGGCAAAGGATGGAATCTCTCGTGACCACGACCAGTGCAAGAAAAAGTGGACCAGTTTATACGATCACTAGAAACAGGTATTTCTTTTTCATGTAACAAGTTTTACAAGTTTACAATAGGTGAAGGACTACCTCAAGCGTTCAGGTTCAAGTAGCTTAGAGCAATAAACTGGGTTGGACCTCATCAACATTCTCACTTGCAGCTCAGAGTCCACAAGGAGAAGTGGTGCTACACCTGTTTTACAACCAAACACTCTACAAATAAAAAACAACGACAAATGTGGAAAACAACTTGAAAATGTACTAGTCTATCTCTTCAAAGTGTTCCCGGAAGAACTTTAGAAGACTTCCTGATGACTTGCGCTCATGTGGAGTCAAGTGTTCATATTGCTCGAAGCTAATTGAACCTGAATGCTTGAGGTAGTCCTTCACCTATTGTAAACTTGTAAAAACTTGTTACATGAAATAGAAATACCTATTTCTAGTGATTATATAAACTCGTCTACTTTTCTTGCACTAGTCGTGGTCGCAAGAGATTCCATCCTTTGCCAGCTCCTCTAATATCTTAAGCCATCTAACTTGAGGTTTGAGAGCGTTATATACAGCACTGTTGTTGTTCTTGAGCTTTTTCATGCCTTTATAATAAATCAAACGAGAGATTTCTGCATCAGTCCAGTTATCTACACCACAAGTTTAAGATACGTAAAACACTCTCTTGATTAGTTTACCCATTGGACAAGTATATTATCGTTTGTCACTTGTAAATATTTGTTAACCTCCTCGTATGCTATAGCCGGGGTCTCTGAGCTTTATATATGAATATGGTTTTAACTTCAGATGCAGGGATGAACCATCGGAGAGTAATTTTTTGGATAGGTATGGTACTAGTAGTAGGTTTGTTGATTTTGAAGCAGCAACAAGATGCCTCAAGAAGAAGACTGAAGCACCATCGCCAAGCCAAGAGCAGCTGTTGTAAAAAAGTTAAGGCAAGAAGACGAAATGCAAGTGTCCACGGAGCTTGCAGTTCTCTACTCAGTTGTAACTCGGAGTAGTGAAGAAGCATGAGACTGGTGGGTGAACCAAGAAGTGCGACGTGGTTCAATGTGTTCCTGATGGAAACCTTCGACGATCGTAGATGGAGGAGGCATTTTAAGATGACCAAGTCGACTTCTTTGCCCTTGCAGACCATTTGAGACCAGCCATCAAGAGAAAGGACACAAACTAGAGGGAGCGTTACCTTATCACATTCAAGTTGTTGCTGCTTGTATAGGCTTTTCAAGGGAGTTGACTACTTGGAGCTCTCTGAGAAGTTTGACATTGGAGAGAGCATAGCTATGTACATGCACATGTGAGGCAATTATCCAAATATTTGGTTATGTGGTACACTGGCCAACTAGAGATGACTTTAGAGAGGTTCTAACAGGCTTTAGCAAGGAGACTCGACTTCCAAATGTATGTGGCATCATTGATTGTACACATTTCGAGATCTTGCAGCCAAGCGTAGATGGAAACGACTACTATGATTGCAAATGTAGATTCAAGTACTTTCCTTTCGACATATCTATGACTGAAGTATGGCTTTTATCAGTATAACGATGCAAAGAATTGTTGACTCGAGGAAGAGGTTTCTCAACGTCACATTGGATTTCCAGGTTTTGCTCACGATGCTAGAGTTTGGCGTAACAATCGATTCTACCAAAGCTTCCCGAGGCGAGGTACTTCAGGCTCCAGTCATGGATATATCAGGAATGCTGGTGAAACCATACATTCTTGGAGATGGAGCATATCACCCGTCCTCGTCCGAGAGCTATTCAAACTCTATCTCTACTACAGCAAAACTTCAACATTAAACTTTGCAGCACTAGTTGAGCAGGCATTCAGATTGTTGAAAGGCAAGTTTAGATCAAGATCATCATGCAACCGAAGTACATTCCTCGAGTCGTTTTGGCGTGTTGCATTCTTCACAACTTACTGATTAACTTCAAGGAGGCTGATTTGTCTGGAGAGTTGATTGAATTTGCTGATGTGATAACAGCCGAACATGAAGAAAATGCAGCTCTCTCTCAACTTGATCGAGGCCAGAATGAGGAAGACTTTTGTAGAGGAGAGGTGTTGAGGAATCATTTGGCTCAATACTTAGCTGCTTTATAAACCGGTAATAAGCTTTGCATGATCAAGTATCCAGTTTCTGCTCTAGTTTCTATCCAATTTCCAGCTGGTTCATGCGAGAAGGCAGCCAAAGCTACATCTGTATGCTTTTCTCGTCACGTTGTCCAAACTCGTTTTAGAAAACACAGTGAGCTTCGTAAACATGAAGGCAAGTTCACAATTGCTCATGGAAAGTCGAGCTCTAGGAGCGATGGTAATATCCCATGTGTGTGTCGGAGAGTCCCAAGTCTTAATTGTGATATATTGGTGAAAGAAGTGGACATTGAAACTTCCTGGACATACTGTATCAAGGACTGGTTCTTGGAGCTTCAGAGTCAAAGCTCATGCAAGAGCTTGGTTGGCAAGTTTGGCAGCATAGGGATGCTAAGTTAGAATGCCTTTCTCCAACGGGAACAGTTTACATCGGAGATAACAAAGGTCGACTGGTTTTTTATGAGGGGAAGGAAACGTCTTGTAGACAGAACTTTAAAGAGCAGATGATGGAGGAGAATTCAGAAGAGTAGGTTGTTCCTTGGCTTTGCAAAGTTTATGAAAGTCTTTGGTCTTGGTCTCAAAAACGGACATGGTATCTTCATCACCGTGTTGTTGACAAATGTATCTGACTTGAAACGAGCGGCCACAACCCGAGCATGCAGTGTCTCCCTTGCAAAAATCCCAGCTTTGCATAGGCATCCAAGATGACAACAAACGTGAACTCAATTGGTGAAATGCCTTCGAGTTCCATCTTCCGAAACAATGTGGACATTGTGAAACGTAAGCCGATATGAGAGCTGTCCATGGGACCACCGTTTTCATGATTGATTTCTCTACAGAACTGGAGTCAAGAACGTTCGTGTATAACTCTACCAACATACAAAGCTTCCATGCTAGCACATGTATTGATAAAGGCTGGTGCGTGCTGTCTGGTTTTGTGCCTTATAATGAAACACTTCACCACGTAGATTTGAATTTAAATTTGAGTACTAAGTAGAGAACAACTAATGTAAATTCGTCCTAATATAACTTTTCTAAGTGTAGCTTAAGTTTCTTGTGTGTTAACGCAAAAAACTTAAGTCAAATATATTGAGTCCCGACAAAAGAGGGCTTCCGGGCTTGGACCCGGAATATTCTAAAGAATCTACCAGAATATTCTTAGAATATTCCTAAATATTCTTAGAATTTAGGATTTTGGCTCAGTCGGCAATTAACAACAAAAAATATTTAAATCATAGCCATGTTTATACTGTATTATTAAAGTTTTATTTCAACACCAAAGAGTACAATTCAACACTTGTCACTTCTTCTTACGATTGAGCAATGCTGCAATTCGTGAACCACCAGTCCTACTTGACGTCGCTATTGGTTGGGTTGGGATTTCCTCTGGCTGGATGTTCTCTTTAATCCTGTTCATAGCAATTCTCCCGAGCTCAGGGTTCTTCTCAGTCCCAACAATGTTTCTCCCCAGCTCGATAGCTGCAAGCATTGAGGACCCCGTACCACTGCCTATATCCCAGATAAGATCACCTGGCCGGGTGAGTCGTTCTATCACGAGCTGCATCAATCGAGTGCTCTTCGGTTGGTAGTCCATCCTGCATGTGAAGATAATGGTAAATACTTAAATTGTTGAAATGAAATGCCTACCATGGTTCTTGGAACCGCTCAGGATTATCAACAAGAATTGTTGATGACAAACGCAGCGATTATCGCGCAATCCTCTAGATGCATCTTGGAAGACAAGAAGGAGCAGGATGCTCTCCTGTTAAAACATCAAAAATCATTAATGAACTTCATGAATAAAGAAAAAAGTACCTTCATCTTGTTGCGGTAGCCCCAACCACGCCCTCTGTAGATGTAGTACGTTGCAGCAAGTTGAAGGTCCACCACACTTGCAGCTCGGACAACTTGATCCCAGGTGTTTGCTGCAGCAAACACAACCAACCAACCATTTGCAGCCATATGCATACCTGCAAACTGGAGTGCTTCATCGAACTTCACTGGATCAAGGTAGAGGTATGGCGTATCACTCGTTGTATTTCCTGGCAAGGTCCCATTTGGAAGGTCGAAGATCACCAAGTTGAAACCATATTCTCCCGCAATATGCTGGTAGCGAGTCTGGCTGTCAGCTGTATGGTACCTGGCCACCTGTGTCTGAACTTTTCTATAAGGAACCAGTCTAGCGTCAGGAACCTCCTCTTCCTTCTCATCCGTGAGCACGGCCTGTTGCATCTCCTCGATGTCATCAATCGCCAAGAAATTATCACCTCGAGTTGTAGCAAGTGAAGGGACGAATGTGACCAAGTCATCCTTGATGTCCATGGTTCCCTGCGATGGTAGCACTTCAGATAAATTGAAGAAGGCAGCTGGATCGCGAGTAGTGGAGGTGCCAGCTACTGTATCTGAGGTCTTCTTTGACTGCTGCACAGGCTGACGCCGCTTTGCCTTGGCCTTTGTCTTCTTAATGAAGTCGACCTCTGCCGGATCCCATGAGATGCATGGGAGATCTTTTGAGTGTTCATTGTAGAGATCCTTCTCCCATGTTGGTGGTTGCCCAGGTGGATAATCAAGCCAGAACGGTACGTTACATTCGAACTCTGTCAGGCCAGATCTTGTCTTCGACCACATGTGTGGTGCTTCCATGTAATCTGACCAGAATACCATAGTCTGTGTGTGAGGCACCTTTCTCGCTGCGACATACCTGTAATGAACATATAGTAGTGTCAGAATGTAACAATGTCAAGAAGATCATCCTTACCTCCAAATCATCCTTCTTGCTGTCTCTTCGTGTTCGAGGAACTCTTTCGGCTCTATGGAGTAAGTGAACTTCACACACTCATGGAATGGCTGGAACATCACGTTCTTGCATTTTACCCGCACTTCATCGTACCAAGTCGTGAAATCTGTAACCGGCCTGTCCACTCGCCATCCTCGATGAGTCCCGTGAGAATCTGACTGCCTCCTCTCTGATCGCCGCCAATACAAATCGATAGTAAACCACCTTATCCACTCCTTATCCTGAACACCCGGCAATCCAAGTGTCTCTTGCTCTCTCTTCAGATCGAGACGTACCAGTTTATTGAAGTACATGATTCTCGTCTCGTTTGGAATTCTCGCCCTTGAAAGCGCGTACAGCTTTTCCAACCCCATCCATCTGCATTGTTTCCATGTGATTTGGGTCACCTTGTCGAACCACTCTTCACCCAATGCAGGATCGATGATGGCTAAGATCTTCATCATGCGCTTGTCATGCTTAATGTAGACCTGTTGTTGCTCCTGGTATTTGTTGCCTTTGGATGCCCTTGCAGCCTTCTCAAGATCATCCTCAATCTCACTCTGTAATTCACAGACGTAATCAACTAAGTAATATAAGTGTGAGACGTGGTACCTCAAAAAAATCTTTGCACAGATCAAATTCGGAAGTGGATGCCAAGCTTGTTGTCCAGTCGCGCTTTCCTTCCACTTTCTTATGTCATCTCGTTCCTTGTCACTGAGCCTGGCCAAGATCTTCGCTGTGCCCTCCTCACTGGTGCAACATGTCTTCACAGATAGCAGAAGATGTGGCAGTGTGGTTTGCACTGCCGTTGCGGAGGAACTGCATATTTGAAAATCTCGAAGTTAGTTAATCCTATGATCTAGAGGTCACTATGTTTACCTATTAATTTGCTGAAACATTGTCACAAGCTGAAGATTATCCATGACCCCAGCACGGATGAAGCCTGAACGCACTCTCACTGCCCACTGATTCTTATCTTCCGTGTCTTCTGTGTACAGCTTCTGAAGCACCTTTAGCCTGTGATTACCATCCCAACAGATGAACTTCTTCATCGAAAGCATTGGTGCCCATTGCCGGAACATGTCAGACTGAAGCTCCTCCTCAAAAGCCAAATGCTGAGCATACATCGCTTCATCGCTTCTCAATGCTGCCAGATCTGCATCTGTCATGGGGTCCCCAACTTGAAGGATGAACTGAGTGGTGTTGCGCAAATAACCAACTGCCTTCTTGAAACTCCTAGTCAAAGATTCCAGATCCGCTGGATTGACTCTCCGCACCTGCTCATTTCCCAGAATTCGGCAAATAGGGACATCCGGTGCCTCTCCATATTCTCGGATTGTGATCTTCGCGAGAAGACGCACTGCACTCTCCGAATGCATGCTGGCTGCAATGTTGTAAACTTCCTCATTATCTGGCACTTCTGCTTTACCCTTCTTCTTCTTCTTAGCAGCCTCTGAATCTCCAGCAGCTTTGCGTCGTCTTCTTGCTCTTGGGTTCATCCTCTTCGTCACTCGACAAAGTCACTGCGCATGAGGCTTGTGTGCCTTCTGTCTGCTCCTGTGTCTCCTGTGGTAAGACATCATCCTCAACTTCTTCAACAAAGTCTGATTGTTCTTGTTGGGGTTGAACTACATCCTCTTGCTCTCCTGACCAGTCCTGCTGGCTTGCCTGTTCAACTGGAGCATCACTTGAAGGTCCTTGTTCCTGAACCACAGCCAGCTTCCTACTTCCTCTCCCACGACCCCGACGCCCTCTCTGAATTGCAGCTCTAGCTTCTGCTTCTCTCTCAGTAGGCTCCTTCATCTTCTTTTCTTGTAAACGTTGTGAAGAGCGCATCTACAAAAGCAATAAGGTTTAACAAAAAACTGTAATAAATGTTCAAAGATGTTTAATAAAAATTAAAAAAACATACTAGCCCTCACAGTCGGCGTGCCGACTGAGAGAGCAGTTGCTGTAAGTCCCAGTCGGCATGCCGACTGGGCCTGGCACAAAGGGAGTCCCAGTCGGCATGCCGACTGGGACTGGCAACAAAGGGGCCCAGTCGGCATGCCGACTGGGACTGGCATCAAAAAGGGTCCCAGTCGGCATGCCGACTGGGCCTGGCAACAAAGGGAGGCCCAGTCGGCATGCCGACTGGGACTGGCAACAAAGGGAGGCCCAGTCTGGGACTGGGAACGAAGCAAGGCCCAGTCAAAATGCTAGGTGGGACTAGAACAGTCAACCCTAGTCAAAATGCTGACTGGGGCTGGAACAGTCAACCCCGGTCAAAATGTTGACTGGATCTGGAACAGTCCACCCCAGTCGGCCTGCCGACTGGGACGGACAACGAAGTCAGTCCGAGTCGGCAGGCCGACTCGGATTTCTTGCAACTGTGAAGAGATGAAAAAGATGAACAGATCATGAAAAGATCATGAGCAGATCATGAAGAAATCAGAAAATACTCACCCCCTCAATGGAAGCCTATTGTGATTAATCCCTGGAGCCACACTTGCTCCACGCTATGCCCCCAAATGCCCTGCTCCACGAAAACCTAGCCGCCCTAGCTGCCCTAGCCGCCCTAATTGCAAAACCCTAGCCGCCCTAAATCAATTAAAAACCAACCTAATTTCTGTAAACATATTGCATGCATGATCGCCACTTGTACATAGTAAAACTTTTTAATTTACAAAAAACCTACCCAGACGCAGTAAATTAATTTCACTCTTCTACCCAGACGCACGCAATTAATATTATTTTTAATATTTGTCAATGAAATGATTGCCTCACGACTAACAAACACATTAACCATCGTGTGTAATATGTTCATTGTCTTTGAATTTTAACTTTTGTTTGTTCCATTTTTGCTACATGGCAAGAATCAGCTACAATGGTGTTGACAAGGACTTCCCTGCAGATGAAGATGGTATTGCATTTGTCTTTGAAACAGATCTCAGGTCTGCATTTGACATTCCACCTTGGCAATCTTTTAAAGTGCTGCATTTGATGTCTGTTGTTGGTGGAGATGCTGCGAATGTTGAGGTAGAACCAGAAGGGGCAAGAGCTAGCAGTTTTGTGTATTACACACTTCTTCCTTCCAAAGGACCGCTATTCCGGTTGGAGACAACAGATCGGGACAATTCTATGGTAACAATACTTCGCAATAGTCAGAGATGTAGGATTGGGAAGCAACTGGTGGTCTCGTCATCGATTCAGCAAGTTGCTGAGGTCCCAGAAGATTGCAACGGAAATGTGATTTACGAGTTGCCAGCACACGAAACAATGAAGGACAAGTACAAAGGGATGAATAGGAAGGATGGGTGTGATTACTGGACTCAACGCTGCACAACACATTGGAATGTTCCAGCTCGTGTTAGTCGCAGTTCATGTATTGGCCACATGAAATGCGTAAAGGAAACATGTCCGTTCATCAGCTTCAGTAAGAAAGCAAATGACTGCCAATTTAAGGGCAGTCCAGTTATCTTCAGATGGTAGAGTGCTTGGAATGAAGTGTGTGCATTGCAACAATGAGCCCCTTCTAGTGCAGACATGCTCCGTTGTTGCATATTACATAATTCCAGATGATATCACATGCACGAGGCTTTTCATCCATCTTGGAGAACATCAACACCCACGTAGACCACCCGAATCCATGGTCTCTAAAGACAGAGCTAAGGAGACAATCAACAAAGCAGTCGCTGCAACCCCAAGAACTAATCAACGTGTCATAGAGTTTCAAGCAGCACGCAATATAATTTTGGAAAAACTGGTAACAGATTCTGGAGATGTATCATACGACAAGGTTCTGTCAGATCTACTACCACTCACAAATCACCGCCGGTAAGCAAAAAAATTATTATTTCCTTTTGGAGATGCTTAACCTTTCCATGTAGAACAAGAGAATGGATATCTCAGGCTAGAACAGACACTCGTTTCAAAGAAGGTTACGAAGGACTTCTGCAGTTAAAGAAGAAGCTATCAATCCCATTCATACATGTTATCCACATACCCGGAATGGACCTCAACGGAGCTGAAGAGCAGCCTTTAATCTTCAAAATGACAGTTGCCGGCCCAGGATCCGGAATAGACTACATTAGAAGGTGTCAATCTGGAGGTGATCTCGAACAGCAGTGGGTGGTGCTAGACCACACATATCGTATTGATGATTGGTGTACACTGGGAATACATCTCTATGATCCATTGTAAGTATTAACATATCTATGTTTTAAAATACTTACTAATATAATGCACTTATGTTTGTGTAGTTTAAGGTCGATGGTGACACTTGCTTATGGTGACATGATCAGGGAGGATAGTGTGGCGGTGATCAAATTTTTGAACACTATGCTTCAAGTGTGCAGCAAGCAAGGACTTCATAATGTGAACTTTGCGGGGTTCATGTCAGATGAGTCAGGTGCAATTTGGTTAGCATTGCGTCAAGTTTTCAACAATGGGTCAAAGATGAGAGGAAGAGAAAGGAGTTGTTTGTTCCATTACATGCAGTCAGTGCGTCAAGTTACAAAGAAGTGGATACTTGAGGAACACAGGGAGGAGCACATGAACCTTGCACGCTCATGGCCTGCAGCACTAACCAACCAAGATAAGTTGGAACGACGAGTAATGTTGGAGTCATTTTGGGAAGGCAGGTCCAGTAACGTTAGCGCTTTGCAAACATGGCTGTCATGGTGGGCAAGACATGAAGATCATATTTCCATGACAGAGATAATTGACTTGACAGAAGATGGTGTTGCGAATGTGCCTACCACTAACAACTCCGAAGTTGTTCATGCAAGAGCACGAAGAGCAAGGCTGACGAAGCGTGTTCCTTTGTTGGAGGCAACAATGTTAGATTTAACAGATGCTGTTTTCCAAAGTGCAAAGGTCAAGGCATCATTTGAAGGGAGATATTCAGGCACAGGTCCTTCCATGGAAACTCTTCTGAAACGTGCACAGCAGAAACTTTCAGCGGGAAAATCAGTGTCTCCAACAACTTTTGCAAATCTTGTTAGTGATGAAGAGCATCTTGCAAGTCCAGAGTTTGCCTCTACAACAAATGTTCGTGTTCGAACCGTTCGTCAACCGTCAACTGGGGACCATGGGATTGATGCACTTCGTACACATAGACATGACACACAATATGCAGAACAAGTCATCCCAAATGCACGCAGGAAAAAACTCAAGTTTCAAGATGTCAATGTCACTGAAAGAGAGACGTTGATGACTCAGTGGGCCATCAGACGCATTGGGGAGGCAAGTCAGGTGAAATGTCTAGGTCTCACTCAGGACGGTAACAGCAAGTGTGGCAGACCCATAGGATATCCACATCGTGTACCGGCACCAGGATTTCACGGTAGACGGCAATATACAAATGCATTTGGGAACATTGAGTTCACTCATCAGATGTTATGGTTCTGCCCACGCGATTCTTGTTGCTTCAGACGACCATATGCAGGGATTCCTCCTGAGAGTATTCCAGAAGTTCCAGAGGTTTGGCCAGTTCAAAAAGGAACAAACTTGAATGCAAATGAGGTTGAAGCTCTTCTGAAAGCAGGATTCAAGTTGGAGGGATTTGAAGAAATGGTAGACGACAGTAGTAGCCGAATGGATCGAACACCATCACCACCAAGAGGAGAGGGAGCACATAGAGTACCAACATACCATGGACGGAGTGTGCGAACACCAACAAGAATGTCCAAGGAACATGAGAAACATTACAACCAGGCAAAGATTCTTCAAGGTCGGATCAACAACGTGGAGGTGGTTCAAAGAGGGAAGACTGAGGCCTTCATTGTCTCTGCAGGCATGCAATCTGCTAAGGTAACAATTTCTACTGTTCCGTCATGCACTTGTGCAACTTTTCAGAAAGCCAAGAACTGGAGCCCCTGCCAACACATGTATTTTGTGTACACTCATGTTCTTGGATTACCCAACGATTACTTACTTCTTACAGAGGCGGACCCTTACTCCAGCAGAAGTGCATCGGTTATTGGTTGATTGCAAGCGCAATGTCGAACCTGCGACTTTTAAGTTAGTCGGTATAGTAAAGTCTAGTCGGCAAATAATTAGCGTTTTTCACTTGTTGGTCGGCATTTTATATTGAAAGTTAAAGATAATCTACTTGGCAGAATATTCTAGAATATTCCCGTTTATTTGACAGAATATTCCTGGATATTCGGGAATATGCGAAAAGCCCGTTGTACGAAGCCCGGTTTTTGCTAATCCTCAAATATATTCAGGTTAAAATTAAAAATTAAGTCTTGTGTGTGAAGTAACATAAATTTATTAAGTTGAAATTAAAAAATTTAAGTTGGGCTGGGTTGCTGTGCGAATGGCCCATAATATCTGTGGCCTAATGAATAAGGCATTTGAGTTTTAATTAAAGGATTTGGGTTTGGGAATGGTTGCCTATGAACACATTTTTTAAATAAACTTGTATACATTAACATGTAAAAATAATTTATTATTGTTTTAACTGTATGCATACATAAACTTACATACATTAACATGTAAAATTAATTTATTATTTTTTTAACCGTATGCATACATAAACTTACATACATTAACATGTAAAATTAATTTATTAACGTTTTAACCGGCCCAAGTTAGCTGATTAATTATAGGTGTGTGCTTTTATGTTTTCTGCTTACGACTATAACGTACGTGTGTGTGGATTTTGAAGACTTTTATTATCTAGATTCCTTTTTCCATGTGCCGTGGACTTTATTATCAGGTCCCATATATCAGCTACATCATTAGTTAGATAAATATATTTAATCATTAATAATGTTTAATATTTAACCATTAATAGGGGCCTCCTCACCTGCTTTTAAAACCACTTTTATCTCATTAAAAGTGAACAAATCGCGACCGCACTTACTTCTTGTGCTAAAAGTGCTAAAATTGGTTCTTTTAGGCAAGGGATCTTCTTAAAAGAGTCGGAACTGCACCATTTTAAAAAAAATTCTTTTAAGAGGAATAATAGGGGAATATCCACTCATTTGTGATAGAAATTTAAAGGAGCCTAAAGATCTTCAAGAGGATCTTTAAGCTCTTCTAAGTGCCATGTCAACGACGGCACAACAACATTTAATATAGGGTGCAAACTGTGAAGCTTTTCGCACCACCAAGCATCAATCATGGATGATTCTCAAGCTCAAGCCTCTGAAGCTCAAGGTCCTGAAGTCATGGGTTAGGTGTGTTTTCTCAGCAGTCAGGTAGACCTGGGTGGATTTAACAATCCATCGTTGCGATCATCTCCAGCAGGTGATCAAGGAGTTGGCCAAGGAGTTGGAGGGTTCCATGGACCTACCCAGGTCCATGGCCAGGGGATACACAACGGGATTCACGGAGCGGGACACCCTATGGGGATTTATGGCTTAATCTATGCTCATCAAAGCTCCCTAGCGTATTCAAGTAGCCCAATGTTTGGAACTCAGCAGAGTAGCATGGCGTTATTTACTCAGCCAGACAGATCTCCATTTGCTGTTGCTCATCAGGAAGCTCAACTCTTGCTACTACTCAGCCGGGCAACTCTTTTCTTTTCAGCTGCTCAGCCGGGGAGCTCTTCTTTCACTGCTGCTCACCTAGCAGCTGGCGTCCATCCTAGTGGTGGAGGTGCAAAGTATGCACACACGATGGCATCTCAGATAGATGCTGAAGTGGAGTGGCATCGAGCCGAGCATCAAAGGAGTTCGGAGGAGGATGAAGACGTTGAAATACTTGAAACAGGTACTTGAAATACATTCTCAGTTTTCAAAACAGCTTATGAGTTTTGCACATCCTCCAGGTGCTGTTGGCAGAGGTGCTCGTCGTGGTGGTAGAGCAAGCCGAGGCCGAGGTCGACCTGGATGTAAAACATAGGAAAGTGCTGATGGCGATGATGACAACATGGTAAGCCCTTCCCATCCATTACTTGAATTCAAATAAGTAGATGCATCTCATATTAGGCAAAGGATGGGTCAACTGTTGGTGGGAAACGAGTACGTGGACCTCAGAAGAAACACTTGTGCTCATCAATTTGAAGGAAAAAGAGGACAGAGAGCTACGTGAGCATCCGGAACAATTTCTCCACTTTGTCAAGGCAAAAAAACGGTGGGAAATTCTGGCCAAAGCCCTAGCAAATAAAACCAGCGTTTACAGAGACGACAAGCAGGTATCTAGCCGTTGGGATAGGCTCATGACAGGATACTGTGAGATCAATGATTATCATCGTAGCACTGGAGCTAGGAATTACCGGAACTTGTCATTGGAGGAGAAAAAGTCTAACCCCAAGATCTCCAATGACTTTCCTCAGTGTTGCTTTGAGGCCTTGGACAGCTGGTGGAAGGATAGACCAATCATGGCGCCTCGTGGCCTCTTCAACTCAGAGAGAAACCAGTAGCAGCAGGAGCAACATCCCGAGAGTGAGGCTGATTGTGGTGATGGTGACTAGGTTGTGGGGAGCACGGGCAAGAAGAAGAAGAAAAAGAGCAACGAGACACTGGTTGCTGCTCTGGGAAGCCACACCAGCATGACATGCGAGAACATGAGGTTGCAGTTGGAGATGAAGAAGGATCAGTTTGAACGCAGCTATAAACTAGCTGAGAAGAATACAGAGGCCTCTACTCAAGTTGCTCAGGCTTCAACTCAAGTTGCTCAGGCCTCCACTCAGGCTGCTCAAGCAAGCTTTCTTCTAGCCAACTCCTTCTAGAAGTTGACAGAGATCTTTGGCCGGTTATATGAACCCATGCAAGCTTCTGCTGCTCCAGCTCCCGGAACATCTTCTGGCCTCTCCTGAAAGGGAGACCCAATATTTTAAGATAATTGCACGTTATTTTAAGAATATTATTGCACGTTATTTATTTATTTTATATATAGATATATATATCTAAACAATTATAATGTGCATGCAGCAACTGAAGTTGATGCTCATCTCCCTTTTGATGTTTGGAGTTCAGCTTTTTCAACAACTTCAGGACTTTGTGAGGGCTCAAGCTCTTGTGGTCCAGAGAGCTGAAGTTGTAATTCGGAGTTTAGCTGTTGAAGGTGAAGATGACATTGATGAGGACATGCACAACATGACAACATATTGGTACAGCTTGCAGTAGCTTCGACTGGAACAATGAATGAAGGTTTGTGGTGGGTGAAGCCAAGGAGTGTTACATGGTTTGATATTTATATGTGTAACTTCTATGACGATTCTCAATGGTACGAGTTGTTGATGATGTCAAAGGACACGTTTATTCACCTATGTGGGCAATTGGCCTCAGTGATTCAACATCAAAACGCGCTACAGGGCTGCAGTTCTCATTCGAGTTCGGATGGCCGCCACCCTGCACAAACTCATCCACAATTCTAACACTAAAACTATCACTGAGCTATATGCGATAGGGAAGTCGACTTTCTAAGAGATTCTCTTGGACACTTGTGTAGCTATCACTTAGGTGTTTGGGCACATGCTGAAGCTCCCATCAACAAACAAAGGAGGTATGGCAAGCAATAGAAGAGTTCCGGAGGGTGACAAAGACAACTTTGCCAAATGTTGTGGGTGCTATCGATTGCACCCACTTTCTAATCGTGCAACTAGAAGGTAGTGGCCAGGATTACTACGATAGGAAACAAGACTACTCAGTCATCATGCAAGCTGTAGTGGATGCCAAGAAGAGATTCATCAGCATATGTAGGTTGGTCAGGTATTTCTTTCAGTAGTTATATTGAATCGAAATGTTTAATGTTGATGTTTCAAGTAGTGTTCACGACATGAGAGTCTATAGGAACAACCTTTAAATCAAAAGATAGAACAAAAACGAGTTCTTCAACAGCTAGAGATATATCTCTTAGGCCAAAAGGTGAAACTAGATATGATAGGTGATAAGGGGTATCAAGTGCTCCCTTGGATCCTCATTCCATACAAAGGTAATAAAATGATTTTAAACCCTTTGATTGAATCGCTCAACTATTTTGTAGTGAGGCTTGGCCAAGCTGACAACGTTATTACAAGGAATTTCAACAAGCAACATATAAAAGCTCGAGTGGTTGTGGAGGATGCCTTCAGGCTGCTTAAACAAAAGTTTAGGTTTTTGGACCAGCGACAATGGATGGCGGTGGAAACATGCCAAACATATGGGCGAGTTGTTGCATCTTGCATAATTTATTCATTAATTTAAAAGATACGAATGTGAGACATTGCTTGATGAACGTCATAGGATGGAAGGCAATGCTAAAGATAACACTGAAGCTCAGGAGGAAGAATATTGAGGTGCGCTAAATGCGATCGAGGACGAGATTGAAATTCGTCATGTTATTGCCCAGTGGATTTCATTTCAGAATGAAGATTGAACTGAAGCTCACATTATCTGAGATTCAAAAATTTGAATTTGAATTTGAATTCTACGTTTGAAAATGATAAACGGAAACTACTAAAAGGATATGTGCAGAAGCGTCACTTTTAGGGCTCTTTTTACAATCCTTTTAAGCAAATATTCCTTAACCTTAAAATTCATACTAAAAGGTAGTGCGGTTTGGGTTTTAAGACATTTCTTTTAAATGCTTAAAAGAGACTTTTAAGCAAGAGACAGGTGCGGAGGCCCCTAATAAACGTTACATATGTTTATCAATCAAAATATTATATTTTCAATAATGTAGTTATGATTAGAATTAAGAGAAAATTACATTTATACCCCTGAAATTTATCATATTTATGTATATAAGTTTTATATTTACATATATACTTTTTGAAACTTCAATTTAAAACTTCATAAATTTTAAAATTAATTAAAAAACATTTTTAAAAAATCATAAAATTTTATAATTAATTTGTATTTTATTATATTTAGGTCCAAAATACAACCTATTAAACATATATATCACAACATAATATAATTATTTTTAAATATTCCATTTTTACTATAATAATTTTTGACATTTAACACTTAATAAATTTAATTATTTCATTTACATATATTATGAATTGAAATATATTTTTTTAGTTAATATTATTATTTTAAAAGTCAAATAATTACGATTGAAGTTTTTCGAAGTATATATATAAATTTAAAACTTTTAAAAGGGTATATATGTAAAATATAAAACTTCTAGGGATATATTGTAAATATGATAAATTTCAGGGTAAATGTAATTTTCCCTAGAATTAATATATAATTAGAGAATATATTAATAGTTTATAAGGATATAAAGAATTTACATTGACTTCTAAATATTTTAATTTTTGATAATATACACTTAACTAATATTTATTATTAATTTTAAATTTACATAAATTCAAATTTAGAAGAAATTTTGTAGTATTTTATTTAAAATTTGGTTAAAACAGAATAGCACATAAGGTGTCCACGTAGCAGCTCCCATGTATTATTATAATAATATTAGTTTTAATAACAATAATTTAGAATAGTAATGGTTCTTTTAATTTGATAAGAATTATAATCTTAACATAACGTCGTCTCAATGTGTATATCTACTTTGCATTGGAAAGTAAATACTTTATTTAAACTCATTATAACGAATATTGCTGGAATCTTGTTACTACACATCGCATTCCGCTTGATTATACACATTATTGCATACACCAATATCTTCTGAATAAATATTAGAGTCATAGTTAATACATGATCGGACGCATTAAACCTGCGGCTTCTTCATTTAATAACATCTCCAAGCTATAATGCACATTGCATCCATCATTTGTATGCATAACTTTATATCATCAATTAAATAATCATTAAAGTCCTCATTATATATACTATTAGTTGAACCTTGAGGTGAACCGCCTCCACATATGGTTTCTTCAAGTTGTATATATAGATAAATCATTTGCATGTTCGCCACCTTCTGCATGTTCGATTAGGGCTCCATCAACTTGTGCATGTCCACCACCTTGACTTACGACTCCTGCATGTTCGATAGGGCTCCATCAACTTGTGCATGTCCACCACCTTGACTTAGGACTCCTGCATGTTTGATTAGGGCTCCATCAACTTGTGCATGCCACCACCTTGACTTAGGACTCCTGCATGTTTGATTAGGGCTCCATCAACTTGTGCATGTCCACCACCTTGATATAGGGCTTCATGAATATGTGGAGGATGAACATATGCATGTTTAGTAACTTGTTTATCGAGTTTAACACCTTGATTAAAGCTCTTCTTATCTATGTTAAGTTCTGATCCGTTTATAACTCTTTCAACGCTCACGTTCTTAGGTAAATTTGATGCACTACCGGGAACGGAACTCCAGATAAACTTTTTATGTGGATGATCAAGTGGGGAAACCATAAGAGTAACCATGCAACCGCATAAATAATGAAGCTCGATTGCTTTCTTAAATAATCCTTCAGATCGTTTTCTAAATGTTTGAACACGCACTGTTGGCCTCATCAAAACTTAATTGGGATCTTCTGCCTTCCCATACTCTTCTTCTTATATTGTTGCATAATAAAATATTCACTAAACCCTTTTGCAAGCTTTACCTTTATACAGGCTTGATATGGTTTATAATATTCTTTAGACTTTATATGGTTGTTTCTTTGCGCATATTCTATTAGCAAAGTATAATATTATACTATAACAGTATTATATAACATAAGCAACTCCTGTTTAATGTATAACTGCAACATCTATATAGAACCTTATGATTTTTTCACATTAATATGTTTAGAAATTTTAAAAAGACGATATTTTGTTTCATTATCAAATTTTTCCTTCAAAAAACATGTGCTTATGTCAATATGTTATCGTATATATATATATGTATATATATATTGATTCAAATTTATAATAACTAATATATAAGAGATATTTTTTTTAAAGTAAAGCTATTTAAATTTAGTTTATTAATTAGAAAGTTAATTATTACTAAATTTATAATTTTAATATATTTATTCATACATATATGTGTGTGTGTACACATCTTAGCAAAAATATATTTTAGGAAGGATAGTTCAAATAAATGGTTCTGTACATTATTACATTCTATTAAATTAAGTACATTTAAATAACAGTAAGGTGAACTTAAGGTAACAAAAGCTAGTTAAGCCGATAAATATTTTGAATTAATTTAATATTAATTTTTTGCTTATATTATTATTATATATATTTAAATTCTTCCAATTTAAGTGCTGCCCTGTTTTAGGGTTCTTGTAGGGCCTCCCTGTTTTAGGGTTCCTCGATCCTTGTAGTTTCTAGGGCTCGCGTCATTTCTTCTCGGAGATGGAGCGATTGGCTCGTCTAGCAAGGCGACGATCGATTTTTTTACCGCTTTCGATCTGCATTATCTGCATCAAATGATCTCTCTCAGGTTCTCTCTCTCAATTTCAGCGAGTTTATGACGTGCAACTCTCCTCATAGAAGAAAATACAGGAAAAATTCCAGACTTTATCAACAAAATCGTAAAATCACAATAGTCTAAGAAAATACGGAAACAATATAAAATCCATCAAACAGAATGAAAAATGCAGTAGATTTCAAATAGCAGTACATTTCATGAGAAATGATAAGAATGTATATGCGGATGACCTTGATATAATGCCTATGTCACGTGTGAATATTATCGCGAATTATTTTGGTCAAGTCAGAGTGTTCATCAAGATAGATTTAGAAATCGATGAAAACAGCATAATATATTATATTTTACGAGAAATGCATCAAAATACTATTACCAGTTTATGCATCAGAATACAATATATTTTCTTATCAAAATATCATAAATCCTTTTTATCTGCATACATTTTCATAAGTGAATACTCCATCTATATATTTATATACTTTATTTGTAAGTTTTTACTAATATATATGTTCCTGGTGTTTTGCAGCAACCGAGGGGCTTTTTACACACGGTTTCAAAAGGTATGAGATTTTTGACTGTTAATGTTAATCTTATCATTGGTTTCATTTGACAGATTGTTCGTTGCAAGTTTGGAACAGATCCCAAATATCTAACAGGTATGTTATAAATAATGTATGTATAGATGTGTATTATAATTATTTACTATTTTTTTTTTGCTTTCCTTATTGACAGGAAAGTGATGAATCAACCACAATCCGATTTTCAAAGAATATTGAAACGTGGGTTTGCGAGTGGTGGTGGTAAGCTTATACATTGGTCATTATATAAGCTACACGACGAATATACGGATAGTATACTTATATAATATTATTATTATAATATAAAATATATACACATGATAATATCCATTGTGTGACGATGGTGGCTTTCTAACTTAATATATTCTGACAGGCGAAGGTGATATCATTGTTCCTCCAATGGGAGAGTCTATCTCGGATGGAAACCTTGCGTCTTTTCAAAAGCGTAAGTATCAATACATGTGTGTGTGCGTGCGTGTGTAGACATTAATATTAATGAATATATATGCAGAGGTTGGAGACATTGTTAATGTTGACGATGTGATTGCACAAATTGAGACTGAAAAGGTTTGCTAATATGTTTGTATAATGTATATACTATAACTGGATAATATACATACAAATCAATCAATATTGTAGTTTTTATGAATCTTATGGATGCTTTAGGTGACAATCGACGTTCGCAGTCCTGTTGCAGGCACGTTGAAAGAGGTATGTGGGTATTATGACATACGCACAGACACAGACACATATATATACACATCATGTCTTGGCACATTCATGAATGTAAGTGTGGGTTTATACTAATACCTTACATTCTATAAATTTATAACCTCTATTAGTTTATTAGTTATGGTTATTAATTAATATTTAATAATCTATACTTGACGTATAAAATTATAGAGAAAGTTTAAGATTTTTCTTGGTCATATAAAATTATAGAGAGAGTTTTTAAATGCAGATGTTTTACTATAAAAATAATTTTTAATTCAAGTTTAAAATATATTTATATATAGATTAGTGAGTTATATATTAAAATATTAAATATTATGTATAGTTTCCTTAATGTTAGCCTACTTCATAATTTTTTCTTTGTAAGGTTTTTACTTCTCATGAGAATGACATCTAAGTGAAATAAAAACCTCCCTCTAATTTCTAGACATAAATCATTAGATAGTATATAATTTTATCAAAATCTAATCTACATAGAATATAAATTAATAGTGTCAACTGTACATACAACTACATGCATATTCTCATGTGCACACAAACATACTTACACGCATACACGATTTAACAGATAATTGCGAAAGTTGGGACTACAGTAAAGCCTGGTGAGAAGATTGCATATGTAGCTAAAGGGGATACGTCGGGGAAGACTTCTACAGCACCTAAGAAGGCAGATGTTCCTCCACAAAAGGCCTCTGAACCAAAACCAAAGCCTGTTGAATCTATAAAGGCTTCTACACCACCACCACCACAAACCGCCATCATCACCACGTACAGCTTCAAATGAACCTCAGTTACCTCCTAAAGAAAGAGAACGACGGGTCTCTCTCTCTCTCTCTCTCTCTCTCTCTCTCTCTCTCTCTCTCTCTATATATATATATATATATAATATATATATTTAAGTTATATAGGTATTAAGCTTATGTTGATATATTGATAATAATACCATGTCTTCGTAAACATATGTATATATATAAGCTCTTTAATAAGTCTGCAGACATATCAGATATACCTGTGTGTGCTTATGTAACAGGTACCTATGACACGGATCAGAAAGCGGATTGCTACACGGTTGAAGGATTCCCAAAATACGATGGCTTTGCTAACCACTTTTAACGAAGTTGACATGTAAGTAAAGTATTATTTTATCTTTGTCAAAGATGATAATAGTTATATCACTAATATTAACAGTAACGGTTGGTATAAACTTGTAGGACGAATATTATGAATTTGCGTGCCAAATACAAGGATGATTTTCAAGAAAAGCACGGTGTAAAACTTGGCTTCATGTCCGTGTTTGTAAAGGTCTCTCTCTCTCTCTCTCACACACACACACACACACGCACACGCACACGCACACAACACACACACACACACACACACACATATATATATATATATATATATATATACACACACACATTGTATATGTATAATCACATTTATATACTATAGATATTGTATATATATGTATAATCATCCTTTTCTTTTATAACAGGCCGCTCAAAGCGCATTGCAGACGCAACCTGTTGTAAATGCTGTCATTGACGGAGATGACATCATTTACCGAGATTATGTTGATATCAGCATTGCTGTTGGAACGCCAAAGGTAACACCCACACGTCATATGTGCTATATGTAATTATGTGTTTATGTATCTGATGCTTGCGTTGGTCAGTCTTGTACAGAATATGTTAATGAAAGTGTAACTTATAAACGTTATTATTTTTATCAAATAGTATGCGTAATGACATATGAACTCTGTGGAATGCTTATATAAAAATATAGAAATTCACATAATATGTTGATAGTAATAAAAGTTAACAATTTTTTTATATTAATACTTACGTAAGCTATATTATATATATATATATATATATTATATATATGTATGTATGTATGTATGTATGTATCTATTTTTGTATGTATAGACATGCACACACACTCAACTTATATAACATAGAAGTTCACATTTTACGCTAATATTCTAGTAGATTGGTATTGTTATAGGGCCTGGTAGTACCTGTGTTAAGAGGGGTTGAAAAGATGAGTTTCTCACAAGTAGAGAAGACAATTGGGGAACTTGGAAAGAAGGCAAACGCAGGCACTATTACCATTGATGACATGGTTGGTGGGACGTTTACCATTTCTAATGGTGGTGTTTACGGGAGTTTAATTAGCACTCCCATCGTTAATCCTCCTCAGGTTCGTTTTCATTATTATATATATTATATATATATATATATAGGCATATGCATACCGACATGTCCTTTTACTGACAAATAATTAACGGTGAATGGTATATTAATTGTATATGCTGTTAGTGTTCTGCTGTATTGTAGACTATAATGCACTTTAGACTTGCATTACACACAGATACCATAATCTTTTGTGTGTGTATGTGAAGAGTTATTAATAAATAATGTTCTATACAGTCTGGGATAATTCCTACGAATTATGAACCTATATATTGCATATTATAAATAGATATTTGTATTTTGATTATATTATATAATATGTAGGTTCATAATAAGCAGGAAGTATCCCAGACTGTATAACTCTTCATACACAGACAAGATTATGTGTGTGTGTGTGTTGATTTATAATTTATTTAGCACTAAATAATTTTATTTACAGTCTGCAATACTTGGAATGCACTCGATTCAGAAGAGGCCAGTTGTGATAGACAACGAGATTATGGTCCGTCCGATGATGTACGTGCTTTGACGTACGATCATAGGCTGATCGACGGCAGAGAGGCAGTCATGTTTTCCGTCAATCAAGGATTGGTGGAAATCCTAGCCGTCTACTTCTCGACGTATGAGATCTCATCTCTCGTTTTTTGCACTTTTGAATAAATTCTCAATGCCTGGTAAGTAAGTTGTATATTGTATATGATATGGTACGTATGTATGTATGTACGTACATGCAAATATATACGAGCGGCCGGTTTAATTTCTTACTATCGTTGCTATAATTACTTTGAATTTTACTATTGTAGTATTAAAATTTAATAAACTATGTCAAATATCTAGAAATAGAAAATATAGAGTTTAATAAGATTCGCTAATTTCTAAAATAGCATTTAAATAAGAAATTCGGGAATCCAATCTTAAATGCTTCTTTATTTGATAAAAACTTAAAAGATTTTTTAATTTTCAAATAGTTATTCTTTGTCTTTATATATTAAAACACCTTGTTGTTAATCTAATTTATAAAGATTATTTCAATATAATCACTGTTGTCGTGTATCTTAAACTTTTTTTTTTATGATTCACAGTTAAATGATCATCTCTAAAATTAAAAAATGTATCATTGATGCACTATATGATATCATATTATTCTTGATATATAAGATGTTCATACTCACCAGTCATTCAGTTAAGTATTTCACTTTAAAAATTTAATAATATATAATATAATATAATATATATTTTACATACTGATGAATTATCTAATACTGGTTCATTATAAATGATTATAAAGATTAATTAAATGAACTTCTTAAATAATGTAATAGATGATACAAACTGATTAACTCAAAAGTTTGTACACATAAATCATTTTTTGCTTATATGAGCACACAAAATACATACCTGTATACATTTAAATTTCAAATACATTATTAATGTCATAATACCTTAAATTAACCTGCATTCTTGGAATGCACACACACACACGCCCAGCAGACAAACACGTACGCACGCACGCACACACACACAAACGCACAAATAAACAAAGGTGTTCTAATTATAATCTTAAGCAAATACAAAAGGATAATAATTAACACTGTTTGACTATTGTTTACGTTCTTTATATATATGTGCTTCGTAACCTTACACATGAATCATTCGTTAAGATGGTGTACAATGTTTTAATAAGACCTTACTATGTAGCTTGAAGAAACTAAATATTTAAAAGCATTATTTTGCTTCCTGTACATTTCAATATTTTTTCCTAAGAATTTACTGATGAATTAATAAATCTCAAAAAAAAACAGAAAATGTTACTTGTTAACTTAAATCATGGCTGTTGTAACTTAAACTCATCTGCAGACCCCTGTGTTGTAATATATATATATATATATATATATATATATATTATATTACATATGTTTATGTCTATGTTTGCAATACCTTTATATATCTTGGGGGTGGAACTTTGCATGAAAATAGCATGACACGCAGTTTTTAGACATGTTATGCATGCACCTGTTATTATGTATTTATGTATATACGTGTGCTTGTGTATACATGTGTGCTGTACAACCAAGAGTGAAGTGTACTATTATAGATATATATACTGTTATATTATGTATGTATGTGCATGCTGTCGTTGATGGGGAAGACATCATCTACAGAGATCATATTGATAGCTGTTAAACACCAAAGCTATAACACACACACACCACACAACACATCCACAAACACTATATGGATGTATGTACATGTAGCTATCGTGTAGAATAGAAATGTGCATAACATGATAGTAATAAAGTTAGTATTTTATATTTAATTCTTGAATAACATATATTTAGATTTGTATTTAAAGGATTTAAAAAAGAAAAAAACAAACAAGTGATTATATAATGAAATATTAATAAGCTATGTCAAATAATTGAAAATAAATTTATTAAAAAGAAACAGATTTTGTAATTCATTATTGTATTTCTATTAAAATTTAAACGTTTATTTTAATAAAATTGGTTTGCAGCTATATCTATATATGTCCGCGTCCGTCTGTAATACAGTGAGTGTTTTTTTTTATAATATATATTCATACTTGCAAAATAAGAATTAAAACAGAAAATTACAAAATAAAGACTTGCTATAATGTTTATCATATTCTAGAGCACTTCTAAAAAAATTATGAAAAATTAATAAGAAATCAAATAACAGAATGGGTTGACTGGTTATATTATCCTACCAAATTAATAAATTTTGTAAAAAATAAAAAACATAAGTGTTGTCTTCATAATAAATTTAAAAGATCAAATTGATTAGAGTGTCTGTTATTACTAGGAAGCTCATTTTATCACTCCTTCATAAACTTATATAAGAATTTATATATATCAAACGTTTAAAACCATTTTAAACCTCAAAAATATACAATTTCTTTGCTTAGATATTTTAACACGCATATAAACGTTGTAATTAACATCATTTATATTGCATATGACAGGCCAATCGACGGCTGAAGACTGCCTATCAAAAAACGACGTACGAGATTTAATTTAATTTGTGTTGAGAGAAAACATACATACATACATACATACATACATATACATTATATTATTATATATATATATATATATATATATATATATTATATATATATATATATATTCAGGTGTGTGTATAGCACGTATATATTATAATTTAGTTGAATTGAAAAGGTTGGAAATGATATGATAATCTAATTGATTTTAAAAATAAATCGTTTGATCCAACAGAATTTTTAAATTTTAATTTTTAGATGTTCAGGAAAAATTTAATATTAATGATTTATTTAAAATTTTAAAGTTTTGAAAGTATGCTAATTTGAGGTCATGCTCCCGTCAGATCAAAGACCTGGTTGAGGATCTGAACTATCGATATGTAAAATTCATTCTTATATCATTAAGTAGATATTGATTTCGTATAACAAATCAATAACAAAAGGTTTTTGGAATTTAATTGTTTCATACAGTAAGTTTTACATTTTAATACCAGAATATTCACTATAAATACATTATATATTATATATATATATATATTATATTATATAATTATATATATTCTTCTTATATAACCGTTTTGTATATATAAATAACACGTGGTGAATATTATGTGTGTATACATGTAAATACAATCGGTGTAATCTAAATAAATACAATCATAAACTTTATATGATTGTAGTATTATAATTTAAATAACTATGTAGAAAATATTTTGAAAATAAAAAAACAGGGACAGCAGAATCTGTATATACGTTTGTGAAGGTAAGTTTAATATTAATTATTTATTGATCAGATTATTGAATTAAAATACACTTTTGAAATCTAAGAGTTCGTTTAATAAGACAAAATAGCGTTGTTTATGTAAAGATTTTACATATAAATGATTGTCTTCTTCTAAGCATTGGTGCACTAAATTTCTATACCTGTAAATGCGGACATAATATATATTTGTCTTTACTTATATATATATATATATATATATATAACAACACAAGAGTTTATTATAACAATAAAACTCCTGATAAGTTACATTTACTGATAATAACTACTAATCTATGGTTTATACAATTTATGCATGTTTACTTTTATCTTTCTTTACTTTTGTTTACCACTGTCGATCTCTCTCTCACACACACGTGTGTGTACTTATATGTGCATATGTGTGTGTGTGTGGTGTGTGCATTTGATTGGGTTTAAATTGAATATCATTGAGCAAGAATCTCTCTCATACACACATATAGATAGATAGACAGATAGAGAAGAACATGCAGAATATTATAAGAGTATATATATATATATGATTGTAATCAAAACTATTCTATCTATAGCATAAGTACAAAATGTAAATCTTTTTTAATGATACACACAGAGTACTGTTTAAGCCCAAAACAAAATTAGAACTAGAGATACAATGTTTTAATTTTAAAACAGTGTCGATCTCTCTCTGACACACACACGTGTGTGTACTTATATGTGCATATGTGTGTGTGTGTGGTGTGTGTATTTGATTGGGTTTATCATTGAGCAAGAATCTCTCTCATACACACATATAGATAGATAGACAGATAGAGAGAGACATGCAGAATATTATAAGAGTATATATATATATGATTATAATCAAATATTCTATCTATAGCATAAGTACAAAATGTAATCTTTTTTAATGATACACACAGAGTACTGTTTAGAGCCCAAAACAAAATTAGAACTAGAGATACAATGTTTTAATTTTATTAATCAGTTTTAATGCAAAATAAGTTTATACATAGTTTCTTCTAGATCATCTAGTTCATATGTAAATGTATATAAAATACATTAAGTCATGATTATGAAAATTATATATTTATAATCATTAAAGGTATATACATATATGGTGTCTACCTTACCTTACCGGAGGAAAAACGGCTGGATCTTTACCCACGCCCTTATGTTAACTAATTTGAATAGCAATGTCGATACATACGAATAATTGACAATGTCTTATCGTTATAAATAATTAACTATCTTATAAAATATACAGCTTAAACATTTTAATTGATTATAGAATCTTTACAAAGCATTAAATATTAAAATCTGAATCCCGCTCCAAACACTAAAATAAAAGGTTTCATAGTTTACTCAATATAACTCATTACAATTTAAAATAAATAAATAATTATAATAAGTAGCTTATCATTTCATTCCAAACCGTTCGCCTGTAATATACACGTGCTATAATCATAAATATGTTATATAAACTCATAATAAATGTAAGATGCAAACAGAATGTCAAATTTTATACATAATTAACTAATATAGTGTTCCTATGGGTATAAAGATGCAGCTGGGAGATTCATGCACATACGCACAAACACATCCAACAAACACACACGTTAACACACAATTTGATAAATAAATGGGTTATACTAGATATATGTTCGCCTGCCTGTGTGTGTGTGTTATGAATATAATTTACTAGAGCAAAAAGCATTTGTACATATGTAAGATGTGTTGTCTTCTCTCTCTCTCTCTCTCTCTCTCTCTCTCTCTCTCTCTCTCTCTCTCTCTCTCTCTCTATATATATATATATATATATATCTCTGTGTGTGTTATCTCATATGGAGAAACACGACCAGCTCTTTCCTATCGATCTAACCTGTTATTGTGTTATTATGAAAGTGGCCAATAACAACTTATATATTTATTTATTAGGCATATAGAAACTATTTATAACCTCTTTTAATTTTCTTACTAAATTAATAAATATTTAAAAGTGACTTTGGATGTAACCGTGCGCTATACTACATTTTAATAATATCGTGGATGTCGTTATAATCAGTCTCTTTTCAATAATTATATATACAAATGCTTTAAATACAAATATAAATATATGTGGGGAGAATAACGATGTTACGAGGAAGTCTAGAATATGGGGACACACACACACACATATATGTACTATATATGTATAGCTTATGCAAGAATTAAATACAAATTGTTAGCTTTATTACTATGTTATGCAATATGATCTCTATAAATGATGGCTTCCCCCATTATTGTCAGCATTTACAATAAATTGCACCCAATACATATACTACATATATATGTAGTATATTTTAGTTTCACAGGTTCTCCATTATAATAGTACACTCCACGTCGTACAGCACACATGTACACACAAATACACGTACATGCATGTACATATACACAAATGATATCATGTGTGTGCGTTTGTGTGCATAACATGGGCCTCCCATGTTTTAAAAAAAGCTATATACACGATTCCATGTTATTTTCAACACCCCCTTTCTCTAGATATACTACATATATTTTATGTATATGTATTTGCAATACTTTTATTGTTTTGTGATCCACGTTTATAACTTATAAAGACTACTTCAGTGTTAAATCTCATATATATTGTAAATATTACGCCGCAGGCGTTTATTACTACAATAATAACATTAATGTAGAATCTGTAGACGAGTTTAAGTTATAACAGCCATAGTTTAAAGTTTATTTTTTAAAAGTAACATTTTTTTTCTTTTAAAGATTTATTAATTAATCAGTAAAGAATAGGAAAGAGTATTGAAATCTACGGGAAGAAAAGATACTGCTTCTATATATTTAGTTTCTTCAAGTTACTTAAAGTTTAATAAACATTATAATCGTTTCAATCACGCCATCTTAATTATAATTCATTTGAGTGTCTGCAGCTCAATATATGGTTACGAAGCACATAAAGAACCTAAACAATAATTTAATAGTGTTAATTATTTTCCTTTTAATATTGCTTAAGATTATATTATAATGTTAAGATATTCATCAACATTATCTGTATAAGGCAAAAGAACACCTCTGTTTACTATATATTATATTATTAATGTATAATTTAAGATAAATACATATAGGCGTAAACATAAATAAACCATGAACATACACACAACGTATTCTCGTGTTTCACTTCAATTTTTAATTAAAAATTGTTCTTCCCAGCAGATGCCCTTTTTAACCAAATGCTAAATGCACTACTTCCACCCACATCCACCGTCTGTAAGATCATAAACATTTATGTGATGAACACACACTGACATACATTTGTAAGATCATGCATGGACATGTATATACGATTTAAATGTTATATCATGGTGAAAATAATAACTTTTCTTTTAAAAATTAGAAGAACATATTCTTAAAACACGTGCAATTCAAAGTAACAGGGTTTTCAGTTTAGAGTTACATCTGACATGCCATAAGGACATCCAAATTCACTTTTAAATATTTTTAGTTATAAATAATATATGTTAAATAAATAATATGTAAATTGTCATTGATGTAATACTCAACTTTACCCTTAGTAAATAATAAAATTTTATTATTATTATGGTTTACGATTTGGGGTTTAAAGTATATATTGCATGCACAAAATATGTGATTATACATGTATCTTAATGTTTATGCGAAATTTTTCCTCTTTTTCTCTATTTTATACCCCTGTGTATATATATAATATATATTATATATTATATATATATATATATATATTATATATATATATATATATGTAATTAAGAGGATGATACTTATATAAGTGAATAAATATGAAATACAATACACTTATTATGTTAAACTTGTGCATCTCTCTCTCTCCAAATTTTCAATCATTAAGATCATTTACATTATAATTTACAAATTCTTTCTCTGCATGCACTCGCAGAGTTGTGTTGTGTTGTATTGCAGATAAATTAGATTGCAAAGAAGGCAAATTCTATATGTAGAGTTCGTAACATTAATAATAATATTTACTAATTGATATACGGGTGTGTTGTATGCGGATTTGTGTGCTTATGTTATTTGATAGAAGGTAAGACATTAGCTTATATTAAACTCTTAAATTAGTAGGTAGTTTATTTGATTAATCTTTAGAATGATTTTTGTATTAACTTAAGAACTAGGTGAGCTAAATGTACGTTAACAATTTACTATTTTAAAATTATTTTAAAACATCATCATTAATCAGTATCATTTCAAACCTTTCCTCCATAAATTAGAATGTGTAGTTTTCCACGTAGACATCCAAATATTAAACACACTTGTAACAGTATATATTGGAATTTGATTTCCATGCATGTACATACATGTGTTTCACGCGTACTTGTGTGTGTGAGAGAGAGGTGGAATTATTCATCTAACAAGATGTTTAGGTTTAAAATAACATAATTAGTTTTCAGATACTTATCTACATGGTTACATGTGAATAGATGGAAGACTCTCTCTCTCACTCTCTCTCTCTCTCACACCACACACACGTATATATTACAGGTAAAGAAAATATTAAAGTACGCCCGCGTTTACGGGTATAGAAATTTAAGTGCACCAAATGATTATAAGAGGACAATAATAAAAATTTTACATAAACAACGTTATTTATTTTATTAAATGAACTCTATTTCAAAAGTTTTAGTTTAATTCAATAATCTGATCAATAATAATTAATATTCAACTTACTTCGTAAACGTTCTGCAGATTCTCCTGACCTTTTATATTTTCTACATAATTATCAAACTTTAACATTAAATATTGAGTGTATTTACAAGTATAAAAACATAATATTCACACACAGCGTGCATATTCACACATGCGTGCAGTGCATATTTATTATATAAAAAAAACGATTATAATGTAAGGCTATATCAATGTACTTATAGTGAGCATTGAATTCAATATTGTGGTATTAAAATGTTAATATATAAGTTTTTATGCCGAAACAGAATTAGTTTTCAAATTCCAAAAAACTTTGTTATTAATTTGTTATCAAACGATTTATTTTTCAATCATTAGATTGTCATATCATTTTCTCTCTCTAAATAAATAAATAATATAATAATAATAAAAGAATTTTATTGTCTACTACTCACATGAATATATATTACGATTACGTACACAAGTGTGATGCGGATATAAATATATATATACTAACGATTAAATGTACATATACGTAATGTATAAATGTTTGTTTGTCTATTATTTGATACATATTTGACACATCACACAACAAAACGCACACTCACTCTATATATAATGCATGTAATGTACCCGTGTATACATAATTTAACCATAGTAAAACGGAGTTGGATCAGTCGTCTCTCTCAACACAACTTAGATTAAATCTCATACGCCCATCTTTGACATGGCAGGCGATTAGCCTGTCATACAACGGTTATGTTAATATGTGTGTTAATATACTTAAGCAAAGAATAATTTATTTCAAATTTAGATCTTAATAGAAAGGTATAAAACTTTCGAATTGGTTAGATTGTTAATTATTAGGAAGATCGTTTTATCATATCTCATTAATGAAAACTATAAAGAATTCTTTGTTTAGCAAACATTTAAAACAACTTGAAAACACCTATATTTTTAATACTTCACAATTTTATTAATCAACAACTTCAAACCGTTTATTTTGGTTTTCTTTCTTTTAAATTTTTTATTTTTCTTAATAAACATTACAAAATTTAGCAAGTCTTTAGTTAGTAATTTTCTATTTTGCTCTTACTTTGCAAGTACGAGAATATATAAAGAAACAACTCACTCAAGTGTGTGTGTTTTGTGTTTGTTTATTATTACCTTTATATTATGTATCACACACGCGACATATATAAATATAGCTGCATTTATTATACAAGAAGATGTGCACAAAATGGAACAAGCCATAACCAATTTTATTAAGATAAAGTTTTAGATTTTTGAAATGTTATTTATTAATCACTGGACCTTTGGGAAGATATGTTTCTTTTCAATAATTCTATTTTTGACATATATTATTAATATTTCAATATATAATCACTTCTCTTTTCTTAAAAACGAAATTTCTTTAAATACAAATATAAATATATGTGGGGAGAATAACTAGATTATGAAGAACATAGAGAATATAGACACACACACACGTGTGTGTGTATGATCTTTGTATAATATAATATATATGTGTGTGTGTGTGTGTGTGTGTGTGAATAAAGAGAAGATAAATATATATATATATATATATATATATATAATATATGTGTGTGTGTGTGTGTGGTGTGTCTGTGTGTACACACACATACTTATGTAGTTTAACAACTAAATACAAGATTATATTATCATGTGAAGATATTCGTCAACATTATCTGTACATATTATTTAGTATAATATATTATATTATACATCGGTGCGTTTGTCTCTGTGCACTTGTCTGTTGTGCGTGTGTGCATATATATTTGTAAGTGATAAAATACAAACATAAATATTAACGTAAGTAGCTTATTATATACTATCGAATATGTATTAATAGACATAAATAGACAGGAGTCTTACGTATATATACATATAAATATCATAAACAAATATCTGTATGTATATGTTTTTCTGGTGTGTTTGTATTTTGTTGGAAAGCTTCTTATGCATGCGTTAAAGAAAGTGGAGACACGTAGGAAGGTAGAAATGCACACACACACATATATGATGTATATATGTACATTATCTCATATAAAGAAAGATAAAGAAATTAACAAGTGTTAGTTAAATTAATATTTTCTGAAGTGAATGCAAATGAATTTAAGAATTTTTAGAAAGTGATTATAACGAAATTCAATGAATTATTTAAGATGAAATTATATACTTTAGTGTAGCTTAGCGTCACACACACAATTGTATGTATATATACATGTTTATTTATTTGTCACGTCAAATTTTAAATATTTTATTATTTTATTAAGAAAATTAAAAAGAGGCTATAAATGTTTCATATGCCTAAATAAATAAATATGTAAGTTGTCATTGACATCATTTGTAAATAACAGGTAGTGTTTCTTCATCAGATTAAAGACAAACATATGAAACACACACACATATATGAGAACACATCTTACGATTTTTTTTCTTTAGTAAATTATGTTCGTATCTAGATAACACATTTATTTATTAAATTTCGTAACTCATGTGTGTCTTTGTGTGAAAGTGTTTATTTGTGTATGTGTGGGAATCTCACCATCTTCGTATCATGGGAACACTATATTAGTTAATTATTAAAAATATGCATTAAAATTTAGGAGTTGTTTGCATCTTACATTTCTTCATCTGTGTGTGTGGATAAGTAAAATATTACACACGTGCTATAATATTAGATTAGATATTATACACGTGCTATAATCATACACATATATTTATATAAACTCATATATACTCATGTACAACACACACACACACATGTGTGTGTGTGTGTTGTGTTTTGCGTACAGAGTATATATGAGTTTATATAAATATGTGTATGATTATAGCACGTGTATAATATAGTATACATACTATATACAGGCAAACGGTTTGGAACGCTCCACCAGCAGTGATTAAATGTGTGAGTAAACTATCTTCGACATAAAATATTAGTTTTGACTCTCCACCGGCGATATTACATGTTACTTCAAAATTTAATTTTATGTAAAATTTATGATTATATATACTCAACAACGCCATTACCATTGCTCCACACTAATATTCGCTACTTTTGCTGCATGGCCGCTAGTCGTTCCTGTAGTAACTTTTGATGTCTTTAACACATCCCACTTCCTCCCCGTCCGAAGTCACCAAGACGCACTGAAGAAAGGCAAGAACTTCTTCAAAAGGAAAATGAGTAGCTCGCCAAGTCTTGGCTTGAGATTACATAGGATCTGTGATCGGTAATAAGTAGAAGCCACTCTTCTTAGCAACACACGTACTGACATTAGCCTCCACATTCGGTGGAGGACCCTCCAAACTGTGGTAAATAAGTTGTTGTGGATGTTTTTCATCGATTGAAGCTCGAAATGAGAGTGGTAAATAACTAGAAGTTAAAATCAATGACACGCATGCTCTCTATGCCAAGCTTCATAAGGCAGAGTTAGTTTGAGTTATCGTTCATCCCGAAATGGCAAAGGCGATAATTCAAAAGAATAAGCCCAAGAGAAAGAGAACATAAACAATTGACATGGGCGAGATGAGAAGGAAGAGAGAGTGTGATACCGAAAAAGTCCGTTAGGTTGAAAGGAGGCCAAAATCCAAGCGATTGCGTCACTGAGGACAACCAACATGGGACTGTTGCAAGCTTGGCAAAACTCGTTGAAGAAACCAAGCAGAAGAGATTTGTTATGGAAAATGCAATTGATGAACAAATAATGGCCCGTAACACGGATGACATGAGCGAAACCCAACAACGCTTCTATGACATGAAGCAAGCACAAATCTTGAAGGAGCTCCGCTAAAAAAGCCTTGGTAATGCTACTTTATTTATTATTGATGCAAAAAATATATATCATTGATACAAGCTGTTTCATATATTGATCTCTGAATTCTAATCCTCCTCCCCTTTTCTTTGCCATAAGTGCTCTATTAGGTCATGTCGTAATTTATAATGTTTGTCTGCTATGGTAGAATGAAACAAAGCTGTTGAACACGCACGGGTCCTTGGCAGCAACATGAACATCACCACAAACATTGTAGTTGAATCTAATGCTTTTAAGACTACACTCGTCCTCAATAATCATATTGTGTAAAATAATATAGATAGTCATGATGTTGAAGAGGTCATCAAAATGTCAGAAATGAGCAAGCCCTTCACGATGGCAAACCGAGCTTGCATAATGACAAAACCTCATTCAACATCCTTTCATGCGGAGTCCTACATTTACATGAAGTGTTTTTTCTTTACTCCTTGCGGTTGGGTGATTGTCTGCACTAGAGTTGCCCATCTTGGGTATATTTCTATAATTCAATTACATGTGAATAAAAACATGTAGAACATGGGGAAAACTTGTGGATACATACCATAAGCAAGGTAGTAGCCCATATTGTATTCATTCTTATTGATAATGTAGTTTGTTGGCGGTGTTGATCCATTCTCAAAATCCAAGAAAAGATGTGAGTGGTCAAGAACATTGATGTCGTTGTGCAAGCCAGCCAAAACCAAAGATCGTATAAAACGACAACCTCAAGAACGATGGTTGGTTTGCTTTCCTTCCCAGTGCATCGTCCTGTCCAGGCTGCAAGGTAGTTTTTCCATGTCTAGTGCATGCAATCCAAATTGCCAAGCATTCTAATGAAACCATTCATTTTCAAGATACGTCCCATCATCTGTTGCTGGACTAAGTGGACTTCGTATAAATTCATCACTGAAAACGTCAATTAGAAGTTTTTGAGGCTTTTGATAGTTGTGCTTTCACCAATGCGGACGTACTCATTCACTGCATCTGCTAGCATTCCATAAGCAAGTTGCCTGACCACAGCCATGCATTTCACAATGTACTTGTCGTTGGCTTGGACATCTTCTATGATATGGAGAAACAAAGGACGACGTATAAAAAAACGGCAATGAAATATTTTTCCATTATAGACAGTATTATTAATGAAGCAGTCACGAAGGATTCTTTTGTGGCCTTCATGTGTTATTCACATTTATAATCTTTTAAAATCTTGTTTGTGACAAGAAGATAAAAAGTTTCCTCTTTTACGTCATCGTTAAAACATTTAAAAAGTCTGAATGGCATACTGTTTTAAAGACAAAATTACATTTATACCTTTGTATTTACATATATATCCTTAGAAGTTTTATATTTACATATATATACTTTTAAAAATTATAAATTTATATATATATTCTTGAAAAACTTCAATTATAATATTTTAACTTTTAAAATAACAATATCAAATGAAATAATTAAGTGTTAAATGTTAAAAAATTATCATATTAAAAAATGTAATTTTTTAAAAAATAATTATATTATATTGTGATATATATGTTTAATAGGTTGTATTTTAGACCTAAATATAATAAAATATAAATTAATTATAAATTTTTATTAATTTTTAAAAACGTTTTTAATTTAGAATTTTAAGAAGAGGTATGTACGTAGATATAAACTTTTAAGGATATATATATAAATATGATAAATTTCAGGAATATAAATATAATTTTTTCTTAATTGAAACTTGATTAACTGGCAAATACTCAAAACTAAGAAAACATATATACTTAAAAGAAAATTTATATATACTAAATCATGTATATAAAATTTGAAGGTCTTTTTCATTTATTTCTTTTAAATGCATATAAAATTATTAAAATAATTAACTTAATTAATTATGATTAAAGGAAGTGGGTGTATAATAAAACCTACCCCATGCCCTTAAATAAATTAATTTACACACATGTACTGCTAGAAACATAAGAAATAAGTAATTAATTTATATTTCTATATGGACATATGCCCTACATTTAATTTATTTACTTGTCATTACTGGAGATGTTCTAAACTAAATGATTATAATAAAAGCTTAAATTTTTAGTGAGCTAAATTAGTTTATCAAAACCTTGGGCAGACCCAATTCTCTAGATTTTAATATTTAATATTTTCTAAAAAATTTGTAATCAAATAAAAATGTTTAAATTGTATTTTAAAAACAATTATAAGATTATTCAGATCAGCTTATCAATGATATAAAAAATTTAATCTCTTACCATTGATAAATTTTAGTTTAAACTTCTTAAATTTAAGTTTATTTTAAAATCAAAGATTGACTAACAATACATGTACATTTGTCACAGTAACATGTTAAAACAATTATGATTACTGCAATACAATGTATAATTATTATAAAGATTTCATTCTTAAATTCAAGTTAATTTTAAACTTAAGTTAACATCGATGTTATATAATATGTTTGATTGACAATACATGTATACATAGGACAATTTTGTGCAATAACGTGTGAAAACAATATGCAATAGGATGTATAATTATTACATAGGTTTGGTGGTAACTATACAAGATAGTGTAATGTAACTATGGTAAATATATAAGTTACTCTAGTAAGTATAAGTAATGAAAGTATATTTGAAGGTCAATTATATAATTAAGATAATTTATTATTGATTTATAAAATAATTTAAATATGATTAAAATATATTTTTTATTTGTATATAAATTTTAATTTGAATATAAGGATTATCTTGAGTTTCCTTTCTCTTTATTTTCATTAAATATTATAAAGGTGACTCAAATTGAACATAATAAAGGTAATTAAGATATTTTTAATTACATTTGGATCATCTTATAAACCAATAATAAATTATCTTAATTATATAATTAACTTTCGTATATACCTTAATTACTTATAATGCACGTTGTAACTAAAGTGGGCATGATACGTGAAAATGGGAATATAAAATAAATTACTAATTAATACTTAAGTTTTAATTATTAATTAATCATTTAATTAATATGTAATTAAGCCTTAAATATTAATTAATTAATTAATTAATCCTTCAATAACCTTACTTAGTAAGGAATATTCCTAAAATATCTTAGAATATTCATATTATTCTAAAAATAGTTTACAATAATGAAGAAATACTATCAAACATAATTACAAATGAAATCATTTTCTTATCAACATGTTAATTTTTATAAATACTTTCTTCCTAACCATACAGAGAAATCTCCTCATTTTGTCTAAATCATCACTCTCCGGATTAATCAAATCATTTTGGTCAATATCTTGATGTTGTTGCCACCACTAACACTCTCACGAATGCAATTGGGAGTTGCCATCCTTGTTAATACATAAGATGTAATAAGAAGGTCTGCATAAAGGCTCATCTAAAAATGACGTTCCTTAAGAATAATATTATAAAGCGCCCGGTTGCTATCCTTCATTTTATAAAATTCAAAATCACGAGAAAGAAAAGCTTCAGGAAATTTGATACGGTGGATACTGCTCACAAAAATTTTCGAGATTCTTCTTTCTGAGGCACGTATCCAAGTAGTTCACTAGCTCATCCATGATATCGGTATCAGAATATGGATCGAAAGTGATTGGATGAATACAAGCAATGTTTTGGTTGAGCATAGCCTTCTGAGGAGAGTCGTCTACTACTAAGATATGTGCATTCTTCATTATCCTTAAGCGACTGATCTCCCCATGAGTCCCAATTATTCTTTCATTCTTGAAGAAGTATGGCTTGCTTTCCTTTCTTATATTGTGAAATTCGAGAGGTTTATAACATATTCGCTGGTCAAAAATCCAATCTTTACGAATCACCTCTTCTGCAACACTACAATGTTTCTTAAGCAAATTCAACAGCGGTGTTAAGTTATGAATCTGCATGCATGACCAAATCCCCACAAGCGCACCCATCTCCTTAAGCTTTTGAAAGAGACGATCCAACCCTGGACGAAAAATAATATCATATCGAAATTTACCATGACAAGGAATGAAATCTCCTTGTTTGATTTCTTTTTTCCTATCCTCGGGCCTTTGTCGATGAAGCAGAACACCATTGACATCCAACAACACAATATGGCCATGAGTAACATGGATAGCGTTGCCTCTTGAATACTTTGCAAATCACTTGTTTGCTCCCTTTCACATTTATCCGTTGCCACTATTCGTTGCCTATCCCTTCATCATTTAATTGTACATCATCCTTACAAGATTCAGATATTGCATGCGCTGAAGAAATTGATTTCGGAACTGAAGCCAATAAAAATGATGATGAAAAAACTGAAGTGGCCCCCATGGTAACGATGTTTTGAGCTGCATTATTATCCATTTCCTGCATGAACTCTGTCATTCTGACATGTGGCACAAGAAATTGTCGCCAAACCCCTCTCTTACCTCATGCCAATGCTGAAAATCCATGTTCTCAATTGTTTCATTACATCTGCAAAATGATAATTAGCTGACCTTAAAATTATCAAGGTATATTATTTACCTTGTTAATGTGTGACCCATGTTTGAACTAAAAGCTTCATTAATCCTTGAGAATTTATTTTCTGTACAAATATAAAGAAATATACAAAAATGCCTTATGTTACACTCATTTACAACTATTCGTCACTCTAAGAACTCATTAACAATTCTTCTTCGCTATTACCTTCTGAGTGAGGCGAAGAAGGTCTAAGCCGCTTGTGAGATGGTTCAAGATCTTCTGCATCTTCTATTGATGTTTCCATGGGTAATGGAGTGTGCGAATGTTCTGTACTCCTCGAGATAACTTCCGGTCTAATATCTGATTGAAGTTCGTCCTCAGACTCCGACATTGAACCAGATTCGTCTTCAGAGCTATCGCACTTATCTGGAGGGAACTTTCTCAAATACTCCTTTATGGATTCGTTGGGGTAGTCAGTTGAGAACCTATCTATCCACTTGTTCAGGTCCTCAACCATGGTCTTATCCTTTTCAACGGCAAATACACATGTATGCCGAAGGTAACACTCCTTCAAGACGGACCCCCTAGTGCAGTAGTCAAAAACCCACGCATCACTGTGAGGACCCCTGATCAAGTTGACGATGCTCCGTGCCGCTTGACTTGTGATGTTTGGATAACGTACATTGCCGAATACGTCACTCTCACTATCGGTGTATCGGATGGAGGTTCAGGGCCGTTGGAGTGCAAACAGATGCCTGGCCAGTCATTTGGAAGTTTGAAACTGTTTGGCGCATTCCTAACAACCAAGTGAACAACCGAATCAATGCACTTCGGATCAGCATCATTCATATAAAATCCTGTCCAACGATGTTATTCCTCTTGGCAAAGGAGAAGGCAAAGTATCGGTGACATGAGCAAGAATCAAGAAATAAATACCTGAAAACGTAGATATCAGTCAAGAGTGCAAGTATGAATTCAATAATAAATACCTTCTTTGTACATACTTGCACGGCTAAGTTTCTCCACCAAATCCTCTAGTGTCCTGTCTGTCGAAGGATTTTTTGACACCCGCCGATCCATCACGAACAATTGAAACGGTTTCCTACAAGCAGTGATGTACCCCATAAAGTCTCCGAATCCAACAACAAACATCTGTAGGGCTTGTCGTGATTCGTAGCATCCTCCTTTATAAGGTTCAACTCGGTTCTCCGCTGCTGAAGGACTGCCATAAGAGAAGGCGTCATCGCAATGTTCTCCTTTTTGGCGTTGGCGTGCAATAGATTCTTGCCCAGATCTTCCGATTGATTCACCCATTCGACAAGCATATCATCATTTGTCACATGCAAATATTTGCTGACCTCTTCGTATGTTGAAGCCGAAATCCAACCCAGTTTGTGGCAGTGTATTCCCAACCACTCCTTGAAGTGCCTGACCGTCTTCAACTCCATTGCCTTGAGATGAAAAGGAGAGGTGGGGCTGCTGTTGTTAATCTGTAATTTGCCATCAATCACCAAATCAGCCAAGACTTCCATCTCCTCCATCGTTGTTCCATTTAAAGGCTTCAACCATGTGAGCTTGAAATCGTTGTCTACATCCTTTATAGATTGAACAGACTTAGCCTTCGGCGTCTTACTGGGTTTCTTTGCAGACTTCTCTGAGGGCTCCACTTCACTTGTCTGCTTCTTCTTCAGTGTTCCTTTTGCAAAGGATTCCATAATCCCCAACCATTTCGCAAAGATCCTATCCTCGGGACAAGAAATCAACATCATCAAAAGGATGTTTCCTTCCCGCCCACCTGGGCAAAATCAACTGCTACAATTTCTTCAACTCTCTGAGAAAAAGACAGATTAATATACCGGCGAGATAAATCCCGCCCAAACAATTTGCTTACCCGGTAGTCCGCAGATTGTGTATTCCCTGCGGTAGCTCTTTGTGGTCGCTGAAGAGATTCCCACACGGCTCGCGTGTGTTTGAACTTCTCCCATATTTTGCTGTTGTAGTGGTTGGTGTCTGCAGCGTCCCATTCCGCCGATAACTTATGGTACTGCTCGATTGTGAGATTCGGCTTCGCTAAAAACGCCGATCTTTTCGTCAGCTTCTCACGGGTATGCTCGGAAAGTTTTGTTGCCATCGTTCCTTTGTTGTGTTCGTCGAGAAGTCGTTGGGCTGCCGTTATTGTGTGCTGGCCACTAATGATGTAGTACTTAACTGATTTTCTATTCTCCGTCTGAACCTTCCTCATTTGTTCGGTGTTGTGATCCACACTTTGTCAGCGCCTTTGTTTCTCTCGTAGTATGCGCACAAAACAGCATTATGTGGAACGGTGTAAGAATTGTCGTCCTTCATCTTCTCCATGAGCTCAGCTACACGTTCCTGATTGAGTGGCCTGTAATTGAAGTTTGGGTTGACGCTGCAATACTTAACCCTACACTCGTAAATCTATCATCCAACATCATTTCCTTGTGGCTTATTGCAGCATGGGACGCCACAGGTGCAGCTGACAAAACGACTAATGATTTTCTTTACGATCCGAATCAACATGTGTGATCCCCGATTGATGCTGTTCTAATGTTCTCGGCACACTCTTCCAGCTCCCGAAATTTGCTAAGCAAATTGAACGTGATCTGTAAAGAACCTGAGACCAAGCCACCCTCTCAATCTCCTTATGATGTCGCTGTGTTCTTCTTCAATGTGAAGAGGGACGATTGCTCCATTTGGATTTTCTGTATTGTGAAGCAATATCTCCTGACAATACACCTACTCGATGAGTCTGAAGATCTTCGAAGTAGACATCCAGATGGATCCCCTCCATAGATGGGCTTTCGTTGAGTTGAAGAAGAACTCCAGGTCAACATCATTAGTGAACACGTGAACGTCATTATCCACAAGTCGACAAAACCACCCGAAATTAATGTTGTAACTGGCGACCTCTGGATCCGAGAACGTGACATTGGATGGAACAAGGCATATGTGTCGAGCATCGTTCAATCTGGGTTCACAGCATGCTTTCGGATGCTTGACTAGCACACCCACTTTCCATTGTTTTGCTTGTCCATGCGATGTGACAGAGGTTAGTTTGACAGCAACCATGGTTGTTCCAATGCGCTTCCCATTTAGTTTGAAATATGGCCAAGTTGATTCCAGAATCCCCCTGCCCATCTCTTCTCCTGCTCTCGTCTTTAATGTCACCTCAATTCCACATCTGAATACAAAAATGATTAGTTCAAGCACATATCCGAGTATAACAGATTTTATTTTAATTCTTACCCAGAATTTGACGACGACTCCATACTAATGACTCGATCTCCTTGTTTAATTAAATCGTCCTTCTGCAAAATAATACACTATGAATACAAATCATATAAAAACGCACACACACTTGTATAAACCCGAATATACAAAAATAATACACAGAGAGAAGTAGACGAATTAACTGTCCAAAGCTCACTTTGTGCTAGTGCAAAAGAAAGATAACATTTCGTTTTAGAACCACCACAAATGTGAGCTCTGGACAGTTTTACATATTCCTAGCTTTTACTCGAAATATTATGATAAGATGATAAAAGTAAATAAAATGAGATATGCAACTTATATATACTAATACACATATATATTCACATGGAAGGTGCGGCGGGATTAATCTCGCCACCCCTTCAATGCCTCCTGAAAGAGTGGGCGGGATTAATCTCGCCACCTTTCTGGAGGCCTTGAACGGGAGTGCGGAATTAATCTTGCCACCCTTCTCGGTCTCAGAGAGAACTGGCAGGATTTATTTGGCACACCCCTTCAGTGACTCCAGAAAGGAGGCGGGATTAATCTCGCCCACCATGTAAGGGATGGTTAAATGAATTTCCCCACCCTTCCCAGTTCTCTCCATTGGTATGTTGTAAACCTTCTACGTCTCAGACAGAAACGTTTGGGATTGGTCCGACTCACCAATGGAAGAAAAAAGGAAGGGTGGCGGGATTCATTCCTCCAACAGGCATTGAAGGCTCGGCGGGATTAATCCGCCGCCCAGGGCCTTCACTCAGTCCTATGCGGCGGGATTAATCCCCCGGATGCCAATGCGCGGGCGGGATTAATCCCGCCGCCTAGGCCCTTCAGGCCTGGCGGCGGGATTAATCCCGTTGGACCCAATGCCCTGCGGAATCGGGCGGGATTAATCGCCGCCTAGGCCCTTCAGGCAGGCCTTTGGCGGCGGGATTAATCCCCCCGATTCCGCGCAGGGCAGCGACGTTGCCCAGGCCCTTTACTCGGGCCCTAGGCGGCGGGATTAATCCCGTCGGACGCCAATGCCATGCGCGGAATCGAGCGGGATTAATCCCGCTGCCTAGGCCCTTCAGGCAGGCCTTTGGCGGGATAAATCCCGCTCGATTCTGCGTAGGGCATGCGTACGCGGCGGGATAATCCCCGCTTTCATTGAGGCTTAACCGAAATAGCCCTGCCTGAAGGGCGGCGGGATTAATCCCGCCGCCGAGGGTCTAACCATATAGTGGCAGGATTAATCCCCCGCTACGCACATATATTTATAATATATGTATATGTGTGTAGGAGAGTGCGTGTGTGTGCCAGAGATAGACAAATTAAATAAAATTATACTAATACACAAATTATACCGATACACAAATATATGTATTGTGTGTATGCGTGTGTGAACAAATAAAATCATACAGATAACAAACAAATCAATAAAATTATATATATATATGTGTGTGTATATATATATATATAGGAGTGTGCATGTGTGTGCGAGAAATAGATAAATAAATAAAATTATACAGATACTGGTACACATAATATATTATGTATATATGTACATAGGTATATATATATATGTGTGTATATGTATATCGTGTGTATGCGTGTGTGAAACAAATAAAACCATACAGATAAACAAACACACACACACACACATATATATATATAGGAGTGTGCGTGTGTGTGCGAGAGATACAATTAACAAATCAATAAAATTATACAGATCACACACACACACATATATATATGTGTGTATATATATATATGTATGTATAGGAGTGTGGTGTGTGTACGAGAAATAGATAAATAAATGGAATTATACAGATACTGGTACACATAATATATGTATGTATATTATATGTATATAGGTATATATATGTGTGTGTGTGTGTGTGTGTATGTATATCATGAGTATGCGTGTGTGACAAAACAAATAAAATCATACAGAAAACAGGAGTGTGAGTGCGTGTGCAAGAGATAAATTAATAAATTAATAAAATTATACAGATACAACAACACAAACACACAGATATATATATTATATATATTATGTGTGTGTGTGTGTGTGTGTGTGTATGTAACAAGTGTGCGGTGTGTGCGAGAGATAGAGATCTATAGAGAGAGAGAGGAGAAGGATATATATATATATATGTGTGTGTCACACAGATATATATATATATCTGTGTGTGTGTATATGTGTGTGTGTGTTATGTATATGTACGAGTGTGCATGTGTGCGAGAGATAGAGATCTAAATTATATTATTAAGATACACACATATAATATATATGTGAATAAAAATAAATAAATAAACTCAGAGGAGTGTGCGTGTGAGAGAAGAGAGATCTCACCTATGTGGAGAGAAGGAGATTTCACCGCCACCGCCGCCGCCTTACAACCCTAGGAATATACTTAAACCCTAAAAGGAATAGAATATATATTAACCCTAATCGAATATTCCTTCTAAGAATATACTTAAACCCTAAAAAGATTAAACTAGTGATTCGCCTTAAATGATATTCTTTCATTATGTTATCAGCATGTGCGTGTGCGTGGGTGTATCACATACACCCTAAGAATAAATATCATGCAGGGGTTTAACACGTGTGTGTCCATGAGAGTGTTAAAGTTTCACGTGCAGCGATACATATATACACACATAGTATTATATACATAGACATACATACATATTAGTACATATTAATATTAGAGAGACAGAGTACAGGATCATGTATGGTGTGTATGTATGAGAGAAGAGTGACAATACATATTATGGATCATGCATGGTGTGTATGTTTGAGAGAAGAGAGACAATACATATATTACATGGATCATGCATGGTGTGTATGTATAAGAGAAGAGTGAGAGTGTTAAACAAATTAAATTCATACACATTGGATATATTTACACACATATACATACACCAGACATACATACATATTACATGTGTAAATTCAATGTGTTACATAGGGTTTAGGGTTTAGGGTTAGGATGGATCATGCATGGTGTTTATGTATGAGAGGAGTGAGTGTTATACACAGATATACATTATACATATTACATAATATTGTAACATCAATACATATTATGGATCATGTATGGTGTGTATGTATGAAAGAAGAGTGACAATACATATTATGGATCATGCATGGTGTGTATGTTTGAGAGAAGAGAGACAGTACATATTTACATGGATCATGCATGGTGTGTATGTTTGAGAGAAGAGAGACAGTACTATTATATGGATCATGCATGGTGTGTATGTATGAGAGAAGAGTGAGAGTGTTAACAAATTAAATTCATACACATTGGATATATTAGTACACACATATACATACGTGTATACACACAGACATACATACATATTACATGTGTAAATTTAATGTGTTACATAGTGTTTAGGGTTTAGGGTTTAGGGTTAGGATGGATCATGCATGGTGTTTATGTATGAGAGGAGTGAGTGTTATACACAGATATACATTATACATATTACATAATATTGTAACATCAGTACATATTATGGATCATGCATGTGTGTATGTATGAGAGAAGAGACTGCTACATATTATGGATCATGATCATGCATGGTGTGTATGTATGACAGAAGGGATTATGCATGGTGACACTGTGTATGTATGAGAGAAAAGATAGAGTGTTAACAAATGAAAATCGTACATATTGCATATATTATATTAGTACACATATATACATACACACGTGTATTACACACAGACATACATATAATTACATGTGTAAATTCAATGTGTTACATACACACACTGAGTACATATAGATCATACATGCGTTGAACATGATGTTTTTCAATAAAGAAGCAACATATAATTTTTCCAAGTTTGGTTTAGGGCAATGTGCATGTGTGTGCATATGTGTCTCTGTAAGTGCTTCTAATGCGTGTGCACATGTATATATAAATTTATGATTGTGTTATATATATGTGCAAAACAAACATCGAATAATTAAGAAATAATATTAATATACACACTATGAACATATTTTAAATTATACATAATAATATATGATTTTATCTAATATATAGCCATATATATTTTAATAATATATATTAATTTAATATTGATAATAAGGTTTAACACTAGAATTTCTTGAAATAATAACAAATTAATTGAGAAAATCCCATTAATATATACAAATGTAGAATAATTACTGAGATAATTAAGAACAAGACTAATTTAATTATGATAATCATGTTTATATTGGAATATTCTTTGAATATTAAGAAAAATAACAAAGAATATCCCATTAATAGTAGGAAATGTAAATTAATTACTCGAGTAATTAAGAAAATAATAATAATAAACAGACTATGAATATTTTTAAATGATACATAATAATATATCAATTTATTTATTGTATTAGTGTGTATATATATATATATATAATATATATATATATATATATATATTATATATATATATATATATAATATAACTTAATAATATATACTTGAATATTAAGAATGTAGAATAATTACAAAAATTGGAGAGTATATATGTTAGATTGTCAGTTATTTGTTTCAACTCATCTTAAATTTTCTTTTTGTTATTTCAAAAATTTCGAATTTCTGACATAAGTATTGTCGGTCAGACATGTAAATTTGAAAATGCATTTAATTTCCCACTCAAATTCAGATCTGGTTCTTTCTCCGGCAAGGGTTTCTTATTTCTTTATTTTTCACTCTTCAGATTTTCTTTTTTTTCTAGTGATCAGCTCAGGAGCGACATTAAATTGGGTGCGCTATTGTTTATAGGAAAGCACGGCGCCTTCAGTGCTGTTTACAAGTAAGTATTATAAACAAATTTAAATATATTTATAAAGATTCACTCTCTTACATTCTCTCTTAAATTTTAGAATTTAGGGATTTAGGAATGCATTAGGATTACAATATATTCTGTTAGGGATTTATCCCGTTTAAATATACTTTTAACTTAATATTCTCGGTTAGCCGGGGCGGCGGGGATTAATCCGGCCATTTTTTTTTGCCTCTTCGAAGAGGTGGCGGGATTAATCCCGCCACCATCTCTTTGATAGCTATGACAGAATTAGTCCGGGCAATGCTTCCACCTCTTAAGAAGAGCAGCGGGATTAATCCCGCCGATAACTCTCTCAATTGATAAAGAGATACTTGAATTTATTGAAAAGAGTTATCTACGAGATTAATCTCGCCATCCATTTTAGGAGGCAGAGAAGGTGTGGCGGGATTAATCTCGTCATCCATTTTAGGAGGCAGAGAAGGTGTGGCAGGATTAATCTCGCCATCCATTTTAGGAGGCAGAGAAGTGTGGCGGGATTAATCTCGCAATCACATTCCTGTTTTAAATATTTGTGGGCAGGATTCATCCCGAATTTCTTTAAAATCATAATTTCGGAGAATTGTGGCGGGATTAATCCGCCGCTTTCCTCGTCGTCAGAGTGGCGGGATTAATCCCGCCGCCTATTCTCCTTCGTCAGGTTGTGGGCGGGATTAATCCCGCCCCCTCTTCCTCGTCGGAGGAGCGGCGGGATTAATCCCGCCGATCCCTCCCGCGAGGAAGAGCGGCGGGATTAATCCCGCCGGTCTTCCTGTCGGAGGGAGTCCGGCGGGATTAATCCCGCCGACTCTCTCCGGGGGAGTCGGCGGGATTAATCCCGCCACCGTTCCTCGTCGGAGGGAGTCGTGGGCGGGATTAATCCCGCCCATCAGTTGTATTAATAAAGCATGAGATATTATCTTTACATAATTATGTATTATTGCACATGCATATTATTAAGCAACCGCATTATGATTTCTTAGAAATATTGCATAAACAGATATCATAAATAACACAATTATTTATGTGCAGGACAATATGTATAATACTGGAGATAAAGTATGTCTTCTTCGGAACAACGAGATAGTTGGCACTGGAACTGTGGAAGTTCGAGATGATAATGCATCATGTCACAATATTGCCCAAGGATCTTGTGTGTACGTATGGGTGAACACCATTTTCAAGCATGTTGAGGTTCGGGAATGGAATTTGAGGAGGGTTCTCCTGTATTGTGGAATTTGGATGAAGTCAAGGCTGACACAGAATATGCAGAGTCACAAAAAATAGTAGCACGAGTTTACCAGATGATGGCTTGCCTGCTGTGATGGATGAGGTGATTCTCTTTCTTCATGAGATTGAGTGGGAGAGGCATCATCACAGCTATAAATCCAATGGAAGCAGTGTCAGAAGAGAAACTAGGGTCCGACTTCGTGGGTGTAGTTGTGACAGAGGTTTCACCTAATGGCACTTTGCATCCTGGATCCCTCGTGAGGTGGCGAACATCTGAATTAAGACGGCAAGATGGTTCAACATATTCTGGGTTGGATTTCAATAATAACAACCCGGAAGAACAACTCATATTTGAAGAGGTTCCTTGCATTGGTCCTATTGTAAGAAAAAGGCGATTCATGGGTTGCAGATCTTCCCCTGCAAGTTTCAGCAAGAGGGTAAAGATGGATCCTACATCTTCCGAAAGTGTTACGAGCATTTCCACGATTGATTGCTGCAAGAAGAAGTGTTGTCAGATGGCAGACCGGAATGAAATTACCCAATGTAGACATGTCTTTCGTATGCTCACCCAAAAGCAAAGGCATGAGTTTGTATATGCTGCACTAACTGGGTGTATTGATGGAATGGCCTCGGACACAGGTTATCAGAGTACATCCATGGTATTTAATAAGGTGGCCATCTGCTTCAAAGCTTGGTACAGTATATACGGGATCCCAAAGACCACGTTCTACCGTCGGAGGGATGAGTGGCTAGATGGAGCGCGAACCTCAGTCATGGGAACACTCGCTTGGTCAAAACCCGCTCTCACATCATGGCAGCCATAGAGATACTCAAGGCTTTTGTGGAAGCAAATGCAGACAGGATGCCCACAAATGCAGGGGTCAGGGAAAATCTCAAGGTTTTGCCTTCAATCTACACTCAATTGAAGCTGTGTGAACATGTGAACAAGTGCCTCATTTGATGGGGCTCCAAGCAATCTGCACTGGTACCTTCAACAACATATGGAATACTCATTTTAAGGATGTGGAGATTGCAAAACACTCTAGCTTTTAAGTGTGACACTTGTACATCATTGAAGGCTGCAGAGGCTTGTGCAAAAACCTTGGTGGAGATCACTGCCATTCAAAAGAAGATGGAGGCCCACATGATTGCACAACAAACTTGCCGGTCTCAGTACTATGCACACCGCATGCTTTCTGTGTCACGCCCATCAGAGTACCTGTGCTTGATCCATGACAAGATGGATCATTCAAAGACCAGCATTCCAAAGCTCTTTGCAACACCAAAGTGCCTTGGAAATGTCATGAAACTTCCGATTTCATTGACAGGTGTGCTAACACATGGACACGGTTGTGAGTCATATGGACACTTTTCACTTCCACATTGNGTATGGGTGAACACCATTTTCAAGCATGTTGGCCATGTGTTTAAACCTTGAAGCCCACTCACAGACAAGTCCTATCAGTGATCTCAAAGTGAAGAAACAACACCTTCAACCTTTACATAATGCTCTCATGAACACGTCTGCACTTGAGGCTACTTGGGAATATGAGAGGCATTGTCAACAGCCTGCACAAAAAACAGATGGCCCTGTTGAGAGTTCAGGTTCAGTGGAGGGATCTAGCTCAAATAGTGTACATGTGTCCTCAACATCAAATAAGCTTCCTCGTCATTTGCTTTTACAGATGGATAATTGTGCAGGCGAGAACAAAAATAGGTAAATCATTTTACTTAAGGGTTTCTCAAGCTCATACTTACTTTTATTTTCTAGATATGTGCTAGCATACTTGTCAATGCTTGTTGCCAAAGGTGTGTTTGAAACAATCACGCTCAGTTTCTTATGGTTGGTCACACTCATGAAGATATTGATGCGTTCTTCAGCAAGGTCTCCAACTCTACAAAAAGGACAAGTGCACTTACCTTACCGCATATGATGAATCTTTTTGAAAATTGCATCTCCAAAAAAAGTTGTGCTTTGCTTGTGACTGAGGTGCCAGACTTCAAAAAATTTCTCAAGGAGTATATAAAAGAGGGAGTGATTCTTTAGTTGGTCACCTTGTGCCGCTACAATTCTTTTTCTCCATACGAGATGGTATACCTATTATGCAGTACAAGTTACGGCCATCAGAGCAGGAGTGGTTACCGAAAGAGGGTTAATGCTCTTCAAAAGTGGAGAGAATGGAAAGCCACTTCTCCCAGAAGGACAACCAGACCCTATTCCATTGAGTGCCCAGCTCAAGGAACAAGAGGTTATTATTGATGGCATCAAAAAATATGTGGCATGGGTTCAAAAATCGATGCCAAAGAATTCTGATAAGGCAACTGGTTACTCAGAACTATATAAGCATGTGGTCGACTATTGGGAGACTGTTGTTCGAGAGTTGGAAGGGCCTACTGTCACAAGTACAGAATTGCAACACCCTTTTTGGCCTAAAACAAGGTGGCGAGAGGAGATTGAAATGACATCACTGAGCACAGACGACATAGAAGCCAGTAGTGATGTGGAAGTGCAAACCCCACACTTTGTTGGACAAAGGAACCAAAAACCTAAAGCATACTTTGATTGCTGCAAGGATCTTCAAAAACTAATGATGGTTCTCATTACTCCAGATGCGTCATATAATCAGCCTATTTGGATGGGTCAAATTATCGACACACCTGAAGTAATCACAAAAAATAGTATTGTTAAGGTTGCATGGTTCAAAACAAAAAAAGGCGACACGAGAAGGAGAGCGAAAGATATAATGGATGCCTAGAGAAAACATGGTCTCCCAATCAAAAAGACCCAGCATGTTTTATAAATGTTAAATCCATTCGATATGGGTGGATGTCAAGAAGCGTTGATAAAGTCACGATTAACAAAACTGCAAGGGAATGTATGTTTTCTGAAGCTTAAAGCAATTACAAAATTATAAAATATCATATATTTAATATTCATAATTATTATAAACTCTTTAATAATAGTACCAAATTGTATTAACTATATAAATTTAAAAAATGATATGGAAGATTGACTATATTATTATAGGATTTTATATATATATTATTACTACTACAAATTTTTAATTAATAATGTTATATTTAAATATTAATATTTTAATAACAACATCATATTTATATAATGTACCTCTTATGCTCTTCCTTAATTGTTATATTAGGCAATATATTATATAATTTAATACCTTCTACTTTTATAATGTTATTAATTTTTGTTCAATGAATGCTATAATTTATTAAAGGGTCGAATACAAAATAGAATATTCTAAAGAATATGTTTTTAAACATATATTCTAAAGAATATTCCTTTAATATTAAAAATGCTAATTAAATAGCTAAAATTCCTAATTATTAAGAAATGGGACTATAGCTATGCCATTTTAGTTACACACATGCATTATACTTATTAAGGTAAGTTACATATTTATCATAGTTACCTTATAACATGTAATATGTGTGTATACTTGTAAATACACTAAATGCTATCTAAATAAATATAATCATAAACTTATCTAATTTTAATAATTATGTAAAATACTTTTTATAAAGGTCAGTTAAATATTAATTATTTATTGATTAAAACTTTTTGAAATCTAGGAGTTCATTTACAATAGCATTGTTAATGTAAAGATTAACATTTGGCGCACTAAATTTTATATACCTGTAAATGCATACTTTCTTACTTATTATATATATATATACACACCGAATGACACATACAGTCGTCACTGAAATAATTTGACTAGTTCAAACGATTATATTCAAACTTTAATGAACTATGTAAGAAAATAAATTTTTGCATTATTTGTTCTGAATCTCTGTAGCTTTAAATGTTTTCCAATAATCTACTGATTAGTTACTAAATTTTAAGAAGGACAAATCAAAATTAATTGAAATTGTATTATGTATATCATTATTTTTTTCTTTATATACAGCCACACATACTCACGGCTGTTATAACTTAATTTCATCTACGGATTCTACATTTAATGTAATAATAAAATCTGTGTTATATAATCTAAGATATATATAGAGAGAAGGTACTTTTACTTATAATAATTAGCAATCGATGGTATATACAATTCTTCATGTAGCTTTGTATGTCGTGCGTACTTTATCCTCTCTCACTTTCACACACACATACATGTATATATATGTGTATGTATGTACGTATACTTGCATGTGCATATATATTTTGTTTACAGTCTGAAACACTTGCGATTTAGAAGAGGCCAGTTGTCAACGAGATTGTCATCCGTTCAATGGTGGTGATCGAGTTAGTATATTTGTGCATGTGTTAGAGAGATTCACCCAGCTTTATGCTATAAATGGAAGTATAAATATAAAGCAAGTATAATTTTTATAATTATACTTATTAATTTTATTAATGTTTAGTCATTATAACTAACTAGTGTGAGAACCAACACCACAAGAACTTCGAATATTCTTTTGAATTCCAGGTCAGGGTTTTATATATATAAAGAACAAATATATTGTAACTATATTTGGACTATCCTATAAGGATTAGTCACATCATAAATATCTCTAGAAATTTTTAAATATATTATAGTTAACCTTCATGTATATCTTAATTACCTTATATTACAATTTCTTGTGAGATTTTTTTTTCAATCACAAGGTGCTTTTCAAGACTCAACATCTTGTACATAATAAATTTAAAGACCGATTTGATAAGAACCTTATAAGGATTGAACCATTTCCATAAGAATGTAGATTGAACTTTTTTTTATGAAGTTTTAAAAAAATGCATAAGAACAAATTCACTAATAATAAATTGAGGAGGTGATCGATAATAAAAATTATAATTTTATTATTGTTGAACTTATGCAATACCCAAATGTTCTACTGAGGTGACATAGTAAAGGATTAGTTCGATTTAAATAAATTGTTCAATATTAAACTTTTGCATACTTAAGTTTGTGAGAAGCTTTTGTAGGCATTTGTGGGTCTCGCGTATACAATATTTTGAATAGAGACAAGTGAATGCTAGTGTTATAGGCAAATTCTAAGTATCGTAAGTACCAATCCCAATTATTTTGAATAAGATTTACATACTTAAAAATCATACATTTAAAAGTTTAATTTAAATCCTTCAGCAACCCATCTATTTATGGATAAAAGGGAGACATGAAATATTATTGAATTTCCATTTGTGAAATAAGAATATTTAAAACTTTAGTATAAGACAAGTTAATTATCTGACAAAATCTGTTTTAGACATGAATGGCATAAAATTACCCAAATGAGTAAAAACTTAACAAACAAGTATGCAAGAGACTTAGGGTCTTAGCTTCCTAGAGTGTCTACCCTTAAATGGTAACATTAATGACTTGGGATTTTGCTTTAGGAGACCTAGACAAGTTCATGCCTTACTAATTCAAGGAGATATGTACTTTCTATTTTGAAGGTTAACTATTGTTACTACTAAACTTCACATGTCAGACCTCAGGATGTAGTAAAAAAAACCCTAGGTCTTTACTATGTCATTAAATACTTATAGGTAAATATGTAACTTACCTTCCAAACACTTTTCTTGCTTATTTCATTTTCAAATCATGGTTCATAAATGTATCAACTATTGAGTAGAAAGGGTTGACCTAACCCTAGGGTTTTTCTAACCCCATGAGGGTATGATTTAAGGGTTAATATAATTAAACTCATTAAACATTGGGGCTAGCATTTGGTATTAGCTCACTAACTTAAACAAAAAAAGAGGGGTGCATCTTCCATCACATATATTAAGTTAACTACTATCGTTAGATAACCCATATGCAAGCTTGGAAGATATTGTTCGAGTATATGTTCTATAAGCCTAATGGTTAAGGCCTTGCTCCGACTAGCTCATCCATGTCAAGCTAAAAACTACACTACTAACTCAGTTAGTCATGTGTTCGATTCTTATATGGTGGAGTTATTTGATTTATGTAGAACCCTCCTCATAACATCAATTGACTTTTTGTTTTTCTAATTAATAAAAAATGATAATGCTCTTAAAGTGATTCACATGTGCCTTCACCCTTACAAGGTTGAGGTTGAGGTTGATTTTTTTAAATGTCACATTAATTAATAAATGTAGTAAGGTCACATGTGTGAAGGTAAGGGTAAGGGTATGACCTAATTTTTATGCCACGTTAGTAAGGATGAGTTTGCGTGCAATGAATTAGATAATGGAGGAATATGAGGGGGTCGACGAAGCAGAATGTCACACACATTGTTGTAGTGCAAGGAGAAAAATAGGAGGCATAAGGTTATATATATATAAATAAATAAATAAATAAATATAATATATATATATATATAAAATCATTTGGAAATATAATAGCCATTATTGCTATATTGTTACAATGTTATGTACACACTCACACATGTACTTATATATAAAGAATAAGATATATTTACTTTTTCTTAGCTATCATGCTTTGACTAATGAGAAAAATTATTAACTTCTTTAATGCATGTTGTAACTAAAATGGGCATGTCTATAGTCCCAATTTTTAATAATTAATCATTTTATTTATTTACTTAGCAATTTTTATTAAAGGAATATTTTTTAGAATAATATATGTTTAAAAAAGAATATCTTTAGAATATATGTTTAAAGATATAATCTTCTTTAGAACATTATATTTTATAATTGACCTTTTAATAAATTATAGCATTAATGGACAAAAATTTGATAAAATTATAAAAGTAGAGGTATTAAGCTATATAATTATTATATTGAGATTGCATGAGCCTAATATAAATGTTATAAAGAGCATAAGAGGTACATTGTATAAATATTTATGTTGTTTTTAAATAAAACATTAACTAAAATTTAATATATATATATATATAACAAAATCCTATATGGTTAATATTCCATATTTTTTTATAAATTTATATAGTTAAGAAAAATTTGGTATTATTATTAAAGAATTGATTAAATTATAAATATTAAATAATTATATTTTGTAATTCTTTTAAGCTTCAGAAGATATACATTCTCTTGCAATTTTATTTATTGTGACTTTATCAATGCTTCTTGACATCCACCCATATCAAATGGATTTAACATTTAGAAAATGTTGGATCTTTATGATATGTTTTTTATAGGCATACATTATACCTTTTGCTCTCATTCTCATGTTGCTTTTTTTGCGGTTTGAACCATGCAACCTTTACCATACCATCCAAATAGGCTGGTTATATAACACATTTAAAGTAATGAGGATAATCATTAGTTTTTGAAGATCCTTGCAGTAATTAAAGTATGGTTTAAGTTTCTAGTTCTTTTGTTTAACAAAATGTGGGGTTTGCACTTCCACATCACTAATGGCTTTTATGTTGTTTGTGCTCATTGATGTCGTTTCAATTTCCTCCCACCATCTTGTTTTATGCCAAAAAGGGTGTTGTAATTTTATACTTGTGACAACATGCCCTTTTAACTCTCGAACAACAATCTCCTAATAATTGACCACATGCTTATATAGTTCTGAGTAACTAGTCCCCTTATTGAAATTCTTTGGCATCGATTTTAAATCATGTCATATACTTTTTGATACCATCAACAATAAGCTCTTGTTCTTTAAGTTGGACACTCAATAGAATAGGTCTGGTTGTCCTTATGAGAAAATGGCTTTTCATTTTCTTCACTTTTGAAGAGCATTAAGCCCTCTTTTGATAACCACTCCGGTATTAATGGTTGTAATTGTACTATATAATAAGTATACCATCTCTTATGGAGAAGAAGAATTGTAGTGGCACAAGGTGACTAGTTAAAGAATTGTTTCCCCTCTTTGATATACTCTTTGAGAAACTTTTTGAAGTCTGGCACCTCCGTCATAAGCAAAACATAACTTTTTTTTAGAGATGCAATTTTTAAAAAGATCCATTACATGTTATAAGGTAAGTGTACTTATTCTTTTTGTAGAGTTGGAGACCTTGCTAAAGAATGCATCAATATCTTCATGAGTGTGACCAACCATAAAGGAAACTGAGTGTGATTGTTTCAAACACACCTTTGACAACAAGCATTGACAAGTATGCTAGTACGTATCTAAAAAATAAAAGTAAATATGAGCTTGAGAAACCCTTAGCTAAAATGATTTACCTATTTTTGTTCTCGCTTACATAAATTGTTCATCTGTAAAAGCAAATGACAAGGAAGCTTATTTGATGTTGATGACACTTGTATTCCTAAGTAGTCTCAAGTGCAGAAAGTGTTCATAAGAGCATTGTGTAAAAGTTGGAGGTGTTGTTTCTTCACTTTGAGATCACCATAGGACTTGTCTGTGAGTGGGCTTCAAAGTTTTTAAAACACATAACCAATGACCTAATAGTGAAATTAGAGTCACTAGACCAATGTGGAAGTGAAAAGTGTTCATATGATTCACAACTGTGTCTATGTGTTAGCACACATGTTAATGAAATTGAAAGTTTCATAATATTTCCAAGGTACTTTGGTGTTGCAACTAGCTTTGAAATGCCAGTCTTTGAACGATTCATTTTGTCGTGGATCAAGCACATGTATTAAGATGGGCGAGACACAAAAGCATGTGTGTGCATAGTATTAAGACCAACAAGTTTGTTGTGCAATCATGTGGGCCTCCATCTTTTTTTGAATGATAGTGATCTTCACCAAAGTTTTTGCATAAGCCTCTGCAACCTTCAGTGATGTACAAGTGTCACACTTGGAAAAGCTAGAGTGTTTTACAATCTCCACATCCTTAAAATGATATTCCATAGTTGTTGAAGGTACCAATGCAGATTGTTTTGAGCCCCATCAAACTGAGGCACTTGTTCACATGTTTACACATCTTCAATTGAGTGTAGATTGAAGGCAAAACCTTGAGATATTCCTGACCCCTACATTTGTGGTATGGCATTTGTGAGGCATCCAATCTGCATTTGCCTCCACAAAAGCCTTGATTATCTCTATGGTTGTCATAATGTGAGAGCGGGTTTTGACCAGGTGAGTGTTCCCATGTACTGAGGTGCGCGCTCCATCTAGCCATTCATCCCTCCGGCAATAAAACATGGTCTTCGGGATCCCGTATATAGTATACCAAGCTTTGAAGCATATGGCCACCTTATTAAATACATGGATGTACTCTGATAACTGTGTTCAATGCCATTCCATCAATACACCCATTTAGTGCAACATATACAAACTCATGCCTTTGCTTTTGGCTGAGCTTACGAAAGGCATATTTACATTGGGTAATTTCATTTCGGTTTGCCATCTAACAACACTTCTTCTTGTAGCAGTCAATCATGGAGATGTTAGTAATGTTTGCCGAAGATGTAGGATCCATCTTGACCTCTTGCCAAAACTTGCTGGGGTTAATTTGCAGCCCATAAATCTCCTTTTTCTTACTATAAGACCAATGTAAGGAACCTCTTCAAACATGGTTGCCCTTCCGGGTTGTTATTATTGAAATCAACCCTAGATATGTTAAATCATTTAGCCATTTTAATTCAGAATGTTCGCTACCTCACAAGGAATCTAGGATGCAATGTGCAATTAGGTGAAACTCTGTAACAACTATATCCATGAAGTAGGCCCTAGTTTCTCTTTCGATATGGCTCCCATTGGATTGACATTTAAGATGATGCTCCTCCAACCTTGATCTCATGAAGAAAGAGAATCACCTCATCTATCACAGTAGGCAAGCCATCATCTTATAAATTCGTACTAATATTTGTTTGTGACTATGTATTTTGTGTCAACCTTGACTTCATCCACATTCCACAATACATAATAACTCTCTTCAAATTTCATTCCAGAAACCTTAACATGCTTGTAATGGTGTTCACCCATATGTACACATAAAACCCTTGGGCAATATTGTGACATTACACATTATCATCTTGAACTTCTACGATTCCAGTGCTGACTATCTTATTGTTTCGAAAAAGATATATTTTATCTTTAGTATTAAACATATTGTTATGCACATAAATAATTATGTCATTTATGATATCTGTTTATGCAATATGCAAAAAAAACTGAATAAAAGGTGCTTAATATATATGCGTGTGCAATGATATATAATTATGTATAGGGATAGATTCTCATGCTTGATTAATACAAGTGATGGCGGGATTAATCCTACTACCTCTTATGGTGGGCGTGATTACATATTAGCTTGCTGCGATGTGCCATTTGGTGAAACTACTTCAAAGGTTTAAGAATCTATTATGATTGCATTAGAATCAGTTAAGATTTATCTTGTTCACACATCCTCTTTACTTAAAAATTTCTCAGTTAGTTGAGATTTTAAAGAGTTCTTAATTAAGTGGTGGGAATGTTTTCCTGCCTTCTAAAATGGTGGGTGGGATAAATCCCATCGATAACTTTTTGAAACAGGGAAGGGGTGGCGGGATTAATCCTGCCACCCCTTCCTCGCCTCCTAGAACGATGGATATGGTTAATCTCACCCACAACCTCTGAGATAAATCTCATCACCTCTTAACCGTCATAGAGAGTTGTGGGCAAGATTAATCCTGCCGCCCATTCTTTAAAATGGGGAAGCATTGGTGGGATTAATCTTGCCACCCCTTTCCCATTTTGGAGAGTTGTGAGTAGGATTAATCCCACCCACCATTCTAGAAGGCGAGGAAGGTGTGGTGGGATTAATCCTTCCACCCCTTCCCCGTACTTTTTAAGATCTCATCAATAAAAAGGATGTGTGAACAAGATAAATTCCTAATTGATTCTAGTGCAATCTTAATACTAATATATAAGTACTATGTATATAAGCCAAATTTGGTGTACAAGTATATAAGTACTACGCTAAAGAAAATGTAAATTTGTTTGTGTAAATCCTAAATTCTATTTAGATAGAGAGTGTAAAAGAGTCAGTCTTTATAAGTAGTTTTAAATTTATTTATAACACTTATAAACAATAGAGAGGGCGCCATGATTTTTATAAACAATAACATTCAATTTAGTAAAGAGGAGATTTAAACAGAAAAATGATGCAAATAAAGAAACCCTTATAAGAGATATAGATTTGGATTTGTGTGGAAAATTAAAAGTGTTTTTAAATTTTCATGTCAACTGACAATAATTATGTTAGAATTTGAAATTTCTAACATTTTGATATGATAAAGAAATTTAAAATGAATTAACATAAGTCTGACAATGTTGCACATGATTCCAATGCTTTTTAAAATTGCATTTAATGCATTTAACATTAGCAAGTAATTCAAGCTGTATATTTATTCTAGATTTGTTTATAATGGGATTTTCTATTATATAAGAATATTCCAATATTAAACCTTATTATCAATATTAAATTAGTATATATTATCATAACTATATATAATTATACATAATAAAATGATATATTTATTATGTATCATTTAAAATATATTCATAGTGTGTATATTATTATTATTTTCACTTTATTTCAATGTTTCTTTTTAAACATACATAGACACAATAAAAAATTTACATATATATGCACACGCATTAAAAGCACCATAGAGACACATATGCATAGACATACACACGCCAATGAGTGGATCATGATATAAATAATGTTTAGGGGTCTAGCATCTAGCTTTATGTTTAGGGTTTAGGGTTTAAACCCCAAACCAAACATTTATCGTCACATACACTCTACACTAAGGCTCAAATATACACACACGAAATATTTATAGACTTTCACATGCACACAACACATGTGTTAAACACAATACACATTAAATACACCCATAAAGACACATATGCACACACATACACATGCTGATGAATGGATCATAACGATAAATGCTTGGTTTGGAGTTTAAACACTAAACCCTAAACACAAAGCTATATGCTAGACCCCTAAACATTATTTATATCGCACATTGGGGGTTACATATACACACATGAAATATTTTTAGACTCAACACACATGTTAAAACATCCAATTGTGGGGCTTAGTGTTTAGGGTTTAAACCTGAGTGTACAAATTTATGTTTTAGGTCAAGAGTAAATGTATATTAAATATTTGTTAAAATGTGCACGGATTTAATTTCTATATCTTATGATTGCTTTAAAATATGTTTTAATATTAATATGTCATTTTAAATTACAATAGGGTAAATTTCAAATATATGTATACAACTTTAATGTATGAGAAAATTAAAATTTGCATTTTAAAAATTAATTTTCTTAAAAATAATTTATAAATCACTAGAATAATTTATGATAGTAATAACTACTTGATTATAAACAAATTTTTATGTGTGTTTTCTAGTGTATTTTTATAAGAATAATAAAATTTTATATAGATATTAAAAGTAATGATATGTGATAGTGATTATATGTTTAGTGTTGGTAGTGTTCACACAATTTTAATATTAACTTATATATTAACTTACTACCATGTGACATACCGAGATATATGATTGATTGGGAATGATCATTGTGTCACCAGGCCTAGCTTGAGATATCTATTATTACATGTGTGTATGTGTTACATACACACAGTACATATGAATCATACATGCGTTTAATATGATGTTTTCGATAAAAAAGTATGTATGTATGTCTATGTGTATACATATATGTGTACTAATGTCATAGTTTTTATTATGACTCGACCCTTTACTTTGGAGATTGATTGTTGTTACTATTGTACATGTAATAGGAAACAGGCCCGCTTAGTGCACTTGGATATCTAGTGATGGTCTGATTGGGTGTCATATGTATTTGCAAGAAACTCTAAGCGAAGCCAGAATTTACCTTATAAAAAATCCACCCTCGATTTTGATGTTTCAGTTAGGCTAATTGGTTAATGCATATGAGTTTGAACATCCCTAGGGTTGCCCTAACCCACACCCTAAAACCCCCACTCCCTTAGGTAGGGTTTTAGGGTTAGGAATTAGGCTAGGTTACACACTCATCTTGTTAACTAATAAGGGGCTAGCTAATTCCGTGCCAGCCCATTTGCACATTTAGGAAAAGGGAGAGTATGAGTAAGAGAGCTCTTGAGTTCATGATTGAGTTTGTTGCTCTTAAGCTTTAGCTTGTATCATTAAGGTATAACTCTCTGTTGTGCCGTCCTAATTTCCAGATAATAGGGGTATGTCCCACCTTCGGGGTAGGTCACCTTTAACGTTGGCGAATCCATGCCTGAAAGGTCTAGGTTGAGGCTTGTTTGCAGCCTCCTCCACACATTAAACTAGGTGGCGCTCATGGCCAAGCAAGGCACATCCGTGTCCTTGTTTAACTGTGGGCATGGGATCTTATTTAACAGGTTCACATTACCCAGTTCCTAAGGGTTCACTAAGGGAGGGGTTCTAGAGTTGGCATTTAGGAGTCACATTTGTGGCACTTGATGCAACTCTTGAATCTAAAGAGTATGGCATGATAGCTCACATCGTGGAAGGTAGTGTCACATGGAGATATGACACTAAGCTAAACGTCACATAGTACAACATCCAAGGCATGCCCCTTGGGTTGTGTCATGGGTTTGTCGCCAAAGGGTTGGATACTCTAGCAAACAGGTATGTTTGTGCTCTTACTGCTAACCCTTGGGCATCCGCTCAAGGGAGTTAGGACTTGTAACTAGGTGTGCTTTGGCACACTTGGCTAGGGGAGTGTTCTCCTTAGAATCTAGCAGTTGAACCACCTAAGCTTGTTAGCAAAAGCTCTTTCGTGAAGCACACACAACTTAGGGTTATTCAAACCTGGCCTTAGGGAGTTTGCTTAGCAGAACACTTGAGTCCGCCTATGACACACACTCATGTTCTTACTAAGTACTAGCCCTAGGTCTAGGGTATGACTTGGCCACTCAAACCCTTATGAGTCAGTCATGGTTTAGGGTACTCCTTGTCGCCCTAAAGGGTTGTACTCTTGAATGAGGGTGATTCCTTAAGGGGTAAGTGACGATGCCTTGGCTTTGTCATGGGGTATGTGTGAGACGCATTTCTTTGTGGGGTTAGGACATGAGCATGTCTAGGTATATTGGGATAGGATCCTAAAGTCTAATTGGGATATCCTCTAGGGTTTGGGGGATGGTCATTCTAGGGGACTTAGGGCATGACTTTAAGTCTTTTGTTTAACTAGGCATCTGAGTTAGACTTTTGAGGTTATATTGGAAGACTTAGCGTTGCTTACATATGGAATTAACGCTGGAAGGCCACTTGGCGGCTATGTGTTGCCATGTGGTAGCCCTTCGGTTAAGACTCTAACAACTCTATGTTAGCTGATTTGGTGGTTGATGATAAATTACAGATTAACAATAATAGCCCCACTTCTTTTTTTCATCTCAAGGCAATGGAGTTGAAGACAGTCAGACACTTCAAGGAGTGATTGGGAATACACTGTCACAAACTGGGTTGGACTTCGGCTTCAACATACGAGGAGGTCAACAAATATCTACATGTGACAGATGATATGCTTGTTCAATGGGTGAACTAATCAGAAGATCTGGGCAAGAATCTATTGCATGCCAACACCAGAAAGGAGAACATCACAATGACGCTTTCTCTTATACCAGTCCTTCAGCATCGGAGAACCAAATTGAACTGGATGTTACGAATCATGACAAGTCTTACAGATGTTTATTGTCAGATTCGGAGACCTTATGGGGTAACATCACTATTGTAAGAAACCATTTCAAATGTTTGTGATAGATTGGTGGGTGTTAAAAAATCCTTCTTTAGATAAGGAACTAGAAGATTTGGTGGAGAAGCTTAACCATGCAAGCATGTACAAAGAAGGTATTTATTATTTAATTTTTTATACTTAACTGATACCTATATTTTTAAGTATTTATTTCTTGATTTTTGCTCATGTCACCGATACCTTTGCCTTCGTCTTCGCCAAGAAAAATAAACATTGTTGAATTGGATTTTATATGAACGATATTGATTCCAAGTGTATTGATACAATTGTTCACTTGGTTGTTAGGAATGTGCCAAACAATTTTAAACTCCCAAATGATTGGCCAGGCATCTGTTTTCACTCCAATGGACCTGAACCTCCATCCGATACACCGATAGCTGAGAGGGATGTATTCAAACATTACAAGTCAGACTGCACGGAGCATTGTCAACTTAATCAGGGGTTTCACAATGATGTATGGGTTTTTGACTATTCACTAGTGGATCCGTCTTAAAGGTGTGTTACCTTCAGGATACATGTGTGTTTGTTGTTGAAAAAGATAAGACTATGGTCGAGAACTTGAACAAGTGGATAGAGAGGTTCTCAATTGATTACCCTAACAAACCCATACAAGAGTATTTGGGAAAGTTCCCTCCCGAGAAGTGAGATAGCTCTAAGGAGAAATCTGGTTCAATGTAGGAGTCTGAGAATGATCTTGAATCAGATATTACATGAAAATTATCTTAAGGAATACATAACATTCAATTACTCCATTGACCATGGAAACATCAACAGAAGAAACAAAAGATGTTGAACAATCTTCCAAGTGGTTAAAACCTTATTCGCCTCACTCAAAAGATAACAGTGAAGAAGAATTGATAATGTGTTGATATAGTGACAAATAGTTGTAAATGAGTGTAACATAAGGCATTTTTGTATATTTCGTTTATATTTGTACAAAAAATAAATTCTCAAGGATTAAAGAAGCTTTTAGTTCAAACATGAGTCACACATTAACAAGGTAAATAATATATCTTTGTAATTATAAGGTTAGCTAACTATCATTTTAACATATGTAATAAAACATTTGAGAATATGGATTTTTAGCATTGCCACATGTTAAAATGAAAAGTTCATGTAGGAAATAGATAATAATGTAGTTCAAAACATCATTACTATGGGGACCACTTTAGTTTCTGCATCACTATTTTTATTGCTTTCAGTTCCTGAATCAATTTCTCCAATATATGATTCTTGTAAGGATGATGTGCAAATAAATAATAAAGGGATTGGCAGCAATATAGTATTAAAAGATAAATATAAAAGGGACCAAACAAGTGAGTTGTAATGCATTCAAGAGGCAACATTGCCCCTTTTACCCATGGCCATATTGTGTTGCTGAATGTTAATGATGTTTTACTTCATCACAAAGGCAAAGAAAAAGAAATTAAACAAGGAGATTTCATTCGTTGTCATGGCAAATTTCAATATAATATCATTTTTCATCTGGGGTTGGACCGTCTCTTTCAAAAGTTCAAGAAGATGGTGCATTTGTGGAGATTTGGTCATACATGCAAATTCACAACTTGATATTGCTGCTGAATATGCTCAACAAACATTGTAGTATTGCAGAAAAGGTGATTCGTAAATATTGAATTTTTGACCAACAAAGATTTTATAAACCTCTTAAATTTTACGATGTAAGAAAGGAAAGGAAGCCATACTTCTTCAAAAATGAAAGATTAATTGGGCTTCATTATGAGATCAATTAGTTAAGGATAATGAAGAACGCACATATCTTAGTGATAGATGACTCTTTTCAAAAGGCTATGCTTAACCAAAATATTGCTTGTATCCATTCAACTCATATTTTGATATTAATACCATGGATGAGTTAGTGAACTACTTGGATACGTGCCTTAAAAAGAAGAATCTTGAAAACTTTTGTGAGCAATATTCACAATATAAAACATACCATAACGCTTTTTTTCTCGTGATTTTGAAATTCATAAATTAAAGAAGAGCAACTGGGCGCTCTATAATAATGTTATTAAGGAACATCATTTTTTAGATAAGCCTCTATGGACTCCTATTCTTATCACAAATTACATAATAACAAGAATGACAACTACTAACTGCATTTGTAAGAGTGTTATGTGGTGGTAACAACATAAAAATATTGACCAAAATGATTTGATTAATTCGAAAGTGATGACTTACAGAAAATGAAGAGATTTCTCTATATGATTAAGGAGAAAGTAATTATAAATAGATTAACAAGTTGATAAGGAAATGATTTCATTTGTAATTATGGTTGATAATAGTTTTTAATTATTGTAAAATATTTTTACAATGAAGAATAATACGAGTATTCTAAGATATTTAGGAATATTCTTTATTAAGTGAATGATTAATTTGTTAATTAATTAATAATTAAAGCTTAATTAAATATTTAATATATAATTAATTAATAATTAAAACTTAAGTATTAATTAGTAATTTATTTTATATTCCCATTTTTATGTATCATGCCCATTTTAATTATAACATGCATAGTTGATTGTAAGCGCGCACCTTGTATTCATATTCGCTAGCTCTACTAACTTACTTATGAAGTTGTTTCATGTGGAATCATGAAAAGTTGATAGAATGATAGCTTATGGCAATAAAGGAATTTAATATTACATTCTTATTAATGTAGTTTTGTGGTAGATGGCATGATCTATTACAAATAGAAAATATTAAAAACATATGTTTACATTTTCAATTTATAGTAATGAAAGACTTGCATAATGAAGGTGTCAGCGCATACTTATGCATTTTCAATGTTAATTTTTTAAGCTTGAAATCTGTTCTTAACTGATGCTCTTGTTAACCAAAGAATCACCCTTGTTCAAAAGTTTATTCCCATAGTTCAAATAACATTTTCTCCACTTTGCTTATTAACTAAGTAAGGAAACTTATTAAGTTTGATAAGTTATGTTGAAGAGTTCAATGAACCAAAAGTTGGTGTTGATTTTTAAAATCAACTTCATTTTAAAGTCAAATATGGTTATTCAAAACTCGATTTTCTTACTTTGCATCATAGTTGTAAATGTGAGCATTTAGAGGACATACAAAGTTTGTATCTTCAATCCCTTGAAATATTAAAAAGTGCAATTTTTCTTAATTCAAGGTTTGATGGTGTTCCTTGAGTTCAATTTAATTTTCATAAAAGTATGATATTGAGTAGTGAAATTAACTCAAGAAGTTGGTGTTCCTTCTTGATGATCATGATTCAATGTCCCTAACGTATGGTCAAGTATCCAGGTTCAAAAAGATGAGGTTTTTTATTACCTCATATGTTGAGATATTTATACTTAGACTTTTAAAATATCTGTGACAGTCTTTTTAAAATTGATTATAAATGACTTAACAAAGTATGGTATAATATCTATTGAATATTGAATTAGAGTGCTCAATATTAAGACTTGGTTATGATCACATGAGGTGGTCTTAATCACGAGATAGAAAGAGTTAACCTGAGGGATTTGACTAGCACTTTAGTGAGGTAACACTTTAGTGTTATAACTTGAAATGCAATCTTCAAGTTACTTGAGAAATGAGAAAGAGTTTCTCAAAAACATTGCTTAAAGAACAATGTGATACTTCGTGGGATTACTAGTTGTCCAAAATGAGTGGTGTATCTTAGTTTGACATATTGAATTAAATATTTTACTCATGATTAGAAAGTTTAACTGATATATGAGATATAACTGAAATGTGAAGTTAGTACGACACTTTAGTGTCATGGTAACATTAAAGTGGATGTAATACTGGAGTAGCATTATATTTTTTTTCATCTCAACATTGAAGTTCAGTACATATCAAATAAGTCCATTTCCATATTACAGTTTTTGGATTTCGATAAATTAATACGATTGTAAAGTCATATTTGCTAATGTAACAATTAATAAAAAAACTCAGGATTTGAACATTAGATAATCATTATCAGTTTGAGGGTATTAATATCAAAATTGCAATTGTTTATAAATTAAGGATTAATTTAAAGTTAATTGTCAAAACACTAATTGCTGGTATTAATGGAAAAATTGTACTTCATAACTTTAGGGGGAAAACATTTACATAATTAGTTTGAGAATCAAAAGTGAATATAATGTTATAAAGGCATGTAGTGTTACAAGTTTAGGGAGACTCTTATCGTAAGAACTAAGTTTGAAATCCAATGTTAAATGTGAATCCTAAACTATAAGGAAGTTTTAAGCTCTAAACCCTATTAATGATTAAATACATAGTTATTAAAAGTATAAAAGGAATGGGTCAATTGAGACACATGATATCTAGAGATCGTTGGTTGAGGCACTAAATAAAGGTTGAGTTTCCTAGTTTCCACATTAATTTGATAAAGAAAGGTATGTTAGCTTATTTACTCCTTGAACTAGTCGGTGTTATGAAAGAGTACAAAGTCGGTTACGAAAGACAAATGGTAGTGTGTTAGAGGCCAAAAATATAGCATGTAGGAACTGCATACATAGGACTTTCCTACGTGGAGAATAACTTGTAGGAAAGTAGTAGTAGGAAATATCCTGTGTACAGGAAAAATCCTACAGCAGTAGGAAAAATCCTACAGGGTAGGAAGGATCCTACGGTTGCAGGAAGCAGACAGTTATGACGGTTGGAGGAGGACAGGATTCGGTTAGGGCAAGGAAGAGGCAAGAAGGGGAGAGACTATGAAGGCTATGAAGGCTATGGAGAGCAATGCATGAGAGAGAGAGTATCTTTGGGAGAGAAGTAAGTCTCCACACTTGCTATCTCTTTGTATTCATATAGTAATGCAAGTGCATATTTATGGTGTATTGTGAATGCTTATACATGGCAATGGCCAAAGCAAAATCCTATCCTTGACCTTAGAGACGAAATAAGTATATATAGAGCTCTCTATTGGACGAAATCCCTACACTTTAACTTGCAAAGCTTTTCCTGCGCTGTGAACAGTGTTTTCTGCACACAGGAAAGTTTTGTATGTTAACACATGGCGACCACGGAGGGATTTCGCCATTGTTGTGGAGGAATTTGTTGAATTCCTAAGTGAGAAGTGATATAGCTCTGAGAGAAGTAGAGCTTAAGTGAAAAAGAAGTGTGTATATATATGATGATGGATGGAGCCTTGGAGGCAACATAATCCTAACTCGTCTCTAGCAAGAGAGAGAGATAATAGGCAGGCCGAGAGAGAGGCTGCCCGAGCTGAGCAAATAGAGCTTGCTAATAGGCAAGAAGCTCTTATAAAACTCATTGATCAGATAGGAGAAAGTGCTGCTAAAGGTGTGGAGGATATACAATACGGTGACTATCAAACTGCAGGAGAAGAGGAGTTGGAAGGAACTCCTCGGAGAACAGGATTTCCTATTAGACCAGGAGGAGTATCTCCTGGAAATTCCCCTCTTGGTGAGGAGGAAGGTGGTAGAGAAAACCCACCGAGTATGTCTAATATGACACTTTTCCCCGGAATGTTGGGAGGCACATTGATGTTCCCAATATTTTCCGCAGGAAAGAAGGAAAATCCTAAAAGACATTTATTGCAGTTTGAGGAAGTTGTAAAGTTGTATAAAGTAAGCAATGCAGATAAGTTGCTTATATTTCCTCACACATTAAAAGGAAATGCATCTGATTGGTATTATGAGTTGGAGAAAGATGTGAGAGAAGATTATGAGAAAGTTACAGAAGCTTTTAAAGAATACTTTAAAAAGGAAGAGTTGCCTGAAGAGCACTTAGAGAAGCTCAGAAATATCCTACAAGGAAAAACTGAAACTCTAGAGGAATATACACACCGTTTTAAAAAGCATGAAAAGAAATGCTCACTATATGTTAAGGAAGAAGCTTTGCTTCAATGGTATAAGCAAGGATTGCAGAAGCCATATAGGCATTATGCAATGACAATTGAGGAAGTAGACAGGAAAGATCTTGTAAAGCATCTTAAAGATTATGAGAAGAAGAGGAGACAAATAGAAAAATAGCAGAAGGAAAGATAAAATCCTCAAGGAGAAAGGAGGATAGTTCAGATGATGAGGATGAACCTATCAAAGTTCGGGATTATAAGGCTGATGAGAGAATGTTATTACAGCTAGTTAAGTCCTTGAAAGGTAATCCTGTGTATAAGGAATTAGATGCCAAAGTATGGTGTGCCAAGTGTAAAAAATAAAGGATGAGTGTAGACTACAGTTGCCAAAATGTCAAATATGTGATAAAGAAGGACATTCGGCAAAAGACTGTAAGTATTTTATTAATCAAAATGTGGCACGTGTGGAAAAAGAAAGGAGAAAGAAGGAAGAAAGGAAGGCTGGTATAACAGGCCGTTTCCTGTGAGACAACCACCTGTTACCACATTCCCATCTCGGAATAGGAAGCTCTATTATGAGGAACAGCCTGGGAGTTGGGAAGAAGGAAGAAACAGGAATCCTTTTGATAACAGAAGGAATGTTCCTTATACAGGAGGAGATGATAGGCTGTATGAGGGGAATCAAACTAGATATGCTCCACCATATAAGCCTAATATGGGAAGGAAGGAGACGTCCTAAGAGGACCAGAAAGATATCCAAGAAAAGAAAGTTATGGAGATCAAAATAACTATAGACAAAGACAAGTACAAGGAAGGAATTCTATTAATCTTACTTGTTATACATGTGGAGAGAAAGGACATATTTCTCCAAATTGTCCTAAGAATCAGCCTTCCACCTCAAACAATGCTCCCAAGAGAGAGCTTGGAGCTCGGTTCATTGATGTGGACGAGAATGAGCTAGAAAACCATCCTGCCGTGAGAGCAGTAATCTGTACAAAAAGAAATATATGTCAGAAACAGGAATACCTTCCAGCAGAAGAAGGAAATTCTGTGTATCCATTGCGGGATAGTACGCAAACAATGGGAGAGATGACACTCATCTCCAAGAACGAGATCTCCCTGAGTATATCTCGGATGATGATACACAACCGACGGATATACCTAAAGATCTAAAAAAACTGATTCTATTTTAGGGAAGAATATTCAAGAGAAAAAGAATATTCCTGTAAAACAGAGTAACCCTAGAAAACAGAGCATTCCTGTGAAACGGATTCAGGATGACGTGGCAGAATCAATGGCTCAAAGTGCATTGAGCCAAGAAATTACAATCACGTTGGGACAATTAATACATATTGCCCCATATATTAAAAATCAAATCTTGGAAATGTTGAACATTGTTCCAAAATCCTTACCTGCATATACAGGAAATGAAATTCACCGAGTAGAAAAACATTATGAAAAAGAAGGTGATTATGATGGGTATGTGCCCAGCATTACTGTATATATTGGTAAAAACAAGATAAAAGAAGTCCTTATAGATGGAGGCTCAGGAGTTAATTTTATTGAGGAACATGCTTGTAAGAAAATGGGTTTAGGACCCATTGAGCCTGCTCCTTTTAATTTAAAAATGGCAGACCAGAGAAGTGTCAAGCCTACAGGTATAGTGAGAGGAGTGACTATATCTATAAAGGGTCTTAAATATAAAGTGTCCCTTATTGTCCTCCAAATGGAAGGAAAAGATACTGTATATACTATGTTATTAGGTAGGCCTTGGCTGAAAACTGCTAAAGTTATACAGGATTGGGGAACAGGAAAGATGTGAGAAGGAAAGGAAAACCGGTGATATACAATCATACAAAAAGGTATGTTAAAAAGGAAAAGACCCCTTATTTTAGAAGGATATGACTGGTTTAATGGCTTAGACGATCAGGAAGAAGTAGAAATCCTGAAAGCATATCCTGACTTAAAAGTCCTGACGATATAGACTTAAACGTAGTGCTGAAAGGAAAGAAAACTGTTCAGCAGAAGGAAGAAGATAGGCCCGGATTGCAGGAAAAGTTCTATAAGGCAATCCCATATGAGATTGATTTACAGGAACAACCTGCGAGTATACATATGTGTATACTACAGATCCTTTGCAGCAAGTGAATATAGGTACAGAAAATGAACCTAAAAACCTATTCATTGCTCAGGAATTAGATAAAGAATTCCGGAAAAAGGATTGAATTGCTTCAAAAATATCAGGATGTTTTTGCCTGGTCCTATAAAGATCTTAAAGGCATACCTCCTGAATTGTGTACACACACTATACAATTATTACCAGGAAGTGAGCCTGTGAAACAGAGAGCATATAGGATGAATCCTAATTATGCACAGCTTGTGAAGGAGGAGATAGATAAGCTGTTAAGTGTAGGTTTTATTTATCCTATACAGGGTGCACAATGGTTATCACCACTTGTGATTGTTCCTAAAAAGAATGGAAAGTTGAGAGTATGTGTAAACTATAAGAAGTTAAATGATGCCACAAAGAAGGATGTTTTTCCTATCCCATTTACAGAAGAAATGTTGGATAGTGTGGCCGACATGAGATGTATTCCTTTATGGATGGATTCTCAGGATATAACAGATTCTAGTAGCCAACATAAAACAGCTTTTATAAGTCCATGGGGTGCATATGCATATAAAGTTATGCCATTTGGCTTATGTAATGCACCTTTTACTTTCCAAAGGATCATAACTGATACCTTTAGGGAATATTTATTGGATTTTATGAAAGTTTTTATGGATGATTTTAGTGTATATAGTGATAAAGAGAATCATCTTTATTGTTTAGAAAGGTGTTTTCAGAAATGTAAGCAAAATCAGGTTGCTTTAAATCCTGAGAAATGTAATTTTTTTGTAAAATCAGGAGTTCTCTTAGGACATGTAGTTGTAAGGAAGGAATCCTGTGGATCAGGATAAGGTTAAAGTTATACTTACCTTACAATCACCGCAGGATCTAAAAGAATTAAGGCGGTTTTTAGGAAAGATTGGCTATCATAGGAGGTTTATTAAGGATTATGCCCAAATAGCCAGACCTTTAACTGACCTTTTAAAGGCAGGAAAATCCTATGATTGGACTCTGCATGTCAGGAAGCTTTTGATACATTAAGGAAATCTTTAGTAACAGCACCTATATTAGTGAATCCTAAATGGGACAGGGAATTTCATGTGCAGGTTGATGCCTCAGACATTGCAATAGGAGCTATCCTTACGCAGACGCAGGAAGATGGAAAGGACCGTCCTATCTACTATGCAAGTCGCAGGTTAACACCAGAGGTAAACTATACTACCACAGAAAAAGAAGCTTTAGGAATGGTATATGCAATTCATAAATTTAGACACTATTTATTAGCTAATAAAGTCAAAATCTTTGTAGATCATAAGGCTTTGTTACATCTTTTAAACAAGCCAGTCCTAACAGGACGTTTAGCTAGATGGTTTCTCCTGTTACAGGAGTATGATTTTCAAATCATACATAAACCTGGTAGACAGCATGAACAGGCTGACCATTTAAGCCGCATTAAACAGGAGAAGTTCCAATCCAGTACATGGATGACTTTCCTGATGCACACTTGTTTCATGTGCCATTCCTCCTACATGGATGGAGGACATAAAAGTTTATTTGTCGACTGGACTAGTTCCACCATCCTATGAGACTAATGATCAGAAAAAGTTATTTGTCGTGAGGACACGACGTTATTCTTTGGTGGGAGGAAAGTTATATAAGACGGTCAGGATGGAGTGTTAAGACGTTGGGTGGAACCTTTTGAGGTTATGGATATCCTGAAAGAGGCCCATGCGGGTCTAGCAGGAGGGCATTTTGCAGAGGAAATAACTGCAAGGAAAATATTACAGGCTGGGTTATGGTGGCCTACATTATGGAAGGATGTAGGAGATTTCTGTAGGAAATGTGATAAGTGCAAAGAGCACATATACCACCTAAGAAACAGGTATATCCTAAATCCTATCCTACCACTAGAACCTTTTCAAAGGTGGGGAATGGATTTTATAGGACCTATAAATCCTGTGAGTACAAAAAGGAATCAATATATTCTGGTACTTACGGATTATATGACTAAGTGGGTAGAAGCAGAACCTATGAGGAAAGCTGATGCTTATAATACAGCCCGTGCTATATATAATATGATTATAGTGCGGTATGGAATTCCTAAGGAAATCATAAGTGATAGAGGAAAACACTTTATTAATGAAACAATTCAAACACTTATGGAAGAATTTGTTATAAAACATAAGAAATCTACACCTTATTATCCTCAAGGGAATGGTCAAGCTGAATCTACAAATAAAGTCCTTAAGAATGTTTTAAGGAAAGTGATTCAGGAAAATGGAAAAGACTGGGATGAAAGACTTCCTGAAGTCTTGTGGGCTTACAGGACAGCCTATAAGGTTGTAACAGGAATGACGCCTTTTAAGTTAGCATATGGACTTGAGGCAATAACTCCTGTTGAATATATTGTGCCATCTTTAAGGATTGCTGTAAAGCATAATTTAGGTGAGCAAGAATCCTTACAACGTAGGCTACAGGAATTAGAAAAACTGGATGAGATAAGATTACATGCTTTATGGACTGTACAGGCAATTCAGAAAAGAAGGAGAGCCTGGTATAATAGGAAAAGAAAGAAGCATGATATAAGAGAAGGAGATTTGGTCTTGTGGTATAGAGGAAGTGTTGATAAACCACAGGATAAATTAAAAATGAAATGGTTAGGTCCATTCAAAGTCAAGGAGATAAGTGAGGAAGGTGTGGTAAATGTTGAAACCCTAACAGGAGACGGAATGCAGGAAAGGGTAAACATAAATAAGTTGAGAGGTATGAAGTATCATTTATAGACGTTGAGATATATTCTATACGAATATTCCAATACACTTGGAAATCAGCGCCAAACCTAGATCTAGGGTTTGTAGCTTCTTTCTTCGCGGATATGGCAGGAGGAAAGAATACTCTTGTGGTGAAAAATTGCCGATCTCTGCATAAGGCGGCTGAGAATCTGGCATGTGGCCATTTTACAGTCATGTTGACGGGCTGGGAGATCAATCCAGAGCTGGAGAACGCTCTTCAGGGATTGGGTCTTGAGAAGTATGCTCACCTTCTAGCGCAGGTAAATCCTGATGCGCTACAGTGCTATCATTTCATCATGATGGCGAAAAGATGGTTGGGATAATTTTGTTGCATATGCCGAAGGGAGAAGGATGTTGATTAATGAGAAGGCAATCGCGGAGGTATTTCGGCTGCCATTAGGAGAAGGAGAGTTGGAGGTAGATAAGAAGAATTAGATATCTATCTGAAAGAGGGGAGGCAATACAATAGCAAGCTTGGCTTGCGTGTGGCGGATTGGAGGAAGAAGTGAGCTTGTGGTAATTTTCTGGTGAACTCTTTGAGTTCAGACTTTCTTCCACTACAGCTCAAAGACAGTTATGTCGCTGTATGACGCACTTAAGACGGGGAAGTGTGCAGGAGTCACGTTATCTCCTCAGGAAACTGGGTGAGTATGTTTTTACTGCTCAGGAGAAGGAGATACAGCAGAAGGAGTCTCCGATGATGCATTGGCGTGGATACAGTCACTTGTGAATCATGTGATGGAGTGTGGAGAGGAAGTTGAGGAGCAGGAGTATGCTAGTAAGTTGCAGAAGGTGCTCACACCTCAGAACAGGCTGGTAGGAAAGAAGGTACAGGAAGTGACTAGTGGGAAGCGTCAGGAGAGTACCAGTAAGGTGATGAAGACACCACCGGGGAAGAAGCAAAAGATATCACGGTGATGCCGATGCGGAAGTCCGTGCGGAAGGGAAAGACGAAGCCCGCGGAGAGAGCATCCATTTGGATGATGAGGATTCGACAGGAACAGGAGAAGAGGAGGAGGAAGAGCACGGAACAGGTTTTGAGGGTGAAGCCGCTGAAAACCAGAGAGCCACAGAAGGTGGGACAGCATCCGGAGAAGAAGACGTTGGAGGAAGTGGTACAAATGGAGCTAGAGAAGCCACATGAACAAGTACCAACGACTCAGACGAAGGTAGCAGAGGATAAGCCGAAAGAACAGTCGCAGGATAGGAGTCTGGAACACAATAAGGAAGAGAAGTCGCCTGAGTTGCGGGAGATGACGGAAGGAGGAGCTACCAACAATGGAGACAGGGAAATCGGTGGAGTTGTCACCGGAGCAGTTAGGGAATAAGGGAAAGGAGATTCCCGGGGATATTCCAGGAACAGTTGAGGAGGCAACTGCAGTTTTGTTGCAGTTACCAACGGGCAAGCTCAATCACCAAGTGAAGGTATGGGACGTGTTCCAATGACACGGCAGCCATGGTTCAACCGTGGAGCGGCAGGGCATTCTCCAAGAGGAAGAGGTACGTTTGCACGAGGAGGGTATCCTATGCATCACGCAGGTGGGGGAATGACTCATTACGAAGCGGCTGAAGAAATGGAGTTTATGGAGCCAGGGACGTTCATGGAAGCCTTCAAAGGAGGAAGTGCCTATGGAGGTTGAGGTACAGCTGGCGCAGGTTTTGTCTCGTATGCAGCAGGAGATACTGGACAAATCGGCAAAGGTGAGTTCAGCATCGCAGGATGTACCACAGTTGGCTTCAGCATTGTACAACCAGTTTGTGAATATGGGGTATACAGTGAAGGACAGAGCAGATTCGAGGTTGATTGCAGAAGCGGTGGAGGCAGTGATAATGCCGAAGATCAACACCATGCAGGCTACAGTTAGTAGGATAGGAGCACGACCGGTGAAGGCAAGGACTCCTAGTCCTACAGTTCTTGAGAGCAAGCCTGTGTGAGAACCTATGCCGATGGTGCAGAAGATAATCAAGACGCAGGAAGAACTCCGACAGGGAGGAGCACTACTGATAGTGCTGGAGAGGAACTTCAGCGACTGCAAGTAAAGGGGTCTCCGACTGCATGTGGCATCCAGGCACAGGAAATGGAGAAGGTAAAGGCGGAATTTGTGAGGTACAAGGAGGAGTACGAGACAGAGTATCCTGAGGAGCCGCAGGAGAATGAGGGTGCAGTATGTCGACCCGATTCCGGATACAGGATATGGGTTTCAGGATTTTCCTTACAGGATATTCCTACCAGGATTCCGGACACAGGATTCGGTTGCAGGATATTCCTACAGGATATGCCACAGGATATGCCTAGAGGATAAGGGACATGTGGACTCATCTTAGCCTCTGCATGCATGCAATCACTTTTGCATGCATGCAACCACTTTTGCATGCATGCCTAGATTAGCTCTTGGAGTTGTGAGCATAAAAGCTCCGACCTAATTGTGTACAATCAGTTACTATCAACACCAGTCTTACTACGATCAATCTCGTCTTGTCTTGTTCTTGTCTTGTTTCCTGTCCTGTTCCTGTCTCTCCTATTTCCTGTCCTGTCCTGGATCCTGTCCTGCTCGGATCCTGTCCTGTTCCTGGATCCTGTCCTGTTCCTCTTGCTCCCGGATCCTATCCTGATCCTGTCTTGCTCCTAGATCCGTCCTGTTCCTATTCCTAGTTCCTGTCCTGCTCTCGGTCCTGTTCCTGAGTCAAGCCTTTGTCCTTGGAATCCTGTTCTCTTCCTGGTTCCTGGATCGTGGCTTGACAGTTTGATAGTAACTGCTTCATAGTTCTCCGTTTTCCAGCTACCTTTTTCTTGATTCTTTTTCCTCCTTTTTTCTTTCCTAGATCATGGCTGATTTTGAGCGCTTTTCAACGCGAGCACCAAATGCTACTTCATAAGAGCTGGCCACTTTGCGCCAAGTGGTCACCGACCTGCAAGGTTCCACCACTGCGGCACATGCAGCTGCTGATGCTCATCCTCCAAGGCTGCTGCGCAGGCTCTCTCTCCAGGCATCGGTGGTTCCCTCTTCATCAAACTTTTCTTCGGAGCCGAAGGTTAGCATGCCAGAGAAGTTCAGTGGTAATCGTGCCGATTTCCAAGGTTTCCTGAATCAGATCCGGCTCTTGATCCGTATGCAACCACGGCGCTACTCGACTGATGCTCAAAAGGTGGGTCTTTTGGCATCCTTACTAAGTGGATTCCACGGGCTTGGGTTGCCCCTTGCTGGAGCGTGACGATCCATTGATGGAAGACTTTGAAGGTTTCGTGGCTGCCTTTGAAGCCTGTTTTGGAGATCCTGATAAGTACCGTTCTGCATGCACGAAGTTACGGAAGCTCACTCAAGGATCCCGACCAGCTTCCGTCTATGCATCCGAATTTCAGCAACTTTGCACGAACATTCCATGGGACGAGACTGCATTGATCGAACACTTCCGTTTTGGGTTGAGGGAACGTGAAGGACCTTCTCCTTACGTTACCGGATGCCCAAACATTAGCGAGATCATGCAACAAGCTGTTCGTTGCGACAACCGTTTGTTCGAGCGTCGTCAAGAAAGATCCCGTCAGCAGTTCCTGCAAACCAATCCTGCAGCTGTGGTACATGTTCCTGCACCACCTTCTGGAGTAGTTCTATGGAGGTTGAGAAATCCAAGCGTGGTCTCTTTCCGCTGCCGAGAAGCAACGTCGTCGCAGTGAGAACCTGTGCTTGTATTGTGGTGGAGCAGGACACAAGGTGGCGATTGTCCTATTAAAGCCAGGAACTTCAAGACGCGTGAAGTTGAAGCCGAAGTTCAGTCGGAAAACTCCAATGTCCACTTCGTCTAGGAGCCGCGAAGTTGGACGTAGGTGCAGGCTCCATTGGTGCTGCTCATACCATCCATCACTTAAGTTTCCTGTACACATTCATCTTAATAATCGAGAGCTCATGGAGTTTGCCTTGTTAGACACTGGTGCAAATGCATGCTTCATGGATGACACGTTTGCAACTCAACATGGCATTTCGGTGGTGAAGTTGAAGCGTGCAGTTCCTGTAGAGGTGGCCGATGGGCGTCTGAATTGCTTCTGGCGCAGTTACCCATGCTACCGAACCTCTCTCCTGCAGTTGGCACATTCAACTGTTCAATTTCCTTCAACTTGATCAAGACTCGGTCACTCCCATCATTTTGGGCATGCCATGGTTCGTTGTTGCAAATCCGCAGATCGACTGGAGGTCTAGGACGCTCACGTTTTCCTCTCCGACAGCTAGGATCAATCCTGTACCTTCAGTGTGCAGGATACATCCTTAGTATCTGAGGCAGTACAAGCCACAGGATTGACCATGCCTGTTCCTGTACCAGTGTTGAAGACTCCTCCTCGACAGGGATTCACCTCATGTCGGTTCCTCAGCACATCCGCAGGCTCTCTCCACTCCTGTAAGTTTGCGGTGTCCTGTACAGGGTTCTTCCAATCCTGTATCAGTGTCGAAGGTTCTCCTCAACAGGATCCACTTCCTGTTGATTCGTCAGCACATCCGCGGCTTTTCCCACTCCTGCGCAACCACGGACTCCTGTACAGGATTCTTCCAATCCTGTACACTCATCAACACCCACACAGGTTTTTTTCCAATCCTACTTCTTTTCTTTACCCTGCTTCTGTTCCATCCCCCAAGATCCTTCCTCTTTTTCAGTCACAGCTCCCTCCTTCTCCTCTCCGAGTTCTTACCACTACCATGCATGAACTCGCCACTGCCTGCTCCCTTCCACCTTTTGCCTTTCAAGTAACTCCTACATCCTCTCCTACCTTTCCTGTATCCGACTCCCCTGTTTTTTCTCCTTCTCCTTCTCCTTCTCCTCCTTCTTCCCTACCATCCAAGTACCACGACTTTAAGGACGTTTTTGACAAGCACAAGGCTACAGTTCTTCCTGTTCACAAGATCCTACGACTGTCCTATTGATCTTGCGGAAGGAAAGACTCCACCATTCGGACCGATCTATGCATTGTCACCCACAGAGTTGGAGGTTCTTCGTCAATACATCGAGGACAACTTAGGATCCAGCTTCATTCGTCACTCAAAGTCCCCTGCAGGAGCTCCTATCTTCTTTGTCAAGAAGAAGGATGGGAGTTTACGTTTGGTGGTGGACTACAGGGGTTTGAATCAAGTCACCATTCGGAATCGGTATCCGTTGCCATTGATCCCGGAACTTCTCGATCGCTGCGAGGGCAAAGGTGTTCACGAAGATCGACTTACGAGGAGCCTACAACCTTGTACGGATTCGTCCCGGCGATGAGTGGAAGACTGCCTTTCGTACAAGGTATGGACATTTGAGTACCGGTAATGCCTTTCGGCCTTACCAATGCCCCAGCTGTATTCCAACACATGGTGAACGACATTTTCCGTGACTTCTTGGACCAGTTTGTGGTGATCTACCTCGACGACATCTTGATTTTCTCCAAGGACCAGGCGGCACATGACAAGCATGTACGACTAGTTTTAGAGCGGCTTCGCGAGCATGGCCTGTACGCGAAGTTGGAGAAGTGTTTTTTCGATAGGGATTTGGTGGAGTTCTTGGGCTACATCGTCTCTCTGCTGGCGTTTTCCATGGACATGCACAAGGTGAAGACCATCGTGGAGTGGGAGAGGCCCAAGTCGGTACGAGATGTACAATGTTTCCTTGGCTTTGCAAACTTCTACAGGCGGTTCATACAGGACTTCTCCAAGCATGTACTTCCACTCACAGAACTCACCAAGCGCACAGGACTTTTTCTCTTGGTCCGACAAGGCGGAACACGCGTTCACAACACTCAAGGACGTTTTCACGACAGCTCCGATTTTAGCACATCCTAACCCTTCTCATCCTTTCTTCATTGAAGCAGATGCCTCGGATTTTGCAGTAGGATCCGTCCTATCGCAAGTTGGAGAGGACAAGTTGCTTCATCCTGTAGCCTTTCACTCTCGTAAGTTCCTGTCGGCGGAGATCAACTACGAGATTCATGATAAGGGAACTCAAGGCCATTGTGGATTCGTTTGAGGAATGGCGGCATTTCCTGGAAGGTGCTGCACATCCTGTACAAGTTCTTACGGATCACAAGAACCTGGAGTACTTTCAAACGGCTCAGGTCCTCAGTCGGCGACAAGCTAGGTGGGCGAGTTCTATCACGTTTTGACTTCGTCATCGTCTACAGCCCGACTTTCGGAATGGCAAGGCGGACGCATTGTCTAGGCGCTCTTACCTTGCACCAAGCCGGGCGATCCTGGCATTTGACGGTCAAAGGCAAGTGTTGTTGGGTCCTGATCGTTTCCGGCTTGCGGCACTGCAGGTTCATCAGGCTCCAGCAAATTCAACACTCCTACAGGACTTCGTTCGCAGTTGCCTGCAGACGATTTGGCAAAGAATGTGTTCTCACACATTCATCTGACGTTGCAAGTTCCTCTTCCTCCAGTTCCCGTCCAGATTACAACCTATTCACCATACAGGATGGACTCCTGTACCGGGAAGGTCTCCTGTACGTTCCTGTTGGATTTCTAGGACTCGTGTGGTACAGGATTGTCATGATACCCCGGCTACAGGACATTTTGGTGTGGCCAAGACAGTGGAATTGGTGACTCGCAACTTTGGTGGCCTGGGTTGCGAGGTTTTGTGGAGAGGTTTGTACGGAGTTGTGACACTTGTAGCAGGTCGAAGATGCCTCATCATGCACCCTCTGGTCTTCTTCGTCCTCTTCCTGTTCCGTCTGCTCCTTGGAGATCCATTTCTATGGATTTCCTCACAGATCTTCCTCCTTCCGTGGATTTGATGCAGTTCTTGTGGTGGTTGACCGTTCACCAAGCAGGCTCATTTCCACCCTGCAACAAGACAGCTACAGGTCAGACAACTGCCGAGTTGGTGATCCGCGAGGTGTTTCGACATCATGGCCTTCCTGAGAGCATTGTTTCCGATCGAGGTCCACAATTCATGTCCAAGTTTTGGCGAGAGCTTCTTCGGAGTCTACAGGTCAAAGCGGATCTTTCTTCAGGATATCACCCACAAACCGATGGGCAGTCGAACGCACAATTCAGACCTTAAGAACAGTATCTTCGTTGCTTCATCAGTTACCAGCAGGACAACTGGTTGGACCTCCTTCCAATGGCGGAGTTTGCCTACAACAACTCCATCCACGCATCTACAGGACAGACACCTTTCTTTGCTCTTACAGGCCACCATCCACGTTTTGACTTTGCTCCTACGCTTCTCCTTCTTCTGCTCCTGCAGTACAGGATCGTCTTCAGCATCTTCGGCAGGTACAGGATGATCTCCAGGTTCATCTTCAACAGGCACAGGAACGATACAAGCATCATGCTGATGCTCACCGACAGCCGGCACCTGCATACAAGATTGGTGATCTCGTGTGGCTTCTTCGTCGACACATTCGCACCAACAGGCCTTCTTCTAAATTGGATTTTCAACGATTGGGCCCTTATAGGATCGTGGCGGAGGTAAATCCTGTAGCTTTCCGACTCGAGTTACCATCCACGGTGAAACTTCATCCTGTGTTTCACACCTCTTTGTTGGAGCCGTATCATTCCTTCTTCTCTTCCCGTCGTCTGTTTCTTCTCCTCCCCCTTCTGTGGTCATTGACACGGCAACCTGAGTACGAAGTCGCAGCCATCCTTGACTCTCGTCTTCATCGTCACCAACTCCAATACTTGGTGGATTGGAAAGGTACCTGCCTACTGATCGCACTTGGGAACCTGCATCCAACTTACTCCATGCTTCTTCCAAGGTTGCTGCTTCCATCGGCATTATCCTGCTAAACCAGGTCCCAGACTCGGGAACTCGTCTTTAGGGAGGAGGTACTGTCACGACCCGATACAGAATACAGGATTCCGGATACAGGATATGGGTTGCAGGATTTTCCTACAGGATATTCCACCAGGATCCGGACACAGGATTCGGTTGCAGGATATTCCTACAGGATGCCACAGGATATGCCTAGAGGATAAGGGACATGTGGACTCATCTTAGCCTCTGCATGCATGCAATCACTTTTGCATGCATGCAACCACTTTTGCATGCATGCCTAGATTAGCTCTTGGAGTTGTGAGCATAAAAGCTCCGACCTAATTGTTGTACAATCAGTTACTATCAACACCAGTCTTACTACGATCAATCTCGTCTTGTCTTGTTCTTGTCTTGTTTCCTGTCCTGTTCCTGTCTCGTTCCTATTTCCTGTCCTGTTCCTGGATCCTGTCCTGCTCCTGGATCCTGTCCTGTTCCTGGATCCTTCCTGTTCCTATCTTGCTTCCGGATCTATCCTGATCCTGTCTTGCTCCTAGATCCGTCCTTCCTATTCCTAGTTCCTGTCCTGCTCTTGGTCCTGTTCCTGAGTCAAGCCTTCATTCCTTATCCTGTTCTCTTTCTGTTCCTGGATCGTGGCTTGACACAGTACAGGTGTAGTGAGGACACTGCAAATCTTCAGGTGTGGGAATAGTGTTAGAGGCCAAAAATATAGCATGTAGGAACTGCATACATAGGACTTTCCTACATTGGAGAAGTAACTTGTAGAAAAGTAGTAGTAGGAATATCCTGTGTACAGGAAAAAATCCTACAGCAGTAGGAAAAATCCTACAGGGTAGGAAGGATCCTATGGTTGCAGGAAGCAGACAGTATGACGGTTGGAGAAGGATAGGATTCGGTTAGGGCAAGCTAGGACAAGAAGGGGAGAGACTATGAAGGCTATGAAGGCTATGGAGAGCAATGCATGAGAGAGAGTATCTTTGGGAGAGAAGTAAGTCTCCCACTTGCTATCTCTTTGTATTCATATAGTAATGCAAGTGCATGTTTATGGTGTATTGTGAATGCTTATACATGGCAATGGCCAAAGTAAAATTCTATCCTTGACCTTCGAGACGAAATAAGTATTATAGAGCTCTCTATTGGACGAAATCCTTACACTTTAACTTGCAAAGCTTTTCCTGCGCTGTGAACAGTTTTTCTGCACACATGAAAGTTTTGTGTAACATAGTGCTATGACATTTAATCGCAGATTTGACTTGAATTTGACTCCCATTGGAAATGAATTTATGTTACTGACACACGAAGTGGATGGGATAATTTTAGGTTGGCATGACATTGTTGTACATGTGTATAGCCATGAGCTCTAGAATCGCCTTTAGCCAATTGACATGTCTATAAAAATAGGGTTTCAAGAATAGTACTCTTGTATTGAAAAAGAGCTTGATTTCAATGAATGTCTCATACTTTGTTTAGCAAAGCTATATACTAATGAGGGATAGGTATAGTAGCACTTATGCAAGGTAATGAGAAACATTGAGGGAGGTAGAAATGTGAGGCTATAATACTGTAACATGTTGAGATGTAAAATCATTGAAAAATTAAAGAAACGTGAAGGCGTTGGGTTAAGCATTTGGGATGGACTCAAATTGCTTATTGTGCGCTTGACAACAGGGTCATCAAGTGTGTTTAAGTTAAGAAAATAAAAGGCTTTATTTCATGTTAACCTAGGGGTCAACATTCAACATTAACTAAAAGTCTTTAATATAAATTCTAGTTAACAGTAAAAAAATTAACCATTATGTTATTTGCGTCGGTGACATATTTTGTAGACGTGCAAAGATCTCCATGTGACTTTATGTCACAGGTGGTGCCTTTGGTAAATGAGTTTATGACTTAATAACGATGCTCTGAAATACTTGGTTTCACATAATGCTGTCAAGCCACGATCCAGGAACCAGGAAGAGAACAGGATTCCAAGGACAGGAAGGCTTGACTCAGGAACAGGACCGAGAGCAGGACAGGAACTAGGAATAGGAACAGGACGGATCTAGGAGCAGACAGGATCAGGATAGGATCCGGGAGCAAGACAGGAACAGGACAGATCCAGAACAGGACAGGACCAGGAGCAGGACAGGATCCAGGACAGGACAGGAAAGGACGAGACAGGAACAGGACAGGAAACAAGACAAGAACAAGACAAGACGAGATTGATCGTAGTAAGACTGGTGTTGATAGTAACTGATTGTACAACAATTAGGTCGGAGCTTTTATGCTCACAACTCCAAGAGCTAATCTAGGCATGAGTGCAAAAGTGGTTGCATGCATGCAAAAGTGATGCATGCATGCAGAGGCTAAGATGAGTCCACATGTCCCTTATCCTCTAGGCATATCCTGTGGCATATCCTGTAGGAATATCCTGCAACCGAATCCTGTGTCCGGAATCCTGGTAGGAATATCCTGTAGGAAAGTCCTGCAACCCATATCCTGTATCCGGAATCCTGTATTCTGTATCGGGTCGTGACAGCACCTCCTCCCTAAAGACGAGTTCCACGAGTCTTGGGACCTGGTTTAGCAGGATAATGCCGATGGAAGGCAGCAACCTTGGAAGAAGCATGGAGTAAGTTGGATGCAGGTTCCCAAGTGCGATCAGTAGGCATACCCTTTCCAATCCACCAAGTATTGGAGTTGGTGACGATGAAGACGAGATCAAGGATGGCTGACTTCGTACTCAGGTTCGTGTCAATGACCACAGGAGGGGGAGGAGAAGAAACACGACCGGGAAGAGAAGAAGGATGATACGGCTCCAACAAAGAGGTGTGAAACACAGGATGAAGTTTCACCGTGGATGGTAACTCGAGTCGGAAAGCTACAGGATTTACCTCCGCCACGATCCTATAAGGGCCCAATCGTTGAAAATCCAACTTAGAAGAAGGCCTGTTGGTGCGAATGTGTCGACGAAGAAGCCACACGAGATCACCAATCTTGTATGCAGGTGCCGGCTGACGGTGAGCATCAGCATGATGCTTGTATCGTTCCTGTGCCTGTTGAAGATGAACCTGGAGATCATCCTGTACCTGCCGAAGATGCTGAAGACGATCCTGTACTGCAGGAGCGGAAGAAGGAGAAGCGGGAGGAGCAAAGTCAAAACGTGGATGGTGGCCTGTAAGAGCAAAGAAAGGTGTCTGTCCTGTAGATGCGTGATGGAGTTGTTGTAGGCAAACTCCGCCATTGGAAGGAGGTCCAACCAGTTGTCCTGCTGGTAACTGATGAAGCAACGAAGATACTGTTCTAAGGTCTGAATTGTGCGTTCGGACTGCCCATCGGTTTGTGTGATATCCTGAAGAAAGATCCGCTTTAACCTGTAGACTCCGAAGAAGCTCTCGCCAAAACTTGGACATGAATTGTGGACCTCGATCGGAAACAATGCTCTCAGGAAGACCATGATGTCGGAACACCTCGCGGATCACCAACTCGGCAGTTGTCTGACCTGTAGCTGTCTTGTTGCAGGGTAGGAAATGAGCCTGCTTGGTGAAACGGTCAACCACCACAAGAACTGCATCAAATCCACGAGAAGGAGGAAGATCTGTGAGGAAATCCATAGAAATGGATCTCCAAGGAGCAACGGAACAGGAAGAGGACGAAGAAGACCAGAGGGTGCATGATGAGGCATCTTCGACCTGCTACAAGTGTCACAACTCCGTACAAACCTCTCCACAAAACCTCGCAACCCAGGCCACCAATAGTTGCGAGTCACCAACTCCACTGTCTTGGCCACACCAAAATGTCCTGTAGCCGGGGTATCATGACAATCCTGTACCACACGAGTCCTGGAAATACCAACAGGAACGTACAGGAGACCTTCCCGGTACAGGAGTCCATCCTGTATGGTGAACAGGTTGTAGTCTGGACGGGAACTGGAGGAAGAGGAACTTGCAACGTCAGGATGAATGTGTGAGAACACATTCTTTGCCAAGTCGTCTGTAGCCAACTGCGAACGGACGTCCTGTAGGAGTGTTGAATTTGCTGGAGCCTGATGAACCTGCAGTGCCGCAAGCCGGAAACGATCAGGACCCAACAACACTTGCCTTTGACGTCAAATGCAGGATCGCCCGGGCTTGGTGCAAGGTAAGAGCGCCTAGACAATGCGTCCGCCTTGCCATTCCGAAAGCCGGGCCTGTAGACGATGACGAAGTCAAAACGTGATAGGAACTCTGCCCACCTAGCCTGTCGCCGACTGAGAACCGAGCCGTTTGAAAGTACTCCAGGTTCTTGTGATCCGTAAGAACTTGTACAGGATGTGCAGCACCTTCCAGGAAATGCCGCCACTCCTCAAACGAATCCACAATGGCCTTGAGTTCCTTGTCATGAATCTCGTATTGATCTCCGCCGACAGGAACTTACGAGAGTGAAAAGCTACAGGATGAAGCAACTTGTCCTCTCCAACTTGCGATAGACGGATCCTACTGCAAAATCCGAGGCATCTGCTTCAATGAAGAAAGGATGAGAAGGGTCAGGATGTGCTAAAATCGGAGCTGTCGTGAAAACGTCCTTGAGTGTTGTGAACGCGTGTTCCGCCTTGTCGGACCAAGAGAAAAGTCCTGTGCGCTTGGTGAGTTCTGTGAGTGGAAGTACACGCTTGGAGAAGTCCTGTATGAACCGCCTGTAGAAGTTTGCAAAGCCAAGGAAACATTGTACATCTCGTACCGACTTGGGCCTCTCCCACTCCACGATGGTCTTCACCTTGTGCATGTCCATGGAAACGCCAGCAGGAGAGACGATGTAGCCCAAGAACTCCACCGAATCCCTATCGAAAAAACACTTCTCCAACTTCGCGTACAGGCCATGCTCGCGAAGCCGCTCTAAACTAGTCGTACATGCTTGTCATGTGCCGCCTGGTCCTTGGAAAAATCAAGATGTCGTCGAGGTAGATCACCACAAACTGGTCCAAGAAGTCACGAAAATGTCGTTCACCATGTGTTGGATACAGCTGGGGCATTGGTAAGGCCGAAAGGCATTACCGTGTACTCAAAATGTCCATACCTTGTACGAAAGGCAGTCTTCCACTCATCGCCGGGACGAATCCGTACAAGGTTGTAGGCTCCTCGTAAGTCGATCTTCGTGAACACCTTTGCCCTCGCAGCCGATCGAGAAGTTCCGGGATCAATGGCAACGTACCGATTCCGAATGGTGACTTGATTCAAACCCCTGTAGTCCACACCAAACGTAAACTCCCATCCTTCTTCTTGACAAAGAAGATAGGAGCTCCTGCAGGGGACTTTGAGTGACGAATGAAGCCGGATGCCAAGTTGTCCTCGATGTATTGACGAAGAACCTCCAACTCTGTGGGTGACAATGCATAATCGGTCCGAATGGTGGAGTCTTTCCTTCCGCAAGATCAATAGGACAGTCGTAGGACCTGTGAACAGGAAGAACTGCAGCCTTGTGCTTGTCAAAAACGTCCTTAAAGTCGTGGTACTTGGATGGTAGGAAGAAGGAGGAGAAGGAGAAGGAGAAGGAGAAAAAAACAGGGAGTCGGATACAGGAAAGGTAGGAGAGGACGTAGGAGTTACTTGAAAGGCAAAAAGGTGGAAGGGAGCAGGATCAGTGGCGAGTTCATGCATGGTAGTGGTAAGAACTCGGAGAGGAGAAGGAGGGAGCTGTGACTGAAAAAGAGGAAGGATCTTGGGGGATGGAACAGAAGCAGGGTAAGAAAAAGAGTAGGATTGGAAAAAACCTGTGTGGGTGTTGATGAGTGTACAGGATTGGAAGAATCCTGTACAGGAGTCCGTGGTTGCGCAGGAGTGGGAAAGCCTGCGGATGTGCTGACGAATCAACAGGAGGTGGATCCTGTTGAGGAGGAACCTTCGACACTGATACAGGATTGGAAGAACCCTGTACAGGACACCGCAAACTTACAGGAGTGGAGAGAGCCTGCGGATGTGCTGAGGAACGACATGAGGTGAATCCTGTCGAAGGAGTCTTCAACACTGGTACAGGAACAGGCATGTCAATCCTGTGCTTGTACTGCTTCAGATACTAAGGATGTATCCTGCACACAGGAAGGTACAGGATTGATCCTAGCTGTCGGAGAGGAAAACGTGAGCGTCCTAGACCTCCAGTCGATCTGCGGATTTGCAACAACGAACCATGGCATGCCCAAAATGATGGGAGTTGACCGAGTCTTGATCAAGTTGAAGGAAATTGAACAGTTGAATGTGCCATAACTGCAGGAGAGAGGTTCGGTAGCATGGGTAACTGCGCCAGAAGCAATCAGACGCCCATCGGCCACCTCTACAGGAACTGCACGCTTCAACTTCACCACCGAAATGCCATGTTGAGTTGCAAACGTGTCATCCATGAAGCATGCATTTGCACCAGTGTCTAACAAAGCAAACTCCATGAGCTCTCGATTATTAAGATGAATGTGTACAGGAAACTTAAGTGATGGATGGTATGAGCAGCACCAATGGAGCCTGCACCTACGTCCAACTTCGCGGCTCCTAGACGAAGTGGACATTGGAGTTTCCGACTGAACTTCGGCTTCAACTTCACGCGTCTTGAAGTTCCTGGCTTTCGTAGGACAATCGCCACCTTGTGTCCTGCTCCACCACAATACAAGCACAGGTTCTCACTGCGACGACGTTGCTTCTCAGCAGCGGAAAGAGGACCACGCTTGGATTTCTCAACCTCCATAGGAACTACTCCAGAAGGTGGTGCAGGAACATGTACCACAGCTGCAGGATTAGTTTGCAGGAACTGCTGACGGGATCTCTCTTGACGACGCTCGAACAAACGGTTGTCGCAACGAACAGCTTGTTGCATGATCTCTGCTATGTTTGGGCATCCGGTAACGTAAGGAGAAGGTCCTTCACGTCATCCCTCAACCCAAAACGGAAATGTTCGATCAATGCAGTCTCGTCCCATGGAATGTTCGTGCAAAGTTGCTGAAATTCGGATGCATAGACGGAAGCTGGTCGGGATCCTTGAGTGAGCTTCCGTAACTTCGTGCATGCAGAACGGTACTTATCAGGATCTCCAAAACAGGCTTCGAAGGCAGCCACGAAACCTTCAAAGTCTTCCATCAATGGGTCGTCACGCTCCAGCAAGGGGGCAACCCAAGCCCGTGGAGATCCACTTAGTAAGGATGCCAAAAGACCCACCTTTTGGCATCAGTCGAGTAGCGCCGTGGTTGCATACGGATCAAGAGCCGGATCTGATTCAGGAAACCTTGGAAATCGGCACGATTACCACTGAACTTCTCTGGCATGCTAACCTTCGACTCCGAAGAAAAGTTTGATGAAGAGGGAACCACCGATGCCTGGGAGAGAGCCTGCGCAGCGCCTTGGAGGATGCATCAGCAGCTGCATGTGCCGCAGTGGTGGAACCTTGCAGGTCGGTGACCACTTGGCGCAAAGTGGCCAGCTCATGAAGTAGCATTTGGTGCTCGCGTTGAAAGCGCTCAAAATCAGCCATGATCTAGGAAAGAAAAAGGAGGAAAAGAATCAAGAAAAAGGTAGCTGGAAAACAAAGAAACTATGAAGCAGTTACTATCAAACTGTCAAGCCACGATCCAGGAACCAGGAAGAGAACAGGATTCCAAGGACATGAAGGCTTGACTCAGGAACAGGACCGAGAGCAGGACAGGAACTAGGAATAGGAACAGGACGGATCTAGAGCAGGACAGGATCAGGATAGGATCCGGGAGCAAGATAGAACAGGACAGAATCCAGGAACAGGACAGGATCCAGGAGCAGGACAGGATCCAGGAACAGGACAGGAAATAGGAACGAGACAGGAACAGGACAGGAAACAAGACAAGAACAAGACAAGACGAGATTGATCGTAGTAAGACTGGTGTTGATAGTAACTGATTGTACAACAATTAGGTCAGAGCTTTTATGCTCACAACTCCAAGAGCTAATCTAGGCATGCATGCAAAAGTGGTTGCATGCATGCAAAAGTGATTGCATGCATGCAGAGGCTAAGATGAGTCCACATGTCCCTTATCCTCTAGGCATATCCTGTGGCATATCCTGTAGGAATATCCTGCAACCGAATCCTGTGTCCGGAATCCTGGTAGGAATATCCTGTAGGAAAATCCTGCAACCCATATCCTGTATCCGGAATCCTGTATTCTGTATCGGGTCGTGACAAATGCAAGGGGTACATAGGGTGATATGTTAATTTTGGTTAATTTTCTTTAACATTATTTAATCTTGGAGTTGGACGTCAACAAGGACGTTGACATTTTTAAAGGCAGAGAGTATTATAATTTTTATTATGACTCATTTTTGCTTTGGATGTTGACTGTTGTTATCTATTATACTATGTTGATGAACCTTAAATGTAGTAAAAAACAGGCTCACTTAATGTACTTGGGTATTTGGTGATGGTCCAGTCGGGTGTTATTAAGTATTTTTAGGAAACTCTAGGCAAAGTTAAAACTTACCTTCTAGAAAACTCTCCCCCTATTTTGACATCCCAGTTAGGTTTTTAATTAGTGCAAATGAGTTTGGCATGTTAAGTAGGGTTAGGAACACCCCTAGGGTTGACCTAATGTACAAAGTTTATGTTCGTGATTGGGTTGGCATTAGATGGGAAATTATATTTTTATACAAAGATGTCCTAACCCATGCCCTAAAATCCTGATAAGGTTTAGGGTAGGAGTTCGGTTAGGTTGAAAACTCATCTTGTTAATTAAGGGACTAACATTCCATAGGATCATAGTTAGACATTCATAGGATTTCTTGTTATTTCATGGGTAAATATAATGGGAAAATACCAAAAACAATATATATTGTTGAAAACCAAGAGTGGAAAGGATATATCGGAGTACGAGTCACTAACGTAATACCGCAATACGAGTCATTACCGCAATACGATGTTTATGGCGGGGATAAGAAGGAGTTACAATAACTGAATGGATAAGGCTAAGAGGTAGTTACTATAACTGCTAGTACGGGACCCAGAGTACGGGTATAAATAGACTAGATTAGGACTAGAAAGGTATCTCGAGTATACTGTTATTTTGTACCATGTGCCATGCGCAAACATAATATAAGTTTCCTTTCTCTCTCTATACGTCTATCTCTTACTCATATTTCTGCTTTGATGTATATTATTCATTCTCTCAGTACTGTGATGGGATCCATAGTACTGCTCCCTGCTATACACCTTGCCATCCTTACCCTTTCCCAACCTTCTGATATCTGATTTCTTCTCTATCTTATTCTAATAGACCCTTAATACGGGTTTGTCGATAGCAACTTCTATTATGTTTAGATGGTAGGATTTCGAGGTTCAACATATGGCAACCATGGAGGGATGGTCGTGTTAGTAGGTAACCGATAATGTGTTTGTAGAATGTATTAGGATGGGTAGACCGATACCCAAAGAGTGTTGGAGTTTAAAGAGAAATTATGACGAAAGAAGAAGATTGAGGCTTTTCGTAGGCTCAAGTGTAAGTCCTCAATATGATCAAGACAGCTATTGCAGAAATGGAAGAACGTGCAACAAAGACTCATGAGAATGGACCTGCAGCATATAGTAGTAAGTGAATGGATGATTATCGACGTATTCTTGCAGAACGTCAACGATATAAAGAGATCAAGCAGAGACAACAAAGAGAGTGCGAGGAGCGATACTTACGACGATAAGCAGTAATAGAGACACGGAAGAGGATTGAAGAGCGTAAAGAACAGAGAAGGAAGGAGCAAGTTGAAGCTCGAGGAGAGGAGCAACAAATGGCGAAGTACGACGAGGTTACAGAGGAAGAGGATACTAATCAGGAGAGTGACGATCACGGCAACGTATACCAACGCGAGGAAACTGGGATCTGTTGTCAGAAGAAATACCTTACGAGATGGGAACACTAACAATTACGGGGAAGGTCATACCATCTATCTTTTCAGGTCTTGAGAATGAGATACGAATCGGCATATACAGCAATTTGAGAAGGCGTGTGAAGCTAACGAAATCAAGGATGAATATGAGAAACTACGAATATTTCCCTTTACGTTGAAGGGAGATGCTAATGATTAGTATTACGAAAATGCCATCACAATGACAAGTAGTACACTACTTGCACTATTCATGAATTACTATGTACGAAAATATCGCAAACGAGACCCGACAGTATAGTTACAGGAAATGGCAAGGACCTACTGGTGGTGGAAGATTACAGGCGACGATTCCGGAGATTATACAACCACTGCGAGGTCGGAGATGTCAGTGATAAATTGGCAAAGAAATGGTATATAAATGGACTACGGGACAACTTATAGCTTCAAGTACGACTGATAAAACCGCATGACTTAAGTGATACAATTAAAGAAGCAGAACAACTTGAAGTGTTAATACCTCCAAGATACATAGATGATGATGAACGAGAATCAAGAAGACAATATCGGAAAGAGAGTGAAATACGGCCAAGAACTAAAACAATATTTTGCACAACATGCAAAAATGAAGGACATAATGCTTCTGAATGTAAAGTACCCAAGTGTCAGATGTGGAGGAATAGGACATGAAGCAAGGCAATGTGGAATGTGGGATATAAATCCCAACAAATGATTGGACGTACTGAGAGTTTTCCACCACCACCCAGATGGAACAACATCCAGAATGCAAACTCATATGATTATCCACAATCACGAAATACTAATTCATACGACTATTCACAAAGAGTGTATAATGGGGAACACAGGAATGGCAATGAAGGAGATTTCCCCGTGAGTTCGGAGCATTCTACCGACAAGGTAATAATACGGAAATATCACGTAGGGACAGTCTTTGTTACCAGCCCCAACACAAATAGGACCACCTTTATTACCACCAATAACACCTCCACCAGCATTACGAGGTCCGAATCCAAATGTGACATATTTCAGATGTGGAAAAAAGGACACTATTTTATTGAATGTAATCGACTCAATAGTATTCGCTATTACACATGTGGTGAGATGGGACATTATTCACCAGAATGTCCACAACGTGAATTTAACACCGGAACATCTCCACTGAACCAGCAACACGGAGAATTGAAGTTCAACAAGAAAATGATCCAGCAGATGACATGAAGAACAAAATTACGAGTGCAAATGGGAACAAGATACAGAATTACCCTCAACGAGACATATGCTATAACACGAGCCAAACGAGTACGGGTGAACCAACAAAGAAGAACCAATACGTAAGAATTGGGAGAAAGAAAAGGCGACAATACAAAGAGTGACTGATCAAATTCAGAAAATGCAACAGGAGGAAAATCAAGACTCTATGCCTAATGAAATGAGCATGCATTCACAACAATCCACATCAGAAGTACCACTTGAGATCGTATTGTTGTTATTCTGCAACAACCTGTACAGTTAACTATAAGGAGTTACTGACATTAGCACCATTTTTGCAAACATATAACAAATGCTTTGGACGTGAGCAACATTCAAACCGACACAAGTCAAGTGGGAGTGAATACCACGGAAGTTTTACAGATGAGAAGGATTGGGATAAAGAAGTACCAATGATTACGGCTCGAATCGGCAAAAACAACATCCAAAACATACCTATTGATGGAGGTTCATGAGTGAATATAATTGAAGAGCAGACTTGCAAACAATTGGGTCTTGGGCCTATTGAAAATGCGCCCTTCTTAGTACGGATGGCTGATCAGAGGAAAGTAAGACCCATTGGTATAATCAGATCCGTGTGTATAGAAATTGCAGGAATCAAGTTTAAGTGTCTTTGGTCGTACTACATATAGAGTAGACGAGCAAATCATACTAGATATTACTGGGAAGACCATGGTTAAGAGATGCAAAAGTACGACATAATTGGGAGCACGATGAAATGGTACTCTATAAGAATGAACAAGAATCGAACACAAAGAAAAAGCCAATCGAACGACCAACTCGACCATTACGAATGGATCGTTCGATTAGGATTTCGACTAGCATTAGCTTAAACAAGAAGAAGAAAAACTCCTTTTCAAAAGCAACCCAACCTCGTAGAGATAGCACAAGCTGATTTATATCAGATGATGCCAGAAAGAAAACCCAGAAAAGACAGCTACTAGTGATCAACATATGGATACTCTCGGACTGACGGATAAGTTTAAACAACCTCTGCAACAACAACTACAATTCGAGACAGAGCACAAACAAAGAATACGGACTAACAAAAACTAGAAATTATGACGAATGAGAAGACTGAAGAAGTTGAAATTAAAACAAGTGAATATGGACCCGAATAGCAGTTGATCTGAACCGGAATATCAAAGACAGCTGATAACTGTACTACATCAAAATGCAGATGTCTTTGCTTGGAGTTACAAAGATCTCAAGGGAGTTCCACCCACAATTTGTACCCATAAGATAGAATTACTACCACATGCAGTCCTAGGAAACAACAAGCATACCGAATGAATCCAACATTCTTAGCGAAAGTTAGAGAAGAAGTGGACAAGTTATTACAGGCCGGATTCATATATCCAATTGAAAACCCGCAATGGTTATCACCAATGTCGTAGTACCAAAGAAAATGGCAAATTATGTATCTACGTCAATTATAAGAAATTGAACGATGTAACGAAGCGGATACGTACCCAATACCATTCACTGAAGAATTGTTGGATACAGTAGCAGGACATGAAATGTACTCCTTTCTGGATGGATTTTAGGATATAACCAAGTACAAGTGGATCAACCAAAAATGGCATTCATTAGTCCTTGGGGTACATATGCGTATCGCGTTATGCCTTTTGGGCTATGCAATGCACCATTTACCTTCCAACGTTTGGTTAGTGAAACATTCCAGGATTATTTGACCACGTTTATGAAAGTTTTCTTGGATGATTTTAGCATTTATGGAGCGCAAGACAAACACCTAGACTGTTTAACGAAGTGTTTTGGGAAATGCCGATCAAATAATATAGCTCTTAATCCGAAGAAGTGCATATTTCTATAAGATCAGGAATTTTACTCGGGCATATTATATGCAAGGACGAATAATGGTAGATCAAGATAAAATCAAAGTCATACAAACAATGCAACTCCTAAAGATGTAAGCGAGTCGGCTTCTTGGGAAAATGGGATATCATCGAAGATTTATCAAAAATTAGCAATAGCGAAACCATTAACTATTTTGAGGAAAACACAACCATTCAAATGGGATCCACAATGCGAACAGAGCTTCAACACGTTAAAGCAGGCATTAATGACGGCTCCCATTCTAGCTAGTCCAAATTGGCAGCAGGAGTTTCATGTACAAGTGGATGCATCGTGTACGCTATCGGATGCATATTAACACAAACCCAGGAAGACGGAAAAGATCGACCATTATATTACGCGAGTCGGTGGTTAGCACCTACAAAAGAAAACTACACAACTACGGAAAAGGAGGCACTCGGAATGGTTTGCAGCTAAGAAATTTGGCATTATTTGCTAGCAAACAAAGTCAAATTCATTGTCAATCATCAAGCTCTTACACACTTGTTAAGCAAGACTAAGCTCGAAGGAAGATTAGTACACTGGTTCTTATTACTGCAGGAGTTCGACTTTCAAATATCCACAAACCAGCAAACTACACCAACAAGCAGATTTTTAAGCCGTATTACGCATGAGAAGAAGGTGTTGGTGTGAATGATGAACTACCAGATGCTAATTTATTTCAGATACAACAAGAAGAACAACCAAAACATACAATCACAAAGGATATCTTCAAGATATTGAATACTTTCTAACTACTAGAACACCAGATAAGTATACAACTATGCAACAACACAAATAACTGTCTTACGATGCAAGCCATACTGCATGGTATCAGGTATACTATATAAGAGGGAAAAGATGAAGTCTTAAGGAGATGTGTGCCAATGGAAGAAGTTCAGCTCGTATTACGAGAAGCCCACTCAGGGGAACACGGTGGACATTTTGCAAAACGTTAACGGCACAAAAAATACTACAGTCCGGATTATGGTGGCCTACGTTATTCAAGGATGCTATCAAATATTGTCAAAAATGTTTGAAGTGTAGGGAACATTAGCTCATTTATTGAAATGGGAACCATTAGCTCCATTTATGAAATGGGGAATGGATTTTATGGGACAATCAATCCTAAAAGCAGCAAGAGGAATCAGTATATATTGGTATTCACGGATTACATTACTAAATGGGCAAAGCTATTGCATTACGGGATTGCCGCGCAACACGTGTAGCCAAGTTTATCTACAAAATATGTAGTGCAATTTGGTGCTCAATGGAACTTATCAGTGACCAAGGAACTCATTTTGTTAACAACGTCATAAAGTACTTTGCAACGAATATTTAGTAAAGCATTACGTCTCTACGGCATATTATCCGCAAGGCAATGGACAAGCGGAGGCTACTAACAAAATATTGAAGACCGTATTAACCAAGATAGTGAGCACAAATCGCAAAAACTGGGACGAAAAACTTCCATCAGCATTATGGGCATACCGTACTACATATAAAGTGGCAACAAAGTTTACTCCATTTCAACTTACATACGGATTATAAGCCATTACACCTATAGAGTATTATACCATCATTGTAGATGTCACTCGAGTACGGCATTGGAGAAGCAGAACAAGTTAAACAACGACTACTACAACTCGAAAAACTTGATGAGAAACGACAGCAAGCAGTCTTCAACATACAAGCAATATAAGCATGTATTAAGGCGTGGCACAGTCGATTATGATGAGTGCAACGATGACCCATATTCCGAGTTGGAGAAATGGTATGGCATTATCAAGGAAATCTTCAACCCATTGGACATAAATTCAAGTCTAAATGGTATGGACCATATATTATTACCGATATACGAGATAATAACACCGTCACTCTTATGGATGTTACAACACGAGTTTTACTTACAACAAATACGAATTGCATACGGAAATATACCTCTAACAAGCTAGAGGAAGATCTTGACAATGACCCGAAGTACGAATTGCATAGCAAGTCAGACACAGAAACACACGGATTAAACAACGACCCAGAATACGATCTAAGTCGTAAGTTGGAACAAGACATGGAAAAGCACATATCAACATGGCAGGTAGACGTCAGCAAAATCTTCTGGAAACATCGACAGGATCACTCACACGAGCGAATACCAAAATCCAAGAAATCGGGAAATCCGAGGAATACAAAATTCAATGATGAGATATTCTCTGTCAAATCTATCGAAAACCAAGGTATTACACACCCAACCAATCCAATATCGACACGTGGACTGCTCTGTAGACACTGACAGACCATAAATTTTCTAAGCATAAAATAGGAGCACTACCCACGAGAGCACACATTAGGGTTTCAGAATTCTTCTTTAATTTCTTCCTCCTTCCGATCTTCAAGTCCTTCGTCTTTTTCTTCCTTTATTCACCGGGCACATATGGAATCGATGGACGAGTACACCGACACGACAAGTACTTCTGCAACAGCACTCAATACAACATCTTAGTTGGAACCAGCAGTTTTAATTCCCCTTTCACCAGTATTGTATTGTATTGTTTGTCCGGCACCAACACTCATCTCGGATATACGAGAATGATCCAGCGGATGCAATTGGAGCGATATTTCGAAACGTTTGTTCTCAAACAATTGGATCAACAAGGTGAACACTTAGTCAATCAGGCAATTAAGGCATACACACCGCAATTCAAGGCCTTACAACTACAAGGCGGGGCATTCGCTTTCACAAGTAAGCTCATTAGGGATGTCTTTGAATTCCCAGATCCAGATATCTTCTATGATCTAATACCACAAGTCCACACATACGTACAACACTACACCGACAATTACGACAGGTTTCTCCAGAAACAAAGATGGCCAATGCGGCATCAACATCCATTCTGTAGGAACCTTATGAGAGTTGTATCAAGGCTATCACCACTGCGTTTGCCTTCCGCAAAACACCAATAGGTTTCAATAAGGAAATTGGGTATGTCTATCATGTATCTGAATAGGGACACAAACCGGATTGGGAGGAGCTAGTCGTAGTGGGGCTGCAACATGAGCTGCAAATTCTGCACAACCCCAAAAGCAAGGATAAGAAGACATCCGTATTTCCGGTGCTTCATCACATTTTAATAACCCTCCCTATTACGCACGTGGACTTAGCACCGACAGGTACACTAGTACTCACAACAAGGATGGGGTTTTGGTTAGGTCTTACTTCGCAGTATCCAGATAATGTTTTTGACGCTCGTAATTTGGACGCACCACTACCAACCAAGTCGAAGAAACAACCACATTCACAGGCAAAAAAGCCAGAGAAACTGCAGACAAAGGAACTTGAAGTGATACTCCAATTTGTGGACGACGAGGAAGACGATGATAAGTTTTGCAGAGGAGACCTTTGCCACGAGGAGACATGCAAAGGACGCGTAACAGGCCCACGGCGTCAACTTCTGCAGCACACATGGAGTGTGAAGACACAACACCACCAGATCGTAGTCAACCAATAGCACCAACCTCCACAGTACCCATGGAGTGCGGGGATTTTGCACCATCCGACAACATCAATACGGGCACCACCGTAATACCATCACCACCATCAATTCAACCTCAAACTATGGTAGGTACTTCTTCTCATATCATACCACCACAGGTAGTACCTCCAGCAAATGAAGTACAGGCTCTAGTGATATGGCAAACATATCAAGAACTGCATTCGGCAGAACTGACACCTGGACAACAAGCCAAGAACGACATACACGATAAAGAGCAGGAGCAACAGCCCTACTCACCATTATGGTAGATGGGACATCATGCTTCAAATCGGCAGGAGCGGGACATTTCAAGGGGTTCTAAGCGCACACGTGATCAAACTGCTTCACCCGGATTACCACTGCAAGACCCACCGCATGATACTACTCTCGAAGGTCAGCTTTCACACCTTCAGGTGTTTGTCGATTCCAACACACAGCAAGTAGCAGTTCAACGAGCAAACGCGAGTCTAAGTCAACAACTCCATGACTGCTGCAATACGATTGACAAGCAATTCTTGGAGCACTCGAACATCATGCGAAGTCTATACGAACAAAACAAGGTACTCATGGACACTGTGCATACACTAGTTGAACAAGTACGCAACATTCATGAGAAGATGAGCGAGTTCAACCCAACAACTACTACAACAACGGACGACACGGACAAAGTACACAAATTACGCGAGGAGAACCACAAGCTGAAGAACTTCGTCGCCTCTTTCTGCGGAACAGCGGGGACATCGTAAGGTTGCATCGGGGCGATGCAACACTTCCAGTCTGGGGGATGTTAGGATCGTAGTTAGACATTCATATGATTTTTGTTATTTCATGGGTAAATATAATGGGAAAATACCAAAAAAATATATTATTGAAAACCGAGAGTGGGAAGGATATATCGGAGTACAAGTCACTAACGTAATACCGCAATACGAGTCATTACTGCAATACAATGTTTATGGTGGAGTACGGCATGCTTGGATAAGGATAAGAAGGAGTTATAGTAACTGAATGGATAAGGCTAAGAGGTAGTTACTATAATTGCTAGTACGGGACCCAGAGTATGGGTATAAATAGACCAGATTAGGACTAGAAGGTATCCCGAGTATACTGTTATTTTGTACCATCTGCCGTACGCGGACATAATATAAGTTTCCTTTCTCTCTCTATACGTCTATCTCTTACTCGTATTTCTGCTTTGATGTATACTATTCATTCTCTCAGTATTATGATAGGATCCATAGTACTGCTGCCTGTTATACACCTTATCATCGTTACCCTTTCCCGACCTTCTGATGTCTGATTTCTTCTCTATCTTATTCCGATAGACCCTTAATATGGGTTTGTCAATAGCAACTTCTACTATGTTTAGATGGTAGGATTTCGAGGTTCAACAACATATAAGAAAGATGGGGGGACCTCCATCACATAAATAATGTAGAGTATGTAATAGTGAGGGTTCATGGGTTCATGACTAAGCTCATTACTCTTCTATTGGTGCAAGCTCTAACTTGTGTCGTCAAGGCACAACCCTATATTGTGCTGCCTCAACTTCCAGACAATAGGGTATGACCCACCTTCAGGGTAGCGACCCTTAATGTTGATGAATCCATGCATGAAAGGTCTTGTTAAAATGCACATTTCAAAGGTCAAAGGTTGAGGTATGTCTCCAGCCTCCTCCTCCACGTCAAGTTAGGTGTAGCACTCATAATTAAGCAAGGCACATCTGTGTCCTTATCCAACTGTGGACGTGGGATCTTGGCTGACAGGTTTTCATTACCAAGTTCTTAAGGGTTCATAGAGTGGTTCTAGAGTTAGCATTTAGAAATCACATTTGTGGCACTTGGTGTAACTTTTGAATCTAAGGGGCTATGACATGATAGCCCACAATGTGGGAGACGGTGTTATATGAAGATGTGACACTAGGCTAGACGACACACAATACAATGCTCAAGACACACCCTTTGGGGTTGTGTCATGGGTTTATCGCCGAGGGGTTGGATACTTTAGCAAACATGCATGCTTATACTCATTAGGGTGCTAAGCCTTGGGCATCATCTCAAGAGAGGTTAGGTTCAGAACTAGGTGCGCTTTTGGCACACTTAGTTAGGGTGTGTTCTCCTTGGGATTTAAGGGTTGAACAATTTAAGCTCATTAACAAAAGCTCTTTCGTGAGACACTCTCAAGGTCATGTACTTAGGGTTATCTAAACCTAACCTTAGGGAGTTTACTTAGTAGAACATCGTGTCTGCATATGGCACACACTCGTGACCTCATTAAGTACTAGCCATAGGTCTAAGGTACGACTTAGCCACTCAAACCCTTATGAAGTTAGTTGTGGTTCAGGGTACCCCTTGTCACTCTAAAGGGGTTATACTCCCAGATGAGGGTGATTCCTCAAGAAGTAAGTAATGATGCCTTAGCTCTGTCACGAGGGTGTATGAAACACATCTCCTTTGTGGGGTTAGGGCATGAGCCTGTTTAGATCTCCTAAAGTAGAGTCTTAAAGTTTATTTGGATTATCTTTTGGGGTTCAGGGGATAGTCATTCTAAAGGACTTAGGGTAGGACCTTAAGTCTCATGCCTATTTGGGCATTTGAGTCAAACTCTTAGGGTTGTCTTGAAAAGACTTAGCACTGCTCACACAGGGAGTTAATGTCGAATGGCCACTTGGTAGCTTTGTGTTGCCACGTGTTGATCCTTCAGGTTAAAACTTTGACAACGTGGTTGCCAAATGGCCATCTAGCGTTAATACCCAGTGTGAGCTATTAAGCCACGATCTAGGAACAAGGAGAAGAGCAGGATTCCGAGAACAAGGAAGCTTGACTCAAGAGCATGACAAGGAACAGGATAGAGAGCAGGACAGGAACTAGGAACCAGGAACAAGACAAGAGTAGGAGGTAAGGAGCAAGACAAGAGCAAGACAAGAACAAGGAACAAGAATGATCGTAGAATGACTGGTGTTGATAGTAACTTATTATACAATAATTAGGTCGGAGCTTTTATGCTCACAACTCCAAGAGCTAATCTGGTCATGAGCCTAATCTAGTCATGAGCTAAAATGGTGACCCTTATCCTCTAGGCATATCCTGTAGCATATCCTGTAAGCATATCCTATAGGAATATCCTGTAAGCATATCCTGTAGGAATATCCTGTAGGCATATCCTGTAGGTATATCCTATAGGCATATCCTGTATCCCATATCCTGTATCCTATATCATGTATCCGGAATCCTGCATCCTGTATTGGGTCGTGACAACACCTCCTCCCTTAAGGACGAGTTCCACGAGTCTTGAGACCTAGTTTAGCAGGATAACCGATGGAAGGCAGCAACTTTGACGAAGCATGGAGTAAGTTGGATGCAGTTCCCAAGTGCGATCGGTAGGCAAATAACCTTTCCAATCCACCAAGTATTGAAGTTGGCGGCGATGAAACAAAATCAAGGATGGCTGCACTTCATACTCAGGTTCATCGTCAATGACCACAGGAGGGGAGGAGAAGAGAACGACCAGGAAGAGAAGAAGGATGATACGCTCCAATAAAGAGGTGTGAAACACAGGATGAAGTTTCACCGTACATGGTAACTCGAGTCGGAAAGCTACAGGATTGACCTCAACCGCAATCCTGTAAGGCCCAATCGTTGAAAATCCAACTTAGAAGAAGGCCTGTTGGTGCGAATATGCCGACGAAGAAGCCAAACACGGTCACCAACTTGTATGTAGGTGCCAATTGACGATGAGTCAGCATGATGCTTGTACCGTTCCTGTGCCTGTGAAGATGAACCCGGAGATCATCCTATACCTGACGAAGATGCTAAGACGATCCTGTACTGCAGGAGCGGAAGAAGAGAAGCAGAGGAGCAAAGTCAAAACGTGGATGGTAGCCTGTAAGAGCAAGAAAGGTGTCTGGCTGTAGATGCATGAATGGAGTTGTTTAGGCAAACTCCGCCATCAGGAAAAGGTCCAACCAGTTGTCCTGTTGGTAACTGATGAAGCAGCGAAGATATTGCTCCAAGGTCTGAATCGTGCATTCTGACTGCCCATCAGTTTGTGGATGATATCCTGAAGAAAGATCCGCTTTAACTGTAGACTCGAAGAAGCTCTCGCCAAAACTTGGACATGAATTGTGGGCCTCGATCAGAAACAATGCTCTCAGGAAGACCATGATGTCGAACACTTCACGGATCACCAACTCAACAGTTGTATGTTTGTTACATGGTAAAATGAGCTGTTTGGTGAAACGGTCAACCACCACAAGAACTGCATCAAACCCGAGAAGGAGGAAGATCTGTGAGGAAATCCATAGAAATGGATCTCCAAGGAGCAGAAGGAACAGGAAGAGGACGAAGAAGACCAGAGGGCATGACGAGGCATCTTTGACCTGTTGCAGGTGTCACAACTCCGTACAAACCTTTCCACAAAACCTCGCAACCCAGGCCACCAATAGTTGCGAGTCACCAACTCAACTGTCTTGGCCACACCAAAATGTCATGTAGCCGGGTATCATGACAATCCTGTACCACACGAGTCCTGCAAACACCAACAGGAACGTACAGAGACCTTCCCGTACAGAGTCCATCCTGTATGGCAAACTTGTAGTCTGTACGAGAACTAGAGGAGAAAACTTGCGATGTCAGGACTAATGTGTGAGAACACATTCTTTGCCAAGTCGTCTGTAGCCAACTGCAAAATGTCCTGTAGAAGTGTTGAATCTGTGGAGCCTGATGAACCTGTAGTGTGCAAGCCGAAGTCGATCAGGACCCAACAACTTGCTTTTGATAGTCATATGCAGGATCGCCCGGGGTCGGTGCAAGGTAAGAGCCTAGACAATGCATCCGCCTTGCCATTCCGAAAACCAGGCCTGTAGACGATGACGAAATCAAAACGTGATAGGAATCTGCCCACCTAGCCTGTCGCCGACTGAGAACTCAGCCGTTTGAAAAAACTCCAGTTCTTGTGATCTATAAGAACTTGTACAGGATGCGCAGCACCTTCCAGGAAATGTCGCCACTCTTGAACGAATCCACAATGGCCTTGAGTTCCTTGTCATGAATCTCGTAATTGATCTCGCCGAAAGGAACTTACAGAGTGAAAAGCTACAGGATGGAGTAACTTGTCTTTCCAACTTGTGATAGGATAGAACCTACTGCAAAATCCGAGGCATCTACTTCAATGAAGAAGGGACGAGAAGGATCAGGATGTGCTAAAATTGGAGTGTCGTGAAGGCGTCCTTGAGTGTTGTGAATGCATGTTCCCCTTGTCGGACCAAGAGAAAACTCCTGTGCGCTTGGTGAGTTCCGTGAGTGGAAGTACACGCTTGGAGAAGTCCTGTATGAATCGCCGTAGAAGTTTGCAAAGCCAAGGAAACATTGTACATCTCGTACAGACTTGGGCCTCTCCCACTCCACGATAATCTTCACCTTGTGCATGTCCATGGAAACGCCAAGAGACAATGTAGCCCAAGAACTCCACAGTATCTCGAAAAAAATTTCTCCAACTTTGCATATAGGCCATGCTCGTGAAGCCTCTGTAGAACTAGTCGTACATGCTTGTTGTGCCGCTTGGTCCTTGGAGAAAATCAAAATGTCATTGAGGTAGATTACCACAAACTGGTTCAAGAAATCAAGAAAGATGTCGTTCACTATGTATTGAAACACGGCTAGGGCATTGGTAAGTCCGAAAGGCATCACCGTGTACTCGAAGTGTCCATACCTTATACGAAAGGCAGTCTTCCACTCATCGCCTAGACAATCCGTACAAGATTGTAAGCCCCTTGCAAGTCGATCTTCGTGAACACCTTTACTCCTCGCAGCTGATCGAGAAGTTCCGGGATTAATGGCAACGGGTACCAGTTCTGAATGGTGACTTGATTCAAACCCCTATAGTCCACAACCAAATGCAAACTCCCATCTTTCTTCTTGATAAAGAAGATAGGTGCTCTTGCAGGGGACTTTGAGTGACGAATAAAGCTGGATGCCAAGTTGTCCTCGATGTACAGACGAAGAACCTCCAATTCTGTAGGTGACAGTGCATAAATCGATCCAAATGGTAGAGTCTTTCCTTCTGCAAGATCGATAGGACAGTCGTAGGACCTATGAAAAGGAAAAACTGCAGTCTTGTGCTTGTCAAAAACGTCCTAAAAGGAGTGATACTTGATTGCAGGGAATAAGGAGGAAGGATTGGAAGAACCCTGTACAGGAATCTGCGAACTTACAGGAGTGGAGAGAGCTTGCGGATGTGCTGAGGAAATAACATGAGGTGAATCCTGTCGAGGAGGAATCTTCAACACTGATACAGGCACAATCAATCCTGTAGTTTGTACTGCCTCAGACACTAAGGATGTATCCTGCATGCAGAAAGGTATAGGATTGATCCTGGCTGCTGGAAAGAAAAACGTGAGCGTCCTAGACCTCCAGTTGATTTGAGGATTTGCAACCACAAACCATGGCATGCCCAAAATGATGGGAGTCGACCAGTCTTGATCAAGTTGAAGGAAATTGAATAGTTGAATGCGCCTTGACTGCAAGAGAAAGGTGTGGTAGCATGGGTAACTGCACCAGAAGCAATCAGACGACCATCGGCCACCTCTACAGGAACTGCACGTTTCAACTTCACCAGAATGCCATGCTGAGTTACAAAAGTGTCATCCATGAAGCATGCATTTGCACCAGTGTCTAACAGGGCAAACTCCTTGAGCTCTCGATTATTTAGACAAATGTGTACAGGAAACTTGAGTGATGGAATGGTATGAGTAGCACCAATGGAGCCTGCACCTACATCCAACTTCGCGGCTCCTAGACAAAGTGGACATTGAAGTTTTTCAACTGAACTTCAGCTTCAACTTCACGCGTCCTGAACTTCATGACTTTAATAGGACATTCTGCCACCTTGTGTCCTGCTTCACCACAATACAAGCATAGGTTCTCACTACGGCGATGTTGCTTCTCAACAGTGGAAAGTAAGCCACGCTTGGATTTCTCAACCTCCATAGGAACTACTCCAAAAGATGTTGCAGGAACATGTACCACAGCTGTAAGATTGGCTTGCAGGAACTGCTGACGGGATCTTTCTTAACGACTTTCGAACAAATAGTTGTCGCAACGAACGACCTGTTGCATGATTTTTACTAATGTTTGGCATCTAGTAACGTAAGGAGAAGGTCCTTCACGTCATCCCTCAACCCAAAATGGAAGTGTTCGATCAATGCAGTCTCGTCCCATAGAATGTTCATGCAAAGTTACTAAATTCGGATGCATAAACAGAAGCTAGTCGGGATTCTTGTGTGAGCTTTCGTAACTTTGTGCATGCGGAACGATACTTATTGGGATCTCCAAAGCAGGCTTCAAAGGCAGCCACGAAACCTTCAAAGTCTTCCATCAATGGTCACACGCTCCAGCAAAGGGAAACCCAAGCCCGTGGAGATCCAATTAGTAAGGATGCCAAAAGGCCAACCTTTGTGCATTAGTTGAGTAGCGGTGTGGTTACATGCGGATCAAGAGCCAAATCTGATTCAGGAAACCTTGGAAATCGGCACGATTGCCACTGAACTTTTTCGGCATGCTGATCTTCGGCTCCAAAGAAGTTCGGTGGAAAGGAAATCCACGATGCTTGAGAGAGAGCCTGCAGCAGCCTTGAGGATGCATCAGCAGCTGCATTGCGCCGCGTTGGTGGAACCTTGCAGATCTGTGACCACTTGGCACAAAGTGGCCAGCTCATGAAGCAACATTTGGTGCTCACGTTGAAAGTGCTCAAAATCGGCCATGATCTATGAAAGAAAAAGAAGAGGAAAACAAGGAGAAAAAACAAGGAAAAAAAAGTAACTGGGAATCGAGAGCTATGAAAGCAGTTACTATCAAATGTCAAGCCACGATCCAGAACAAGGAAGAGAGCAGGATTCCGAGAACAAGGAAGCTTGACTCAGAGCAGGACAAGGAACAGGATATGGAGCAGGACAGGAACTAGGAACCAGGAACAAGACAAGAGCAGGAGGCAAGGACAAGACAAGAGCAGGAGGCAAGGAAGCAAGACAAGAACAAGGAAAAGAATGATCGTAGAATGACTGGTGTTATAGTAACTGATTGTACAACAATTAGGTTGGAGGTTTTATGCTCACAACTCCAAGAGCTAATCTGGTCATGAGCCTAATCTAGTCATGAGCTAAAAATGGTGACCCTTATCCTCTAGGCATATCCTGTAACATATCCTGTAGGCATATCCTGTAGGTATATCTATAAGCATATCATGTATCCCGTATCCTGTATCCTATATCCGGAATCCTGCATCCTGTATTGGATCGTGACATGAGCAACATTAAGTCTTTGAAGACAATCTCAAAAGTTTGATTCAAATGCCCAAATAGGCACGAGACTCAGGGTTCAACCCTAAGTTCACTAGAATGACTATCCCTGAACCTTAGAGGATAACCTATGTAGATTTTAGGATCCTGCCCCAAGAGACCTAGACATGCTCATGTCTTAACCTCACCATAGAGACGTGTCTCACACATATCCCTATGACATAGCACTTACCTCTTGAGGAATCACCCTCATTTGGGAGTACAACCCCTTTAGGGCATTAAGGGGTACCTAAACCACAACTAACCCCTAAGGTTTGAGTGGCCAAGTCATACCTTAGACCTAGGGCTAATACTTGGTGAAAACAAGTATGTGTCGTAGGTGAACACAAGTGTTCTGTTAAGCAAACTCCCTAAGGCTAGATTTGGATAATTTTAAGTACATGACCTTGCAAATGCATCATGAAATGGCTCAAGCTAACGAGCTTAGGTTGTTTAACCCTTGGATAGGTTCACACTCCCAAGGCAAATGCCCCCTAGCCAAGTGTGCCGATTAGCATACCTAACCTCCCTTGAGATCACAAGCATGCATGCTTGCTAGAGTATCAACCCCCGACATTAAACCCATACATAACCCCTAAGAACGTGCCTCGGGCATTGTACTATGTGTCATTAGCATAATGTCACATGTCCATGTGACATTATTTCCCAATGGGCTATCTCACCATAGCCCCTTAGAGTCAAGACCTACACTCGGTGCCACATTTGTGGCTTGCAGATGCCAACCTAGAACCCCTCTTTGTAGACCTTTAAGAACATGATAAAGAGAACTTATTAACCAAGAACCTATGCCCCACAATTACACAAGGACATGGAGGTCCCTTCTTAGCTGCAAATGTTGCTCTTAACTTAACACAAAGAAGGAGGTTGGGGACATGCCTTAACCTCTAACCCTTAGAACATGTATTTAAACATGACCTTCCAGGCACGGATTCATCAACATTAAGAGTAGGCTACCCAAAGGTGGGACGTACCTTTATTGTTTGCAAGTTGAAGTGGCACAACATAGCTTTGTGCCTTAATGACACAAGTTAAAGCTTGCACCAGTAAAAGAATAACGAGCTCAGTTATGAAACCAAGAACTCTCACTACTATGTACTACTTAATATATGTGATAAAGGCTTCATGACTTTAGCATGCCTCATAATGGTAACTCAAGCTCTTGCTACAACAATAGGGACAATCTAGCACTCGAACATCAACAAAATACCACATTCACCATCAAATGAGCCTAGTTATATAATTCCACTTGATATCCATCTAATAGACACTATCAACCCATCAACATCTGTTGGTCAAAACACAAACCCAAAGTGTGCAAGGGAGACGAGCACAAGCAACGAACTCAATGAAAAGGTTCATGAAGCAATCATGGGTGCAAGATAATGCACAATACACAAAGGTCATCTGCAATTGTGCCTAGGAGGGTGAATGCATAATCGCTAATGTCCCTTTGTCTAGGTTATACCCATAGAGAGTGTTTGCTCATTCAAGAACTTGAGTGCCAAAATATTGGTGGGATTTGATTACACGGGCTTTGGACTTACGAACCTCATGCTCCTTTCTCAATATCAGCTAAGAACCAACAAGATGCTATTGGTATCAAAGGACATACCATTTCAAACAAAGATATTGTAAAATCAGTTAGAGAATTTCAATGTCTTGGTCATTGAACACAACAAGTGAAAGTTAATGATTAGGAACGTCTTCTACATTGTCAACGAGAAACATTGTTACAAAGTGATAATGGACCACCTTCTCCAAGACAAGAGTGATGAGGACAAACATGTTAGAATATCCATGCTGGTGGTTAGGGAGTTGAACGATGACCAATGGATTGACCTTCATTACGCATATCAAAAGCTAAACGGGTAAAGCCAAGCCCAACATAGCATATGCAAACTCAATTATTATTTGTAGAATTGCTCAATTTGCCATACAAAAATAGACACTACTCCATGATATAGAACATGTCCATCTGCTAGGATGATGACCAACAAAGATATATAGCAAAACTTTTCTTACAAAGCTATTAAGGTCATTTGAGAGAGAGTGCATGCCTCAAGAGAGGCACAAGGAGACGACAAGTGTGGTTTTTTTTTTTCTAGTGTGGTTAACCAACCATAGACAAAGCCATATCGTTAACCACATACTCAAACCATATACCAAATATCACATTGCAAACCACTACAAAAGCTATAGTCCCAATTCACTATAAGAAAAAATCACACTTCAACAAAACTAGACAAAAAAGCCATCACGGTTGTGTAGTGAAATGTGTGAATGTGCATCTTCCAATAGAATGGTTTATGTTATGGTTACTAAGCATGGGTTTTGGTATTATATTGCAAGTTTTGACAAAATGGGCATGGCAACCCATTAAAAAGAGCTACTTCCTTTGCCCAATTCGTTTGCTCAAGTTCCTTTAATGTGTTTAGAGATGCATCCAATGTAGCAAATACCTCATGCCCAATATTGTGGTTTATGTTGCTTCAACTTGTGCATTATTTAAACACTCTTGCTAGTTTGGTAATGAACTTCAACCCCTTTTGCTCCTTGTTGAAGTCAATGTCCAATGTTCTGATAACTGTAACATACTCCTTAAGCACATCCATCTCATTTGTCATTCTATACAATCTAATGAGTTATCTCTCATGTGTCTTGTTAAGTCAATAATGTGGTGGTTTTCGGCAACACCAATTGAGATATGTAAAGTCCTAATCCTAAACAACTCTATTACTTGGACAATTTCTGAAAACATGGTCAATTGCTGCCTCACATACAATGAATATATATCCTTGTAGAAACCAATTCTAGAAAACATTCTCCCTCTGGATATGGAGCTATGCACCATTCACATAGGCACTTAAAAAGTCTTGACATAGTGTTCCTTGTTGCCACTGTATCACCCACCAATATCAAGACCTTGTTACTTTTGCACCATTGCATGATTCGTAATGGCAAGTGTAACTAACTATTGCCCACACAGAAGGCAGCCTAGCCACAAGAATGTGTTTGAGGTGTCACTTTTATCAAACAATAACTTCTTTTGCTTATGGTGTGTCGTCAAATAATGAACCCAAAATAACTTGCAATAGTAATTAAACCATGCAAAATGCGTTATGATGATGTTGAAGACTTGAACACAGCACTCATATATCACCATGGTACATTATATATTCTATCTACTACATAAATTCATCCATATAATGGCTAATATATATATTTGACGTATATATGTGCACATATGTGAAACAAGAAGTTCTTAAGAAACCTTTATTTAATTATAATATAATAAGTTTATAACTTACATTTATATATAAATCCCATAATAAACAGTGATAATAATCTTACAATCTCAAATTATTAAAAGGCTATGCACCATTGTTTAACACATAAATACTTAGTTATGTATACATATGCACCTACTTAATATATTAATTGCTACATAGCAATATATGTACTTGCATATGCATACATTTATATCCATATATGTACTTATTTTTATAACTTTTATATGCACAAAAAGTGTGTTTATGCATAGATACACAATATAATAGATAGGATGGTTATTACAAATATGTTAGTTATATACTAATACATACACTAATCTATTTATCTAGTGTATATCTCTATAATATATGGAGTGCTTAAACCAAATATATTCAAGCTCTTTAAATCAATTTTAAATTAGAACCATGTTAATATGCAAAGTCACTTAGGTTTATAGATATTATAATACCACAGTGAACTATTAACTAAACTTACAAATATTCTTATCGATATAATATCTATTACATATTTGTCCAACACTAAAGTTTAAGCAATTATTAAGTAACACAAAATATACTTACTTTAAAAAGCTAAAACGTTTTCATAAACTACTTAATCAGATTTTAAATCGGATGCAAGGTATATATATAAGAGAGAGGCACACACATATACAATATGTATAATAATATAAGTTATTATTCCATATGTATGAATGACTTTTTTCATTTATTGGTTCTAACTAAATGTCTCTTTTGCTCTCTTTACATACACAAACACACAATTATATATATATAGAGAGAGAGATATAGGATACATTAACTAACGACGTGGGAGTTGACTATCAAGACTTTGTTATTTATATAGTCAATATTGTTGACTAACTAGAGAATTTGATCTATGTACTTGCTTATATATAAATATATCCGTAAGTACATACATAATTACATATTGTAATAGAAACTAGAAATTATATATAGATTATGTTTAATTCATATAATATATATATATTATATATTATAATATATTATTATATATATTATATATATAGTTATTATTTATATAAATATGTTTCAATGTGTTTTAATTGGAGGTCAAAACCTGTTTGCAAGCTCTAACTTACATACTGAATATGTTGGTCATGGCCTGGTGAGTATACACGTACATATCATATACATGCATAGGAAGGTGTCTATGCATGTTATGGAGAACTTATATCTGTGGGTGCTATTCCTGTTTCCTTATTTGGTAGGCAAAACACGCACCCACACACATGGATATACATACATACACACATGCATGCACACACACACACACATATATATTTGTGTCTATATATATTTATTTACTTACTAAATTTCAGAGGACATTTACTTCGTGAGGATGGTCTTGACGCATTAAAACTCTTGCATTTCAAAGAAATGAAATAAAAAAAGCTATTAAGGTGATACATTTAATATATAATAATTTGATATTTCCTTTTATTCATGAACTAAACTAATATATTACCAGGAAAGCAGCAAAGTATGCAGTAGTTGGTACACAGGCACACGCACACACTGAAATTACTTTCCTTTTCACTAAAGGAACTTAAATCATTACTCATATAAGAGACCACTCCCACTTCCCTCTCTCTCATCCAAAGGGTACATTCTCTATTTGAAGAATTGAGTTGAGTAAAATATAAATTTAATCTCTATTTATGTTTAAATTCAAGTTAATTGCATAATCAAACAAAATGAATAATTATTAAATATTGAGGAAATGTTCTGTTAATAATAGAAATTTTATTAATGTTCATTCCCCGATCACAAATCCACCTGACAATTCCGACGCAACAATCTACTATACCCAGGATGTGTACCCAAGATAAACCTTCATATGAGTAGAAGTCTTCAATACGATAACTTGAACAAAGTTTTTATTATTAAACTTAGAAACATTCGAAAACCACACACCATATATATACACGTACGCTTATATCAAGCTTGTGCTCTCTTCTCTAAGCACTGTATGCCATATGCAAGAAACTTTTCCTGATCTTCCTTGGTTTACTGCTCGTCGAGCTCATTGTAAACGTCCACTCGACAGAACACCTGGAACCATCCACTCTGGAAAACTCCATAGTTGCAGTATAGTTATCAAGCCCCATATTCCCATCGATTATTTGATAAGACAGCTTATAATTCTCATTATCAATCATTATTAATCTCTCCTTAACCCATGTAAAATTTCCCTCCCTATCTGGATACGACTTACAGTATCTCACGTCCTCCTCCACTCTGTAGCACTCCCTCACGCTCGGAACCCACTCGTGTAACGAGTAGAAGTCCGAGGCAACCTTCCATGCACTCCAGATAGGCGCGGCTACCGTGCCGGACGCACTGCCTTGTATCATCTCTCCCATGCAAGCGTTAGAAATTAGCGCTACTTGTTGTAGTGCACGAAGGAAAAGCTTGAGTATCTACGTTAGAAAGAACTAGTTATATATACACACAAGAGAAAAGGTATGTTTTATTTAAGTTTTCTCACAGACCCTCATGTTTGGTGTGTGTGCAGTCAGTACGAATTTCAAAGCCTCCATTTAAACAGTGTTAAACTTGTTTGATAATGAATATTAAATTACTAATTAATACATAAAGGAGTTTCAGTCTCTCAGGGAAAACTCTCTTTTGTTTTTATTAGATACATTTAAATTCATGTCATATGACGACACCTGTTAGGTGTACTAATTAGTCAGAGCAACTGTATATATGGGTTAACTTTGAATTTTTCTGTACGTAAAGTCGACTCTTGAAAGGGCTACGCCCTCGCAAGTTCGAATCCAGCTGTTGACGAGCTTTTAACCATTCTATGTCAAACAGGAAGCTCGCAATTATTTTATATAAAGTTCTAAACTTTTATTTAAATAAATACATAAAACACATATAATATTAACTCGTATAAAAAACTTTTTAATTAAACAATATTTATTTTAAAATAAAATATTTTAATCACATGTTTAATTCAAATCACTATCTAAACAATAATAATCTGATTCAATTTTTGAAATGTTTGCGTCATTACATAAATTAATTTAATTAGTCTAATTTAATGTAAATATTCTTTATTTTTCCACCGTGTAAAGTTAATGTTCACATTAAACTCATTACACCATGAAAAATTAGTTATTGTTTGTTCATTCCATTAGTATTATAAAAATTAAATTAAATTAAATTTATATTTATCTTTTCAGAAAATTAATATTACATTAATTTAATTTTCATCACTCAGCTAACATCCTCATCTCTTTCACATACTTCACCATTTGTACTCTTCGTTTGTTTATTTTAGTACATTCACAGGACGAAATAATACCATCAGTATATTTCCTTTCCCTTGGTTTACTTGTAGATCCTGCTTCAGGATCACTTGAAACTGACTGTTTTTAATGTTAATGTATTACATTTAAAACTAGGAAAGGTAAACATTAAATTAATGTTTTTTTTTCCAAAATATTTAATTAATGTCATTAAGTCTTAATTTAATGTAATGTTTAGTTGGGAAAAATTATATTAAAAAAATGTACATTAATTTACTTTTGATAACTTAATGTAATGCTAATTTTGGTGGGACTTGAAAATATTAAATTAACGAGTTAATGCTAATTTACTATACAGACATATGTACGCATGTGCAATGCGTGTGGCTGTGTGTTTGCATCTGCGAGTGTGAGGAGGAAGTGTGAAACGTCCCTTTTATTGACCACGTTTTAAAAATATTATTTCAGTTTTAAAATCTCTTTCTCGTTATACACCTGGGTACGTGTGTATACACCATATTACAAGTAAATAAATTTAAACACATGAATTTTATGAATTTAAGTTATAACAGCCCTTATTTACTTAGCAAACTTTAACTAACTTAGGTTATTCTTCAAAAATAGTCCTTTATTTTGTTTCAATATTTAAAACGAAGCAAAATGTAGCAAAGGCGATTGCATTATAGTTCATTGATGTTCATAATAAAACATTATTAGGCAGACCAATTTAATTAATCTTAGCATAATATATTTAAAACTTAATAACCCTAGCCAATCCAAACAAGGGCTTAGATCCACCGTCGATTCTCCTTGAATAAAATATGAAACTTAGCCTCCACTTCTGAAGTTGATCGATCACATTGGAACCTCAGTTTCAGTATTAATCTAATTAAAATAAAATACATAAATAGTGAATAAAACTTACTTTTTGAAAATACTTCTACTATTTAGTTTATAAGTTAAACTTATATATAATTTTTCTAAAATATAATAGCATTTCATCAATACATGACATTAATAATTTTGTTTTATTAGGTATTATTAATTTTTTATTCATATACGTCACGATTTTCTACCTCAAGCTCTTTTAATTGTTCAACTAATTGTTTTCATTCTCCATTCTCCCCAGGTTTTAGGGTTCTTCTTTAGCCTCTTAAGCTCCTCGTGCAAGTCTTTATGACAATAGTCAATGCATTTCACTCACCCTTAACTATTTTCCATATTCTTTTAGTTTACTGTCTAAACTCTCTATAAACTTGCCAAGATCTCCGTTAGCTTTCCTGCTAATAATATATAACTTACACTTATACACACTTATACACAATGTGTGTATATTTTTTACATGTATTTCCCTTACTTCACATTTCTCCAAACTGCTGCTGTTGTCGGAAAGCTTGCCCCCCTTTTATATAAATGATAATTAAGTAGGGTTTTTTTAATGTAATTTAAGTGCAAAAGTGATATGCATATAATATAAAATAAAGTTATATAATAATATTTAAGTATGCATATAAGTAAAACTTGGTTAACTGGCAAATATTAAAAATCAAGAAAATTTATGTTCTTCTATGTATATTTAAGATTATTAATAAAATTTATTATTTAATTTTATATTATCAGAATTTTAGATATATATATATATATTCTCAAATTATTTAGTAATTCATATTATAGTAATCATAACTACATTCTTGAATAATGTAATTTTAATATGTAAGAAAGATTTATCTACTTGATTTATTTTCAAATCTTTTAAAACAAGGGATCAGCCATCGTTTTATATAGACAGGCTAGTAGCATGCAGTATCAATAGTATCAATATATTTTCTAATTATATATGAATTCATATTTTATTAATCTAGAAAGATTGAGTATCTAATGTAATTTCAATATAAAGAATAATGTGAGAGATTTATCTTTATCTACTTGATTTATTTCGAAAGTTTCTGACACAAGGGATTGAAACAGCTCAGCTATTCATATATAGGTTGCAAGTCAAGTAATACAGTATATGGCCCACGAGATACACGAGGATGGTTAGTCGTATATATATACAGGCAAGTAACATGCAGTATCAATATATATTAAATCGTATTATATTATTAATCTAGAAAGATTGAGTATCTAATGTAAGAAAGATTTGTTTTAATTATTTATTTCAAAATCTTCTAAAACAGTGCAGCCGTCGGGAATACAGTGTACAGCCCACGAGATAAACGAGGATGGTTAGTCGAATATATTAAATGTGCAGGCTAGTAACATGCAGTATCAATATGGTGAGAGCAACAAACTCTGTGCTGCTTGTGCTTGTGCTTTTGGTTACTGCAATTGCCTCTGGTACATGGGCAAGAGAAGTCCTACAACAAGGTACAATCATATATTATTGGTATATATGTTGCCTTGATTATTACAGGAGAAGCGCTGAATGGAGAAGGAGTAGCTGCACAGTCTGCACTCATTAAGGAAGTGACCAATTCAACAATACAAAACTTAATTTCTAAGTAGGAACCAGTGCAATGAGGTGCAGTCGTTTCGATCGGCAACTCAAAATTAATATTTATCATAGTTAATTAAGACTAACTTAATTAGATGGCATATGTTAGCGGCTGCAGATATGCCGGCAGGATAAAAAACTATGTCTTTTTGCCGCGCGGTGTGAATCCGGGGCCGCGTGATGGAGCCGACAACGACGGAGAGCCGTCCATCGGAGGGAAGGGGCAGGGGCAGGGGCCGAATCCTGGGCGGTGAGGGTGTCGCAGGATGTTGGCGGCGAGGGTTTGCAAGGGTGAGGAACAGATAGGTCAGCCGATTGTAGATCCTCTTGTAGAACCTTTGAATCCACTCTGCCACTCAAGAGAACACCTGGTGGGGTTTCTCTGCACTTTCTGCAAGGAGGAGCTGCCCGGAAAACCGACACAAGACTGATTTCCAGCGGAGACGGACCTTCAAAAAAAAAGGCGCTGCTCTTCCTCATTTGATGCTCGTGCGGGTGTGATTGATGCCCTCAAATGCGTCCAGCCTGGACCGGCTCCTCAGCCTGATACCCCCGCAACGCCCAGCCTGGAACCGGCACCTCAGCTCCCCGCAACGCGCCCCAGCCTGAAGCACCAGCCCAAATCTACGCAAACGACCCCGCAAAAAATGAAATTGTTTTACTTATACTTTTTACTTGTACTTCTGTTGTTTGAATTTCAATATGCTGACGGCTTGAAAGATCTTTTTTTTTGATTTTGTTAAGGCTTTGTTAACATCGCAACATAATTTATAGGCAAATTTTAGTAAATCACTGTTTATAATCAATAATTTCTGCATCTCATTTCGCTGGTAGGAATTTATGGCCTAGTGGTGAAGGCAAGTGGGGATGCATACCAAGAGGCTACCCATGCACCTCCAGAGATATATGTTGTGTCGTTTTGTATTTTGCTTCCCGGGATGCTTCCCGGGACCATCTGGCCAGTGTATAGCACGATAATAAAAATTGCAGCTCACTATGGAGTGTTTGTTTGCCCAGTTGAAACGCTGTGCTGCTTTCAAATAAGTTTGTTAACTCTATTAGATTGAGAATTTCACTAAGCTAGATGCATGTCTTGTAAGGACGAACACTATCAATGCTGTAAAATAAACAGAAAAATATGTACTTTGCACGCCAGGTCTTCGGCTAGTTTTTATTTATTTGATTTATGTGATAGAGATTTAAATTTAAATCGATAAAAATGAATACTTATACAACATTATAATGATTGTTATGTATTGATTAGTTAAATATATGTAGTATTTATTATGATAGGGTTTATTAAGGGTTTAATTAAATATATTAACCTTTATTAATAATTTAAATATGTTTATCTTAACTTATATGCCATATATCATGATCAAAACTAACAAGCTAACTTAACATTACATGTTAATGTTTAAAAATGTTATACTTAAGATTAAAACTTTTTCTACTTCTGCTTTTACCGATACTTTTACTTATTCTACTTCTCTTTTTCAATAACATCTGACTTATATTGAATTTTCTTTTTTGGGGTATCACCACCATTTGCCCTACCTTAGTAGCGTGCGCACTTGAGAAGCAACAGGTGGAAAAAAACCCAACATCCGGTGAAACAATGGAATACTAATTGAAAATGACTTGCCGATGGTGGAAACTCCGACGGTGATACGAAACACATGTGGTTCGGTGGTGAAACATTAAGTGCTTTATAATAGAATATTCTCTAGTACATATTGTTAATGTTTTTAATTAATTTAATAAAATATACTTAGGGATTTATTTGGACAAAAAAATGTAATTGAATTTACATGTGAATCCCTCTAATGTTACACATAATACTTCTTCACAAGGTCAAGTTCCTTATGTTGTAACAAGTTTTAATAAAGATAAGAAGAGAAAGGCTTCATGTTCTTGTATCAGTCTTCCCAAACTTAAGTTTTGAACATATAGAATACAAAGGTGTTTTTAAAGTGTTACGAGGATGTGTACTTTTTTATTAATGAAGAAACTTATAAAGTAGAAATTGGAACTTAATAAGGTTACGGCAGATCCAATAAATACGAAAGTGTAACAATTAAAGAATCGATGAGACACTTTGAAGAAGCATTTCAATAAAGAGAAAGAGAAATGTGATAACCCAGAGTGGTTCTTCACCATTTTTGGGAGTATTATGAAGTTATGTTAAAATTTTAATTAGAAACCTTAAGACAATGAATGTGGCATTCAAAGTGGTTGTAGTAGAGAAAAGTGGTAAAAGGTTGATAATGAAGATATAGAAAATACTGATGGTGATGGTGATGTTGCTTTAGACTTAATTCTTTTGATTACATTGGTACTTAACCACACACACTTATTAAGATTGATAAAGAAGAATAAGCTCCACCAACTTCAAAAGAACTTCCCACACCTATGTTTTTGGTAAGAAACCTATAAAGAACTGCAAATCTGGTGGCTTCAACAATGTTGCTAATAAATTTATAGGTCTTAAAACATCATTAAGAAATTAAAATGGTACATATAGAGTGTGAAGAAAGAAAACAACAATTCAATTAGAAATGTTTGAGATATTAAATAAAGGATTTAATAATAACTCAAGTACTTCTGATTTTACTCAAAGCTAGAAGAGTTTTAAGTATTAATTAATTAATGATGTTTAAGAAATCTTCTTTAATAATATTTTTCATTGCAAGTCATATTGTTTTTACGACTAGATCATGTTCTACATTAGGCATCATGTCAATTTGTTCTTCAAGTTCAAACTCTCTTCTCAATTGCAAGAAATTGTAAAGTAAAAACAAACACATGTTATCTAAAGAAAATTTAATTAAATAATTTATTAATATTGATCGTTACTCTTCAAAATATCAAATGCATTTTCTATTACTACTCTAGCTTTGCTTATTAAAGAGTTTTTTATTTTCATCATATTGACTTTGTTATCAGCCAAAAGGATTTGCATATATAGTCAAAAATTAAATATGGCTTAACAAATTTATCCCTTATTCTTACCATTAGTTCATTGAAAATGATGAACTCTAAGTTTACAATAAATAACATTATTCCAAAACTGTCATGGATTATTTTGCTAAATACCTTATTTGTATCACAATATGTCTTATAATAAAAAAGAGTGACACTTATACTTGCACTAATATAGAAATAGAAAAAAAGAAAATCAATAATATGAAATAATATATTTATCTTAAGTTCTAATAAACATATGCCATAACTTATTCATTAAAATATTTACATTATCTTAGTGTCTTTCCTATAGTTAATTCTCATATACCATATAACTTTAGTGTTGTAACTTGAAACCCAATCTTTAAGTTATTTAAGAAATGATAAAGAGTTTTTCAAAAAACATTGATTGGGGAGCAATGTTGTACTTTGTAGGATTACTAGTTGTTCAAAATGAGTGGTATATTTTAGTTTGATGTATTGAACTAGATATTTTACTCATGGTTGGAGATTTTAACTGATATATGAGATCATGGTAACATTAATGTGGACATTGATATCTTACTAAATTAGTTAGATGAACAAGACACTAGTTTAATTTCTTTTTAGTCCTAAATAGTTTCAAATACTAGAGTAGCATTATATTTTTTCATCTTAACACTAAAGTTCAATACATATTAACTAAGTGCATTTTTATATTATAATTTTTACATTTCAATAAACTAATACATTATAACAAGTATCCACTAATGTAATAACTAGTTAGAAAATCAAGATTTGAATGTTAAATAATCATTATCAGTTCGAATGAGGTTTTTCGATTAGTGCAAATGAGTTTGGCATGTTAAGTGGAACACCCCTAGGGTTGCCCTAACCCCGCCCTAAAATCTCCTCCCTTCCGAGATCTTCACATAAGTATGTACATTTTCATAAAATTCTTTTTTAATATTATATCGATTTCATTTTCATAAATTGTACTTCTTTTTAATATTATATCGAATTTTTTAGGATTCAAGCTTTCGATCGATGTATATATATATACATATTTATGTATTTTTCTACACATTGGTGTTTGATTTGCATGTTCTTGCTCTGCATGTGTATGTATTGGTATGCATACACACAGATATGTGTGTGCATTTGTGTTGTGTGTGTATATATTCAAATCGCAGCCGCAGGATATATCCCCGGGCCGTCTCGGAGAGCTTCTTCGACGAGCTACGCGATCTCCGTAAGCGTGCAGAGTGTCTCCCAGACGACTACTTTGTGTGTTTGGATGGGACACGGGATGAGACTGGTGCCAGTTCGAGTCCCTGGGCTGTCTGGGGAAGGCAATGGACTGCCGAAGAAAAGACATGGGGACTTGCTTAACAAGTATCTCTACTTGACTGGCCGTGTTGATGTGAAGCAGATCGAGAAGACTATCCAGGATCCGGAATGGTAAGCAGTCTAATTAATACTTAATTGCTGCCGACGAGAAGCGTCACGAGAATGCTTACACACGCATAGTGGAGAAGCTGTTCGAGCTCGACCCGGAGGGCGCCATGCTGGGATTAGAGGACATGATGAGGAAGAAGATATCCATGCCAGCACATCTTATGTATGATGGACATGACGAGAACCTGTTCGACAACTTCTCGGCAGTGGCACAGAGGACTGGCATGTACACTGCGAGGGATTATGCGGGAATCCTTGAGCACCTGGTGAAGAGGTGGAACGTTGACAAGGTTGTGGGTCTGTCCCCGCGAGCGCAGAAGGCTCAGGAGTTTGTCTGCAAACTCCCAGACAGGATCCTCAGGCTTGAGGAGCTAGCTGCAAGCCGGGCTAAGACCGGTAAGTTCAGCTGTATTTTCAACAGGGAGGTCGCACTCTAGAGGTATCTTTTTTCTTTGTTCCTTAAGTTATAGACATAGTGGAATAAATTCTATTATCTTTCTTTTAATTTAATTAATATATTAATTAAAAAATTAAACAAAATAAAAACAGAATTCTAAAGAGTTTAATAACAATAAATAAATTTTAATGTTATGATGCTTTATATTCTACATTTTACGGGACTGATATTAATCATGTAAATTAAAATTTACTCTAAATCTTTATTTTTAATCTAAACAGTTACATTTCTCAGTACATTCTAAAACATTGCCACAAATGTTAATAGTTAATACTTACAATTATTTTTATAAATAATTTAAACATAGTAGAATATTTTAAACTAAAAACCAAAAGCACGAGTGACTACACATACGTGAATGTAATGCACAAGACCCGTATACACGGATTACATTCAATCAAATAAATCGTAAGCCATAATTAAGTGGTTGTGGTTAGTTAGAGCAAATATTCATCTTTTCTCTTTCACAATTAAAGAAAGTAAATAAATATAAATACACATATATGAATACAATAAATTTGTTGCTTTCGTAAGGAACTCTCTTTTCTAATTAGAAATAAGAGACTTAATATACCCGTATGCGCGTGCGTGAATGCGTGTGTGTGAGATGCGATGCATATGCAATGTATGTATTGTGCATTACAAATGAAAAGTTCACTCTTAATAATTAAATTAATTTTTCTTAAACTCCATTTTAATTAATAATTTTTAGGACTGATTAATATCTGTTGTCTTTTAATAAAATGTTTTTAAATAGCTTATTAATAACACAACACACACACACACACAAGTGTGTGGAAAAATCTAAAAACTTTTATGCTTGTGTATGTATATAAGTTCAGTCAGTCTTTTTAATATTTATATTTAACTTACAAAACTATTGTTTATAATTTATAAGTACTAGTTTCTTTTATATATATATTATATACACATGCACACACACGCATGCGTGTGTGTATAGTGCTTTACATTTTATATTTATGTTGTTTCACATTCTTTTTGCAATATTGAGTAAACTAGAGCTTTTTTTATTGTTTACATTTGTAAATATCTTATATTATTAAAATAATAATGCTCTTATATTATTTTATACATATGCATCTATATATAATATAGTGTATCTTGATAATATTAATATCAAGATCATTGTCAGTAACATCAGATAGATTTTGATGCCCATCAACGGCCATCCACTGTCCACATAGACACTAGATCTGACAATGACCACTACATAGACGCTGAAGCCTTGTGGTTGATTCAATTTGTATGGCTGACAAAATCCTTTTTAATCTCCAATAATTAAAAGGATTTGTTAACTGTACACAAAGCTGAGTAAATTACTCAGCTGGAGGAGGCTCCTCCACCGCTGCTGCTGCCTCCAGCTTTGTTCTTCTTTGTTCTGCTGCTGCTCCCTCCTCCACCGCTGCTGCAGCCTCCAGCTTTGTTCTTCTTTGTTCCACTGCTGGAGGTTGTTCCGCTGCTGCTTGCGTCTCTCTTCCGTTTCTCTCCCTATGAATATTAAATGGAGGTGGACGTCCCAACAACAAACTATACCTGCTGCATGTCCTCCACCTGAAATATCTCCCTGACCCGACTTGCAAAGTACCGGAGTCGAGTGTTAGAGCTAGCTTCCTCCTCCCCATCTTTTACTGTTATGGTGAAGTGTTAAAGCTAGTTGTCACCAAGAAAGAAAATACATTTACTTTCAATATGCACTGGAGGTCCTGGTAATAACCTTTTCTCATTATCTCTTTCATTCTCCGGCATGCGAGCAGGTGCGCCAGTTTGGCTGCGTTCCTGTTCTTTCAGACAATGAACGGCCTCAAGCCCGTCTAACCAATATGCCGCCTGAGTGGAGGACATCTCCCTCTTCACGCACTGCTTCTTGTTGAGATTAACATAAGTACCTTCCACTCTCCCTATGGTAGAAGCTTGAGACCTAGGTATTACCCGAGGATGAACCTGGGCAGACAACAGTAATATCACAATCATGAGAAAGAAGAAAAACAACAGACCTGGAGTAGCACAGTGACGAACTTCGGAAACTCACCAATGCCTGCAACAAAGGGTCCTCTCCACCTTCTGATTCAAAGTTTTATCTCATCCTTGTAGCTCTTGAATTGCAGGCCCAGCATCGACAATCTGTTGTCCTGTCCCATCATAGGTACTATCACATCGAAGCGGCTTGCAAGGGCTTGCAGATGAGTGCCTTTCTCAGAAGGTAAGCTTCCTTTAGATGACCGTCCTGCGGCGTAAACTCGATCGGCATGAACGAGTCGAAATTGAGCTTATAGCCCTTGCCAACCTCAGCAGCAGCCTTGATACTCGGGTCATCATCACCCATAAAATCCGGGCCCATCAACTGTGTTAGAAAATCTTCCACAGTCGCACTTCCATCGCCCTTCTCTGCTCGGTCCCTAGCTCGCAAGATGATGTACCGGCCGACCAGTTCCCCACTTTTGCCCTCGTCAATCAGATAGTCCTGACAAGCCTTCACTACATGCTCCAGTGCTTTGAGTCGAAACTTTTCACTTTCGAAAAATACTTTGCAGCAGAGGATAACACTGGATCCCACACATCCATAATTGTCACCGAGGTCCTGTCGTCAGATATGTCGATCAGCGGACTCATGTACCCGCTCCGAGGGCTGATGCCAAGTAGCTCTGGGGAACTACAGCCAGGGACAAGCGAGCACTCAACACTGCCATAGCAGCCTTCAACGTAACATCCCCTTTTTTAACCTGCGCCACCCTGCCTCAGAGGTACCACCCAAAGCTTGCGCACTGCCAATGTCTTCAATTTCTCTACACTTGTATTTGCCTCAAGCAGCGCAGTCCACAGTGGCCTACCAAACTTGTATAACTCTTCCAGAGTTAAATCTTCTTTTCCGTCGTCCACGCTCAGCCTCGGCCTGTAAATTGTCTTGACCTGAAAATACAGAGGTATCGGCGACTTCGCACCAGACACGATCGACAAACTCGGATCCAGAGATGCTTCTGAAGCAACCACGGGTATCTGAGCTTTGGTGTCCACAACCGCGCAGAAGAGTCCTGGTATATGTTGGAAACACCTCCTTATATAATAAGCACTTGATAACCCTGATGAGTCCCTGAATAGAACAGTGCTGTCATCCAGCACAAAGAGCACCTTCAGCCACTCGCTCCCATTCCCCTTTCTGAACTCGTCCAGTTTGCCGAGTCTCTTCCAGACCTTCTTCACTTTTTCAAAGTTGAGGCTGGTTCTTTCGTCCATTTTTCGCACCAGCTAGCACCACCTTCGATTTATGTCCTCGAGACAGCCCCACCTGATCCGCAGTCCATGCCGAGGAAATGGACGTACCTGTCTCCATTTGAAGCGTCTCCTTCCTCTCCTGCTTGCTTGCTACTTCCTCCTCCTTCTCTCGTATTTTTTGTCGTATTTTATTTCGTTCCAGAGCTGTTTTCCTCCTTCGATTTCCTCGCTTTCAGCTTATCAACTCTGTTCCTCAGAGACTGCAGATCCGCCGTCAGAGACTCCAGCTCCTTGCGCTTCCCGAGCTGCATCTTAATATATTCCTCGAGTTGGGTCAAGACCGCCAACAGGAACCCGTAGCCCTCCTCTTCGTTCTTGATGCTGAAGTTATCCGCTTCCTTGGACCGCAACGGATACCCAGCATCCTTGCTATCCTGAAGGTTGAGGTAGAAAACGAAACCCCCTTCTTGGAAAGTTCGACCAAGGACCTTGTCTTCCCGAAACCGCTGGACTGAACGATGGCCGTGAAAAAGGAATAGATTTGCACACCTCGATTCGCTTTGTCGATCCATTCGTCAAACCAAGTCAGGAGCCCTTCGCAAAACTCCCTCTGTAAGGGACAGTAAACCAGTTTCGTAACGGCCAGATCGTCATCCTTAAGCGGCGCTCGACTCTTCCTCTCCGCCGCTTATCTCAGCCCTCACTCTGCATAAGTCTGATCGAAAAAATCCGCAATCCACCACCGCATCTTTCTGAAACAGACGTTTCACGAAGAAGACGAATCTCCTCACTACTCATATGGCAAGAACTGCTTCTAACCCCAGAAACGAGACAACAACAGGAAAGAAACCTCCGAATATGGATAACCTATGGATGACAGCACCCAGTTATGGAAAATCCTTACCGAGATGAAAAGGTGTGTAAGGAAGAGAAAGAAAGGCTATGAAGGAGGAAAATCCTTACCGAGAGGAAAAGGTGTAAAGGAAGAGGAAAGAAAGTTATGAAGGAGTAAAATCCTTACCGAGAGGAAAAGGTGTAAGGAAAGGAAAGAAAGGCTGTGAAGGAGGAAAATCTTACCGAGAGGAAAAGGTGCGTAAGAAGAGGAAAGAAAGGCTGTGAAGGAGGAAAATCCTTACGAGAGGAAAAGGTGCATAAGGAAAGGAAAGAAAGGTTGTGAAGGAGGAAATCCTTAGAGGAAAAGGTGAGTGAGGAAAGGAAAAGGTGAAGGAAAAGGAAAAGGTAAAGGATGAGTTCGAGAGAAGGGTAGTTAAAGAGTAGTTTAGGACAAGGAGAAGGTTCTCTACACTTTGTCTTTTGTATTCATGTTAGTAATGAAAGGTGCATATTAGAGAATCTTGTGTGTGTATGTTTACTCTCAATGAATGGATCTAACAAGGCAATAGCCAAAATCCGTTCTTGCCCTTGACTTTGGAGACCAGTCATAGTGGCACTGGGAGAAGTCTGATATATATATATATACAGATATATTGAGAGTTGAGAAAGGAAAGGGTGTAGCCTTTCCTGTACGTTGTATGAAAGGTTTCCTGTCTGCGTGAAGGAAACAGGTTAAATAGGAAAAGGTGAGGCAGAGAGCCCTTTTCCTGTTTAACAATTGGCGACCACGGAGGGATTTCGCCATTGCAGTGTTAGCATTCATTGAGAAAAGAGGCTAAAAAGATAGAAATCTCATTCTGAAAAAGGCTCGGAAGGTGTAGAGCCGATGTGTAAAGGAGAAGGAATGAATGGAACCGTGGAGGAACCATCGTCCTGATCAGCCTTAGCTGATCAGAGGAACCAAAGGCAGGCCAATAGAGTGGCTGCCCAACAGCAACCTGAAACTGACGAAAATAGACGTCAAAATATCCTTGGCAAGATAGTAGAGGATATTGCAGAAACAATACAGAAATCTGAGGCTGATCCAGAGAATTGGAGGCAGTATCAAACAGCTGGTTTAGAGGAAACAGTGAGAGGAGGAGTGCCTGTTCATATACCGAGATTGCAAGGAGAAGGATCTCCTGAGAACTCCCGAAGAGGAAGGGAGGAAGGTGTAAGAGGAAATACACCAGAGCAAAGGGTTATTACAAATATGGCACTTTTCCCGGGAATGTTTGGGGGTACGGTGATGTATCCCACATTCTCTGCAGGAAAGAAGGAAAATCCGAAAAGGCACTTACAACAGTTTGAAGAGGTAGTAAAACTGTATAAGGTGACGGATGCAGAAAGGCTGCTTATATTTCCACATACATTGAAAGGAAATGCCTCTGATGGTATTATGATTTAGAAAAGGAAGTCAGAGAGAATTATCAGAAGGTTACTGATGCATTTAAGGAATATTTCAGAAAGGAGGAATTGCCGGAGGAACATTTAGAGAAGTTAAGGACTATCCTTCAAGGCAAAACAGAAAAGATAGATGAATATACACACCGTTTTAAGAAACATGAGAAAAAGTGTAAGGCATATGTGAAGATGGATGCCTTATTGCAATGGTATAAGCAAGGGTTGCTAAAACCATATAGAGATCTAGCACTTACTATCAATGAAAAGGATAGAGAGGATCTCATTAATCAATTAAAAATATATGAGAAGAAGAGAAGGCAGATAGAAAAGATTGCAGAAGGAAAGTGAAAATATGGAAGAAAGGAAGAATCCTCTGATGAAGAGGAAGAGGAAGCTGATGTAGTAAAAGTTCGAAAATATCCTATAGATGAGAAAGCATTGGCTCAAATGATGAAAACTTTAAAAGGAATGACAGTTAAAGAGGAGTTAAAGGAAAAAGTATGGTGTACTAAATGTAACAATCCGGCCATACGGTGAGGAATGTAGGCTGCAATTGCCTACATGCCAAATCTGCGGAAAGGAAGGACATGTAGCCCGAACTGCAACATTTCCTAAATCAGAATGTGGCTAGTATAGAGAGAGAAAGGAGAATGGATGAACGTCCACCTCCTAGAAGGTTCCCACCTAACAGGAATCGTGGGAATGATAGGAATGATAATGTCATTCCTTATGAGAACAGGAACAATATATATGGCAGAAGGAATGAAGTTCCTTATCAGAATAGGAACAGGATATTATGACAGAAGGAATGATAATCCTTACGAAATTAGAGAGGAAATATTATGCAGGAAGAAATGGTCCATATAAGGTGTGGCAGAATGATAGACCTTATCCTGAAAGAAATGATAGGCAATATAGAGGAGAGGAAAGACCATATCAAGGTCAAAGAGGCAGAAATGATTCCTATAAACAAGGAAATGATAAACAAGGATTGCAGGGTAGGAATTTTCCTTCCCAGGTTTGTTATACATGTGGTGAAACAGGACATATTCTAGGGAATGTCCTAGGCGGAAGGTACAACCTCCTACTTCCACCAAAACGACTAATGTGCAGCCTACAACACGGCTTATTCAAATAGAGGAGGAAAAGATGAGTATCCACCCGTGGTAAGGGCAGTTATAGCTCTTCAAGAGAAGAAGAAGGAATCCTCTTGTTATGGAGAAGGTGAGGTAGTTACTACTCCTAACAAGAAGGAGAGCTTGTTACAGGAAAATGTAAGCAAGCAGGAGCAGGATTCTGACCAGAAAGGTCAGACTGATAACGAATCAGAAGGTACAGATAAAGGTGATATAGATAAAGGTGAACAAAGTTTTTCATTATTACCATTACATGATAAAACAATGGACTCCATGTATCACCAAGCTATAAATCAGGAGATAAAGATTACGCTTGGACAGTTGATAAAGGTAGCTCCTTATATAAGAAACCAGATATTAAATGCATTAAGTTTAGTTCAGCAAACATCACCTTCACGTGAAGGATATACAGTTTGTAAAATGGATAAGGAAGTACTGTATGAAGGTGATTATGATGGACATGTTCCTTGCATCACAGTATATGTGGGAAGGAATAAGTTAAAGAGAGTGTTAATAGATGGAGGTTCAGGTGTGAATTTTATTGAAGAAGGTGAATGTAAAAGGATGGGTTTAGGACCAATCCAACCTGCTCCATTTAACCTTAAAATGGCTGATCAACAAGTGTAAGGTCATTAACATAATGAGAGGAGTCACTATCACAGTAAAAGGATTCAAATATAGGATATCCTTGCTTGTCCTACAAAAAGAAGAAAAGGATACTGTTTATACTATGTTCTTAGCCAACTATGGATTAAGTCTGATAAGGTTATTCAGAATGGAAGAACAGGAAAGATGATGGTAGAAGAAGGAGAAGGAAAACCAATGATCTATAATCATACTAAAAGGTATGTTAAAAAGGAAATCCGACCTCTTGTTTTAAAGGATATGATTGGTTTAATGGGTAGATGATCAGAAAGAGTAGAAATCCTGAAAGCATATCCTAACTTGAAGGTCTTAACAATATTGACCTTCACGTAGTGCTGAAAGGAAAGAAAACTGTTCAGCAGAAGGAAAACGACAGACCTGATTACAGGAAAAGTTTTATAAGGCAATCCTGTATAAGATTGATTTGCAGGAACAACCTTCAGAGTATACATATGTGTATACCACAGATCCTTTAAAGCAAGTGAATATAAACACAGAAAAGAAGCCAAAGGAACAGGAAGGAAAAACTATTCAGGAACAGGAAAAAAAAGCAAATGCTGATCCTAAGGAACAAGATGCAGGAAAGCAAGTGCTGCAACTTAAGGTATCAACTTCCAACCAAGAACTTAGGAAAGTGAAGAACAACTTTTGGAAGTATAAAGGAGAGAATCCACAGTACCATGAAGATCAACATCCAAAGGAAGGAATAGGATAGTTGCCGTGAGGACACAGCAACAAATAAGGAGGGGGCAGTGTTAAAGGTAAAATATTAGGAGCATAGGACATCCTACTGTAGAGAGAATAAGGGTAGGAAGGTCCGTAGTAAGCATGGAAGGAAAGGCTGTGAAGGAGGAAAATCCTTACCGAGAGGAAAAGGTGCGTAAGGAAAAGGAAAGAAAGGCTGTGAAGGAGGAAAATCCTTACCGAGAGGAAAAGGTGGTAAGGAAGGAAAGAAAGGCTGTGAAGGAGGAAAATCCTTACCGAGAGGAAAAGGTGAGTAAGGAAAGGAAAGAAAGGCTGTGAAGGAGGAAAATCCTTACCGAGAGGAAAAGGTTGCGTAAGGAGAGGAAAGAAAGGCTGTGAAGGAGGAAAATCCTTACCGAGAGGAAAGGTGCATAGGAAGAGGAAAGAAAGGTTGTGAAGGAGGAAAATCCTTACAGGAAAAGGTGTGAGGAAAAGGAAAAGGTGAGTGAGGAAAAGGAAAAGGTGAAGGAAAAGGAAAAGGTAAAGGATGACGTGGCGAGAGGAAGGGTGTTAAGGAGTAGTTAGGGCAAGGGAGAGGAGTCTCCAGAAGGGTCTCAACAGGAAGTTCTAAGAGAGAGGGTCTCCATTTGAAGTTCTAGCAGGAGATAAAGGTTCTCTTACACTTTGTCTTTTGTATTCATGTTAGTAATGAAAGGTGCATATTAGAGAACCTTGTGTGTGTGTATGTTTTACTCTCAATGAATGGATCTAACAAGGCAATAACCAAAATCCGTTCTTGCCTTGACTTTGGAGACCAGTCATAGTGGCACTGGGAGAGTCTGATATATATATATATATAGATATATTGAGAGTTGAGAAAGGAAAGGGTGTAGCCTTTCCTGTACGTTGTATGAAAGGTTTCCTGTCTGCGTGAAAACAGGTTTAAATAGGAAAAGGTGAGGCAGAGAGCCTTTTTCCTGTTTAACATTTAGGCAGCTTGACCTAAACACACTAACACAAGACGAATTGCACACAAGGAACGAAGGTTAAAGATTTAGAGCAGCCGTCTAAATGGAGGCGGAAATGATATTCACTGAAGACTCTATATCCCTGAAGGAGGAATATCCTGTGTTCCTAGATAGGCTTGCAGAAGACGCTGATGCACGGGGAGCTGTGGGAGATGGTAAGTTTCATGACCTGGGGAACTGAGTTTCCATGAGAAAATGGGGTATATTAATGTACCTCTTTGGATATATACAGGTATGCTGTATATATGTGTATGTACAATATATTCCAGTATGTATCAGTATATATGGGCATTAGCTATATGATTAATAGTTAAATGAAAGTATATAGTATTAGTAACTACATACACAAATTAAATCACTCGAAATCATATAATGATGTATAGTGCTGTACATAACTTGTGTGTGTTTTATGTCATATAATAATGATTTACATGGCCTAATGAGAATGATTCATTTATCATTCATAAACTTTTGTTACGCTTGTTATATATATATATAATTATATATTATCATTATGTTTATTGAAAAGGTAATTTATATACAGGTATATTGCACGATTTGGTTCTGATGCCAATCTTAACAGTCATGTGAGGAAGAAGCTGCGTTTAAGGAATCTCAAATTCGATGAGAAGCTGGATACCGAGCAGGTTCTTATTTAAAGAATTAGTTCTTCATTAACTAAAACTATATGTGACATATATTATGTAAACAAGCTCATATATATAAGAGTGCTTTTATGCATATACGTGTGTGTGTGTGTGTGTGTTCATAGTTTAATATATGTGATGTTACAGGTTCGATCAGCATGTATGAGATTGCTTACACATGCTACAAAGCTCAGGGTGTTTCACTGAGGGATTCTCTATATGTATTTCCGACGAGTATCGGCTTCCAACAAGGAGTTTAATGCATCTCAAGTGGAATTTCACCATGGCAGAACTTTAGAAGGTATATATCACAAAATATATATAATGTTGTGTGTGAACATATGCATATGTAACTGATGTCCAGTTTGGACTATCAACACATGGTTTGCTTATACAAACATCTACTTATGTGTATGTTTATTATATACATATTCATGTGTGTGTGTGTGTGAAAGAGAGAGAGAGGTGTGTAACATACGTATATACATAAGCTTATATTTTATAATTATGTTACCAACTGTAATACTGTAAATTATAATTTAAGAAAAGTAACTGTTATTTAAATTCTGTTATCACATATATTAATATACATATAAATAAGAGCATTTATAAATTCTTATTTTTCTTTTATTTTACTTTATTACTGTGATTACATCTTTTAAAAGATATATATAAACATATAATATATATAACTCATTATATTGCTCAGATAGAGATATTTATGTAAAGATATATTGATTAAAATTGAATTGAAAAAATAAAAATCTTATAGTACATTATAGTCTCTTTACAATATTAAAAAAATCCTTTTTGTATACTTTAGTAAAAATTACACACACACATATTATATGTATCTCTCTGTGTGCGTGTGTGTATGTGTCTCTATCTTGGCACCAGGTTTCGAGGATCTGACAGGAAGAACAGAAACCTTAAACGCGATGGTTCCATTGCAGAGCCGAGACGAGCAAGAAAGCTGTGAGGACTGGAGACTAGTCGGACTTATCTGGCTCCCGAAGAAAGGGAAAAGCCACGCTCGTCTCCAAATAACTGACAATGGATGTCCCCCTTCCACTGTCCACATAGACACTAGAACCTTCATAGACACTGAAATCGATGCTTGCCTTTGTAATTGATTCAAATCTATAACCATTTGTATGGCTGCTCATGGATATATCCCAGTGGCGATAGAACTTAGAAGAGATGTTGCAGTTAACAAAATCCAAGCAACAGTAACAAAGCTAGGTCTGCTGCCTCCAGCTTTGTTCTTCTTTGTCTGCCTCCTCCACCACTGCTGCCTCCTTTAGTTGCGTCTCTCTTCTCCCTATGGAGGTGGACGTCCATACCTGCTGTGGCATCTCCTCCACCTGAAATATCTCCCTGACCCGACTTGCAAAGTCCTTCCCATCTTTTAATGTTATGGTAGTGTCAAAGCTAGTTGTCACCAAGAAAGAAAATACATTTACCTTTCGATATGGATATGCACTGGAGGTGCTGGTAATAACCTTTTTCATTATCTCTTTCCATTCTCCGGCATGCGAGCAGGTGCTCCAGTTGGCTGCGTTCCTGTTTTTCCAGACAATGAACGGCCTCAAGCCCGTCTAACCAATATGCCGCCTGAGTGGAGGACATCTCCCTCTTCACGCATTGCTTCTTGTTGAGATTAGCATAAGTACCTTCCCTCCCTATGGTAAAGCTCAGACCTAGGTATTACCCGAGGATGAACCTGGGCAGACAACAGTATCACAATCATGAGAAAGAAGAAAAACAACAGACCTGGAGTAGCACAGTGACGAACTTCGGAAACTCACCAATGCCTGCCAACAAAGGGTCCATGTACTCCCACCTTCTGATTCAAAGTTTTTTCATCCTTGTAGCTCTTGAATTGCAGGCCCAGCATCGACAGCCTGTTGTCCTGTCCCATCATAGGTACTATCGCGTCGAAGCGGCTCTGTGAGGGCTTGCAGATGAGCGCCTTTCTCAGAAGGTAAGCTTCCTTTAGATGACCGTCCTGCGGCGTAAACTCGATCGGCATGAACGAGTCGAAATTGAGCTTATAGCCCTCGACGACCTCGGCAGCAGCCTTGATACTCGGGTCATCATTACCATAAAATCCGGGCCCATCAACTGTGTTAGAAAATCTTCCACAGTCGCACTTCCATCGCCCTTCTCTGCTAGGTCCCTAGCTCGCAGATGATGTACCGGCCGACCAGTTCCCCACTTTTGCCCTCGTCAATCAGATAGTCCTGACAAGCCTTCACTACATGCTCCAGTGCTTTGAGTCGAAATTTTCACTGTCGAAAACATACTTTGCAGCTGCGGATAACACTGGATCCCACGCATCCATAATTGTCACCGAGGTCCTGTCGTCAGATATGTCGATCAGCGGACTCATGTACCCGCCTCCGAGGGCTGATGCCAAGTAGCTCTGGGGAACTACAGCCAGAGACAAGCGAGCACTCAACACTGCCATAGCAGCCTTCAACGTAACATCCCCTTTTTTAACCTGCCACCCCTGCCTCAGAGGTACCACCCAAAAGCTTGCGCACTGCCAATGTCTTCAATTTCTCTACACTTGTATTTGCCTCGAGCAGCGCAGTCCACAGTGGCCTACCAAACTTGTATAACTCTCAGAGTTAAATCTTTTTTCCGTCGTCCACGCTCGCCTGTAAATTGTCTTGACCAAAATACAGGGTATCGGCGACTTCGCACCAGACACGATCGACAAACTCGGATCCAGAGATGCTTCTGAAGCAACCACGGGTATCTGAGCTTTGGTGTCCACAACCGCGCAGAAGAGTCCTGGTATATGTTGGAAACACCTCCTTATATAATAAGCACTTGATAACCCTGATGCGTCCCTGAAGAGAACAGTGCTTTCATCCAGCACAAAGAGGACCTTGAGCCACTCGCTCCCATTCCCCTTTCTGAACTCGTCCAGTTCCCCGAGTCTCTTCCAGACCTCCTTCACCTTTTTCAAAGTTGAGGCTGGTTCTTTCGTCCATTTTCTGCCAGCTAGCACCCACCTTCGATTTATGTCCTCGAGACAGCCCCACCTGATCCGCAGTCCATGCCGAGGAAATGGACTTACCTGTCTCCATTTGAAGCGTCTCCTTCCTCTCCTCCTTGCTTGCTACTCCTCTCTTCTCTCGTCTTCTTCTTCTTCTCTCGTATTTTTTGTCGTATTTTACTTCGTTCCAGAGCTGTTTCCTCCTTCGATTTCCTCGCTTTCAGCTTATCAACTCTGTTCCTCAGAGACTGCAGTGCCGCCGTCAGAGACGCAGATCCGCCGTCAGAGACTCCAGCTCCTTGCGCTTCCGAGTTGCATCTTAATATATTCCTCGAGTTGGGTCAAGACCGCCAACAGGAACCCGTAGCCCTCCTCTTCGTTCTTGATGCTGAAGTTATCCGCTTCCTTGGACCGCAACGGATACCCAGCACCCTTGTTATCCTGAAGGTTCATGTAGAAAACGAAAACCCCCTTCTTGGAAAGTTCGACCAAGGACCTTGTCTTCCCGAAACCGCTGGACTGAACGATGGCGTGAAAAAGGAATAGATTTGCACACCTCGATTCGCTTTGTCGATCCATTCGTCAAACCAAGTCAGGAGCCCTTCGCAAAACTCCCCTCTGTAAGGGACAGTAAACCCAGTTTCGTAGACGGCCAGATCGTCATCCTTAAGCGGCGCGTCGACTCTTCCCCCTCCAGCATTCATCTTTGCAAAACAGCGATCAAACGCCGCAACCGCCGCCGCCGGCTCTGTCTCAGCCATAAGTGTACGAAGAAGACGAATCTCCTCACTACTCATATGGCAAGAACTGCTTCTAACCCCAGAAAACGAGACAACAACAGGAAAGAAAGCTCCGAATGCTGCTAAACCCTACGAAACCTTAGGGAGGCATGTTATCGATGATCTGACGAGCACGGATTATGTTTCCCAATCTACTATACATGTCTATCAATGTGTTCGTTACAAAGAGATCGCTCTTCAGCTTGCGTATGTATCCTCGTTCCTCACTCTAAACAGAGATCTATATCTAGTTCCTTCTCGTAAGCCAAACTTCCTACTCCCTTCTCTAATGCAAACTCTAATGGTTTCGGACACGTATAAGCTTTGAGTGCAGCAACGAATGTGAAGGAGTCCGGTTTACAGCTCATGTTCATGAATAACTCTATAGCTAAAACTCCATAGCTAATGAGCTTTCCCCATTGTCCACGTATCCCATAATGAGAATTGTCCAGAGAACAACGTCCCGATGAGCCACGCTATTGAACACGTCCCGGGCGTACACCCGCAGTTTCTGTACATATTCACTAGTGCGTTTGCTATGTACCTGTTTGTTTCGCACCCAGAATCGACTGCGTTCAGATGAAGGGCTTTCCCTCTTTGTAAATCTCTTCTTTTGGTGCATTCTTTGAGTGCAAGAAGTAATGGTGGAATCTCTCTTGCCAGTGTCTCTTCTTCTAGTGGCTCTGTAACGTGTCTTCTTCCTGCATATGCATGTTCTACTTGCATCCGTTCTCCTCCTGTTACAAGTGTGTGTGTGTGTGTGTGATAAGCATATAGAACTATAAGTCGAATTCAATTAAAAGCAGCAATTTAAGCTTTCTCTGTGTGTGTGTGATTTACATGTTACACACACTCTCTCTCTCTCGCGCACACACCCACCCACACACACACACAAGCCAAAAATGTGGTAATATGTATTATACAGAGTTACTATAAGAATCTCTCTCTCGCACGCACGCACACACACACGCTGTATGATGTGTGTGTATGCGATATATCAATATGAACTCACTACTATTAATACATACAGTGCAAAAAACACTGATAAACCCTAAGCCTCTGTTTTAGGTGATTTTGCGACGGAATCGTCCGGGAATCTGGGGTTTTTGAAGCCCTAGGGGAAATGTGCGAGGGAGGAAATGATGTTTGGAGTGCGGCAGAGGATTATTCGCGGGCTGTTCAGGAACGCCTACTGCACTGCTCATCATCCGCCACATGTGTTGGACGAGCTCAAGCGACTGTTCAAATTGGTTCATCCCGATCTATTCCATCAATTTCCCCACCAGAAGGTACAAATTTGCATAATGCAGTGAAAATATCCATAAATTAGTGGAAATTCCTGATTTTGTAGTCATAATACGTGAAAATTCATGAAATAGCTCCACAATTCCTTAAAATCTGCATAAGTTTATGTTCATAAATTGATGTAATCATTGAAATGTTCGATAAAATCTGCATATTTCATGAAAATATTCTGAAAATCATGTAATTAATCTCATTTTTGTTATATACAAATTTCTACACACATATACAAGCTGAATGTGTATTGTTGTGGGCGCTAATATACATCACATACACATAGACAACCAGTAGACTATATATATGCGTGTGTGTGTGTTAATACAATCTAACATGTAAATTAACCTATGCATTCAGAGATAAACTTCCTTCTACTATACACGTGTGTGAATATTTATATAACATACTGAGAAGGTATAATACATGTAGATTTGTCTGCTTATACATATACCACATGCATAAGCACATTGACAGAGAGAGGGAGAGAGAGTGAATATGAGTACTTGGGGTGACTTTCTGTATCCTTAATATATACTGTTATAGTTTGTTATACACAATTAGAGAGTTGTAGGTGTGTAAACATGCGTGTGTGGTGTGTGTTCTGATCGATATCAGTGTGTTTCAGGAGACAAATCAACGGTCCTTCCAGCTTCTTCAGGAGTACTTAAACATCGCCAAAGGCAACCACCAAAACTCCACAGTCCCTGTTTACAACTTCGAGTTTTATATACAACATCAACAACAGGTTAAGTGTGTGTATGTGTGTTGTGCGTACATCCATATCAAAAGCGGCTTAATGCATATAAACACATATATATTCAGGAACCATCTCTCTCTCTCATATGTTGGTTTTCTTTCTAGCAGCAAAACAATGACGAGCTATTTATGAAGAAAGTGGAGCTTTCACTCCCTGCTCCACAAAAAACATATTATGGAGCTGAGATGCTTCCTTCAACACGCTCTGCATTAAGCCGCCTGGTAATTCATCGCCATATATGTATATCATATTATATTCCTAAATCAATATAAGGGATTATTTTTTAGCTATCTGCATTTGGTTTATCGGCTGACTTTTCGGGAAGTCTTGTTGGGGGTGAGATGTGCGGAGGAAGGGTTAAATTATCGGAATTTTTCCAGCAGGCCTCTGAGCTTCAAAGACAGAATGAAAGCACTGTCCTGGGAATCGAACAGCGAATGATTATCGTCAGAAACGCCCTAAGGTATACTTAATTTTTTATTCATGTGTATATATAATTGCCTGTATGTTTATCTGCATTTGTGGGCACAGACACACATGCATACGTGTTGTATTGTAAGAAATGTGTGTATGTAGTGTCTATAGCATTATTCTGTTAGCATATATGTGCATGTTTCTTTGCAGACTCTCTCTCTCTCTCTCACACACACACACACACACATGTACACATGTTTAAAAACACTATAAATGTTTTAATTTGTATTAGTTTACTCCTGATTTCAATATTCCAGAGTAGGACGAGGAGTGACTCCTTCATTTAGAAAAGCACTTAGTGATGATAAACAGCTCGAAACTCTATACAATTTAGCTCGGGCTCTCGATAATGCTCCTAAAGTCGAACTCAGAGGGTATGCATAACATAAACACACGTGTGTGCGTGTGTGTATACTTGTGTATATTACATCTACAGTTATTGTGTGTGCATGTGTAGTTCGTAATCAATTATGAGGACAACTAATTATGTGTTTTAGTTCATATTTCAATCATAAAGATGATGATGTATGTTTTCTGCATTGATACATGCACACACACGTAGGCGCGCACACACACCCTCACACATCTTGAAGTCCAACTGGGACGTTATAAAATGTACATATTTTTGTGTTCTATAAAGTATGTTTGCATTCTGTATAGGACACAGATTTGAATATAAACTATATACATAAACATAACCTGTCACACAAACACACACCTCTGACATGTTCACCTCTGACATGTTCATAGATCAACGGTTATGATTGGAGATGACTGTGGAGTAGACGGCTTTGGAAACCTATGGATAAACCACGAAGACAGCACCGAGTTATGGTCCGCATTCTTTAGGCAGCTTGACGTAAACACACTAAACACAAGACGAATTGCACACAAGGAACGAAGATTAAAAGAGTTTAGAGCAGCCCGTCTAATGGAGGTGGAAATGATATTCACTGAAGACTCTATATCCCTGAAGGAGGAATATACTGTGTTCCTAGACAGGCTTGCAGAAGACGCCGATGCACGGGGAGCGGTGGGAGATGGTAAGTTCCATGACCTGCCTGTACGTGTTATGGAGAGCGGGGAACTGAGTTTCCATGAGAAAATGGGGTATATTAATGTACCTCTCTCTCAAAATATTGGATATATACAGGTATGCTATATATATGTGTGGGTACAATATATTCCAGTATATATATGGCATTAGCTATATGATTAATAGTTAAATGAAAGTATATAGTATAAGTAACTACATACACAAATCAAATCAATCGAAATCATATAATGATGTATTGCGCTGTATATAACTGTGTGTGTGTGTGTGTGTGTTTTATGTCATATAATAATGATTTACGTGGCTTAATGAGAATGATTATATATGTTTAGGTCAGAAATACCTCATTCATAAACTTTTGTTACGCTTGTATTATATATATATATATATATATATCTGTGTGTGCGTGTGTGTGTGTGTTCTATAATTATATATTATCATTGTGTTTATTGGAATGGTAATGCATATACAGATATATTGCACGATTTGGTTCTGATGCCATGAAGAGAAGAATGCCTTTAAAGCAGAAGAAGAAAGAATGGTAAATCTTAACAGTCATGTGAGGAAGAAGTTGCGTTTAAGGAATCTCAAATTCGATGAGAAGCTGGACGCCGAGCAGGTTCTTATTTAAATAATTAGTTATTTATTAACTAAAACTATATGTGACATATTATCTAAACAAGCATATAAGAGTGCTTTTATGCATATACATGTGTGTGTGTGTGTGTGTGTGTGTTCATAGTTTAATATATGTGTTACAGGTTCGATCAGCATGTATGAGATTACTTACGCATGCTACAAAGCTCAGGGTGTTCACTGAGGGATTGTCTCTATGTATTTCCGATGAGTATCGGCTTCCAGTAGAAGGAACAAGGAGTTTAATGCATCTCAAGTGGAATTTCACCATGTCAGAACTTTAGAAGGTATATATTTGTGATATATATAATGTTGTGTGTGAACATATGCATATGTAACTATGCTGTCCATATATGTCCAGTTTGGATTATCAACACATAGTTTGCTTATACATCTACTTATGTGTATGTACATATTCATGTGTGTGTGTGTGTGTGTGTGTGTGTGTGTGTGTGTGTGTGAGAGAGAGAGAGAGAGAGAGAGAGAGAGAGAGAGAGAGAGAGAGAGGTGTGTACTGTATTTTGTAACATACATATATACATAAGCTTATATTTTATAATTAACAAATTATAGTGTAATACTGTAAATTAATAATAATAAAAGTAACTGTTATAAATAAATTCTGTTATCACATATATATTAATATACAGATAGTATATAAATAAGAGGGAATTGTGTGGTTATATATTAACTTGTTTAATATTGTCATACAAATACATAAGAGTTGTGTATGTGTGCGCCTCTTTCATTGTATTTAACGCATAACGTAAGTATTATAGTCTTTTATATATATGTTTTGATTATTTCCATTCAGCAGGTTAAGAAATTGTAAGTCTTCCGGTGGGCTAACAATTTAATGGGTTATTGTAAAATATAATTTTGTACCTGTGAGAAAGAAAAAACCTTTTCCTAAATTCACATACACACACACGCACACAGATATATATATAATATGTGTGTGTGTGTGCGTGTGTAATTTTTTACTAAAGTATACAAAAGGATTTGTTTATATTGTAAAGAGACTTAATGTAGGGATATTAATATTTTCCTTACTTTTATATACTTTAGTCAAAAAGTACACACATATATGTGTGTGTATGCAGTGTATGTATGTACATATTCAATCTTTTTGTTTGTAATACACCAGTTTGAGCTGTTTTTAAATTTAATGAGCACACTCAAATGTAAAATAATTTTATAAAACAAATTCTTTTAATAAAATATCAACATAATATAAAAAAAATTTAATCAATAATTATTAAATAAATAAATAAAAATTGTTTGTCACACTGCATTATTAAGGAAAAAGAAAAGAAAAAACTAAATTATAAATCATTCTTATTTCTGTTACATATACATACACTTAACATTCATTTTTCAGTGTTTAAAAACGGATATTTTGATTGAAATATCACACACACGTTTAACGATAATAGGTGTTAAGTTTTTCGTCATCATAGCGTACTTAAAACCTCTTTATTTACTCCTCTTCTTCCGCTTCCTCAAGCCACTGCACAAATGGCTCCAGGCTCTTCACAAATGTTTGCCTGTAAAAGCTCACATTAAACACCCTCTCTCTCACACACACGCTGAATGTGTAGAACATACACGTCGGAAATGTATGTACGCATGTGCACAAAAGTATATTAGAATAAACTTAATGTATGCAAGTATATGCTACTTACCGGCCTTTGGGGTTGGACCCCTTGCGGAACCAGGTCAATATAGTGTCCTCGGCAAGTACATCCTGGTCGTAGAGTGCCCGTATCATCTCCGGGAAAAGCTTCATAAGCTTGGCGTCTTCGTAGCAGTGCACTTGTATTTTGTACATGAGCTCCATCTCGAGCTTTGCAGATGTACACACTTCTCCCAATAAAGATCCCCACGTCTTCACCTACACCGTACACATTTCATTATACATAAGCAGAAAATAATAGATGTTATATATAATATTTGACGTACCTGTCGGAGAGCAAGGTTAACATTCTGCTGCTGATTCTTGCCCGACCACTGTACGGCATCCATAAGTGCGTCCCACACGGTCCGCACAACATCCACGTCCGGCAGACGAGATTCCTTGCGTCGGACCTGTGCTTAACGCGTTAATGCGCTTGCATGTCAACAATGTTAATATTAATATACTAAGATGATAATATGCATGAGAATTATAATTAAGGACCAAAGAAGTGGAGATATATTACCTTAACAGTCTCTATGACCTCGTTCATGTCAGCGTTTGCACTAATTTGATCCGATAATGCAGTTCTCAGTCCCTTGAGTTTCACATCGAACACTTTCTTGTCATTGTATTCCACGAGCACACCAAGCCCTTCCTTGCTGCAAAATTAGAATAAATTATTTAGATGCTCTACAAATACCTATATTGTAATATATGAAGCACATTTTAAAGTAATATAACAGATTTTTATACGTTTTATGTTCTGTATGCATATTAAGAAACTGCACATAGATTACACAAACACATATAAATCATGCATACCTGAAGTGTTCGGCAAATGCTTCCGGAGTACGTCTCTGCATGGGGAAAAGTTCAACCAGGCGATCTTCCATCTTAGCACGTTTGAGTAGAGCTATGAGATCATCAAGGCTGTTCTCAAAAAGGAATTGCTTGAATGTCTCCGTGACAAAACCGAGCACGGTACCCTTTGCAACCAGGCTGTCGTTGAGCAGTGCAGCGAAGATTGTTTCTGGTGGTAGCCCCGAGAGCTTCTGTGAGAAGGCCAGTGCTGTGAATATTGCCAGCTTCTTCCTGTCATCTGTGTCGTAGAGTTCCTGTACAGAAAAAACAAACAGGTCATAGACATGTATATATTTATACATGAAATATATCTATCTATGTGTACGCCTTCATCTACCTGCATTTCATTTAATGCATCTGCGTGTATAGATGTAAGACAATTACCAGAGACTGCAGCAGCCGTCGCATGACATTTTCAAGGTTCTTTATCAAGAACGGACGTCGTCTGATGATCTTCTGAATATAAAGAACGTAAGGCAGAATGCTCGCACGTGTTGCCTCGCAATTTAAAACAGAGTAAGGCTGCTTTTCACCGTCCTCAGGCTTTGTTGTCCCTGATTGATTGCGACTACCCGTGAAGACGACCTTGAATATAAAAAACGAGAATAATTAAAACCCAGAAAGTAAAAATAAATAAAATATATCATTACCTCAAAAAAGGTGTCACCATATCTTGAGAAGTCGAGATCTGAGGCCTCAATATCCCTGGCAATGAGTTCCTAAATTGAAAACAATCAAACGAAACTTAATTCATGCACAGTTTTTCAAACTAACTATATATTAGCATCTATAATGTAAATAAATATAATGTTCCTCGTACCAGATCACCAGCATGCTCCAGATATATCTGGACTATGGCATCCGCAAAAGATGATGGGTCTAACGGAATTGCAATATTCCGTTTGCGGGTCTTAATCCGCGTGCCACTGAATGAAAAACATCAGCTCACACGAAAATCACGTACAAAACAATAATAGATACTTACCCAAGACTTGGTCTCTCCTTAGTGCTGCATAAATTAAAAACGCAACAGTATCAGTATACATTTATACTGCGTAAAACTAATTCGGTTCAATAGATTCTACATTATTTTAGCTACGAAGTCGAGATTTTACGGAAATGCATGTTAGCACCGAGTTACACAGATTTCAGCCTCTACATTAAGAAAAGATGAGATTTTAACCTAGAAACCGAATCAACATAGAATCGCAAGAAAGCCCTAGAATCGCAACAAAACAAGAAACACAGAAATCTAGACTAGAAACCGGATCAAGACAGAATTTGACGAAAATGTCAGGGATTGCAACCTAGAATTGCGAGAAAACAGCAATTTCACGCAGCGTACCTCATAAACCTTACAGAAACGATGAGCGCCGATCCGCAGCTAGCAAGCGCCGATCCGGCAGCCTTTTATATGAATCCGCGCCTGTCTTGGATCGCCGGAGACGAAATGCGGCAAGAGAAAGGGCGAGAAAAGGGATAGAGATAGACGGAGGGCTTTTTATTAACCGAAACAAATTCGGGTTTTGGAGTCCGTCGTCTGTCAACGTTAGGTAGGGCAAAAACAGTATATTCCTTCCTTAAACTCGTTATGCATCAAAGTATATTCCTTTCTTAACACGTGTCTCTATGTGTATACTCACATGTACATGTATATGCATGCATCGTAACTAATCTCAGAATTGACACGTTCAACTCGTTTATCTTTGCAACACAGCACACCTGTCAATTCATTATAGTGTGTACAGGAATTTATAATATTGTTTATTAATTAGGAATAAAATAATACAAATGTTATATAACTTATCTAAAGTAATTTATACCATTTGTAGCACGTTTATATCGATATATTCACGCTAACTGTGACGTATAATGTATATATTTATAAATGTTATCTATGTACATATACATGTATAAATAGATGTCTAATACATATATTTATTGTATATATATATTGAGTTTGTTCTATGTATGTGTGTATTATTATCATTATTATTGGAAATGTATGTGTGTGTGTGTGTGTATTGCAATAATTTATTTAAATAGGTGGACACTGGTTTAGGTTTAAACACCAGGATTCACAAGTGTAAACTATAAATTCGCATGTATTTAAATATTTTATATATTTAAAAACACATACAGAGTCATGGAAATTATTCGCAGTTTTCTATAACTTGAAATAAATTTTTTATTATAAGAATATTTATTGTGTTAATTTTTATTAAAAAAGTATATATATACATATATATATATATGTAAATTTTTATTTAATGTTTTTAAATTTGAACTAATAGATAAATTAATTAATTAATTTTTTTTATTAATTTGTTAAAATTTATTATTATTTAATAAGGAGAATATACCTGGTTTACATGTGGAAAGGCTTATGTGGCGGCTGCTGATTCGTCGAAACGGCGCACATAGATTTGGCATAATCATTACCGTCGATATTGTCCACGTCGGTCTCTGTTTTTAAATTAAGGGCTCGTGAATCCGATTAGGGTTTATTCCTACGCAATGGAGGGCGTCCTGAGGCAAATGGCGGCCACTGTCCTTTTGTTATTCTTATTGGCGGCTGCGTGTAGCGCGATCACAGAGAATATGGCTCTCGATGCAGTTTTGGTAAGTATTTAATCGCTTAATCCACGAATTAATTGTTTATTTGCTTATTAAAACCGAGTAATTTCTTGCAAAATTGTTATTATATCCCTTAATTGGTCGATTCCATATAAATCTTAAATTAATTAATCGATCGAATGGAAATTTATTCCTTTTTGTTTATACAGGAAACTAAAGATAAGCTAATAGAGCAATTAGGATGGCAGAAAGAGGAAGTAAAACTTACCAAGGTAGATACACGGGATGCCTTAATTGGTGAGGCTTTGATATATGATTTCGAAGTGGAAATCAATGGAACTGTTGTACCCATCAGGATGGCAGAAGACGTAACAAGTTGGCGGTATATGCAGGAACTCCCCACAGAGGTATGTAAACAGTATGTATGCCATATAATTATGTTCAAAGTTGTATATATATATAAGTTGGATGGCATATATAAGTTGGAAGTTCTGATATATTGTAGGAAGAAGGGGAAAATGCAGTGGCTGAGTATTCTAAGGTGGAGAAAGAAGCTGTTTTGGCTCCTTTTGAACTTGCTGGGCCTGTAGAACTGTGGATTGAGGATGCTAAAGAACTTCGCTTGTCATTACCAGTACGTGCTTTAACACACGCACAAATATGTATACAGATACTACAGTAACTTACTAAATACGTGGAGACTTACGTTGGTTTACAGCATGATGTTGATGCAGGAGCACTAAGAAGGATTATATTAGCTGATGGTGCAACTGTGAGAGTGACGGGAGCAAGGGAGGTTAGCTTGGTTAGGCCTTTTAAGCTGCCTTTACCACTCGTTAAAGATGACCCAGATATGGCTTCCAGTCTCTTAGACCTCTCTGAAAAACTAAGGTATTTTATTAAAGTATATTATTAAAGTAACTTATTTGCTGAAATGTTAATAGATATGCAGCAAGATCATATGAGAAGCCACTATTATCATTGAGAATAGTAGGTCCGACTTCTTTAGTTGCATCTTCTCCTCCCAGGAGCCTTGAAGCACCGGCAAGATTAAAAGTTAAAAGACTTTCACCAGGTGCAGTAGAAATTGTTCACAGGGACCTGGTCACTGAGGTGCTTGACACGCGTAAGGCCGGATTTGTTTGGCCGCTTCCTTCTGTAAATGGCTCCAATGTGAAGCTAAAGAATTTGGAAGAGATTTTGGAGGTCTTACTTGGACCAAACGCTCATAGGTATGCTCTCTCTCTCTCTCACACACACACACACGCACGCACGCATGCACGAGAGAGAGGTGTATATGTTTGTATCTATATAGACTTGTGCTACAGGAAGGGGTCTTTCAATGTTTTGAAAGCAAAGGCATTAGCAGAGCGGTTTATTAAGGTGGAGTTTGAACTGGCAAAGAAGGTAGACGAGAAGAGCCTGGCCGCATTCCCTTCATGGGCAACCAAGCCGTCCGTACAGAGGTTCCAGTTTGAGGTGACTGCGAAGGTGGAGGGCAAGAAAGGCCGTACCGGTCTCGGTGAGGAACGTGGAGGAGTTTGTGCCCGAGCTGAGTGTGATAGATCTGTCGGCCAATGTTACGAGGCTGAGTAAGGAGCTTATTGTGTATAAGTCCCCTGTGAGCTTGCTAACCTTGTAAATATATGTAATTTAAACATAAATGTAACTTTTTTGTTAATTCTTGTATGGGAATATTTAAAGAATAAATCTATTTTAAAGTTAATATTAACGTAGCCTTAGTTTTTATATAATACTATAATTTAAAGATATTTTTGATCAAATGATTTAAAATTTGTTTAAGAACTATAATTAATTGATTATGTTAAGAATCTCAACCGTCCACAAAGATGTTAATATGAATACACACGTGTTTCTTATATCTCTATGTATACATCTCTATGTATTGTACGCATGTGTACAAGAAGACATAACTCTGGTGTGCTCCACACACACACACACACGCACACATGCATATATTCTGTTTACATAACGGATTAGGGTTTACTTTACTGTTAAATTTATTTAAAATATTTTATTATTTTTTAGATTTTATTTCAGCTTTAGAACGTCTTTACAAATTAAATAAATACGAATAATATCCTATTAATAACATAGCAAATCTCTTGTTTATTAATATATCATGGATTAATATTTGATTTTTATTATTTAATTAAAACTATCTTAAGCATATTTTGGAAGTGGCTTACGTCACTGCGAAGATTCACATCCGACGGCAGTAAAGGAAGCGCCGATTTTCACCACTCCATTTTTACGTATCCGACGGTTATATTAATATCGTTTGATTTTTTTCAATCGACGGCTAATATATAAACACGTAGAACCGCGTGGCAGGCGTCTCTTACGAGTATAAAGTACCCTAATTTGACCCTAGGGTTCGTTCAAGAAGGAAGGAGAGGTCGGTGCCGCTAGGGTTCTTGCGATCGATTAGGGTAAGTCGATCTTGGGTGCGGCGTCATTCAAATCTGTTCAATTGATTGATTCTTGTGCACTGTCTGATTGATCCTGCTGCGCTTCACAATCAGAGGTTCGGATTGAAGAATTCATTGCAGCAGAAGAACACAGGGCTTTCGAAGAGCCCTTGCTGTAACACAGCTCTAGAATCAATTATCTTTATTATTGTTTTTGGCACTTTTTGTAGGGCTCATACCCTGCATCTAATTTCATAAAAACACAAGAAAAAAAGTTAATTAAAAAAATAAAAGATGTCTATATATTATAAGTTTAAGAGTGCCAAGGACTACGAGATTGCTCCTGTTATTGGGAATTTCGTGTCTGTTCTCGAGCTTAAGCAGCTGATTATTGACAAGATGAAGCTCAAGAGGCAGCCGGATTTTGATTTGTTAATTTCCAACGCACAGACTAATGAAGGTTTGTATTTTTGTACTTTTTCTACATATATTATAATTGAATCTTTATTTATAAGCTTTGTTGGTCAATTATTTTATAAGTATTTTCCCTTTTTATTCCATTTTATATGTTTAAATAACAGTTTAATCTAGCATTCGAGGTTTTGGTCAATATGGATGTGTAAATTACCATTTAAACTTCTTTTGTATGTGCTATTGTTTTTTTAAGTGTTTTTATACTAATTATTATGTGTAGAATACACTGATGAAGGATTTCCTATCCCGAGGAACACATCTGTGCTGGTTCGTCGAGTCCCGGGTGCATTTCGGATGGTTATTTGTACAGAGTAAGTATTGTTTATAATGTATATATGTATGTATGTTTGTACGATATGTGATAGACGTATATGTATGTGATTCTTGTTTTTAGGCCTAAGGTTGTGGAGCAGAAGATAGAGACTCCCGTAACAAAGCCTTGTGAAGAAGATGAGCTTGGGCCCGATCTTTATGCAATACCTGAGGCTCCGAAAATAGGGGCTGCTAAACCCGACGATCAAATGAGGGCCGACGAGGAAGCTAAGATAAAAGCTTTTTGTGAAACTACTGCTTCAGATTGGCAAAGGTAAGTTCGTATATATATAGTCTATAAGTATATTATATGTGAATAATATATTAATAATGTTGGGTTGAGTTTTTCAGGCAAACACAACAAGCCTTTGTTCAGAATGGAACTAGAAGATTTGTTTCAAATGGTAAAACCACGCCATTCAATATGCGACGGGTACCTCCAGAAGGATATGTATGTCATCGGTGCCATCAACCAGGTGTGTAATTTGTTTAATTAATATGATAATACATAATTATGTTTTATACTGGTATGTAGAGTCGTATATGACTAATTACAATTTTTAGGTCATTTTATTCAACATTGTCCAACAAACGGTGATCCTGCTTACGACATCAAGAAGGTGAGGCCACCAACAGGTATTCCCAGGACTATGCTTGTGACCAATCCGGAGGGTCCTTATGCACTTCCCAATGGAGCTACTGCTGCCCTTAGACCAAACGAGTAAGTATTCTATATTGCATATGTATGGATGTATATTATTCATAATATAGTATTGAATACGTGATAATGAACGTGTGGTTTTGACAGAGACCTGTTTGAGAAGGAGGTTAACGCCTTAACAAGCGCGAGCAAGATAATGAACGAGATACCTCCTGAGCTCCGTTGTCCTCTGTGCAAACAAGTTTTAAAGGATGCTGTTTTAACCAGCAAATGTTGCTTCAAAAGCTTCTGTGACGAATGTAAGAGTATATATATTATAAATGTAAATGCAAACTCATACTGTTGTTTACAGGTATTAGAAACGAGATTATTACGAAATCGAGATGTGTATGTGGAGCTAACAATGTACAAGCAGAGAGCCTTCTCCCAAACAGGACTCTTCGGGACGCCATTGACAGGTTTTTAGAGAATACTGTTGTTACAAGCAGTGCTGGTAATTCTGGAAGCAAACACAACTCCGGAAGTCTTCCTGGTAATTATCATGTTAATATGTGTGTGTGTGTGTAATATACAGTTAACTTGAACTACGTTATGGTGGCAGATCTACAATCTTCTCGTGCGGGTTCTCCAAGTAAAGAACAAGCAGGAAGTAAAGAACAGAAGTTTACAAGTTCTGCACAGAAGGATGGTGGTTATGTGCCAAATGACGAGCAGAAGGAGAAGGAAGTAAGTTCTGCACCAAGTAAAGAACAAGAGGCTCCGGTTGATGCACAGAAGGACGTAAGTTCTGCACCGAGGAAAGAAAAGACGCCTCCAAGTTATGCACCAAGTAAACCAGGTTCAAAGCCCAGAAAGATGCCAGGTAAATATAACTTAGTATTACATCTAATATACATGCATATATTGACAGAATGATATATATGCTTGTGTTTGCAGGACAACATGGTTACAACTCTTACTGGCCGGGAGATGGATATATGATGCCTTATGGCTATGGATATCCATACGGCATGATGCCTGATCCGTATGGCATGGGTTATCCAGGCTATTTTCCAGGGTAAGCTACATTACACACACACCCACACACACGTAATACATGTATTTATGTGCAGGGAGTATTCTGAGCACGATTATGAGGAATATTCGAGGTCGGGGAGAGAATATCCCAGGGAGTATAAATCAAAGAGAGACCATGATGATAAATACGATGAGAAATATAGGTCGAAGGAATATGATAGGAAAAAGAGAGACGAATATTCCAGGAGACCGGATGAAGAATATTCCAGGAGAGTTGACGACGAATATTCCAGAGGAAGACATGAACGTGAGGAATATCCTAGAAGACACGAACGTGAGGCAGAATATTCCAAAAGACACGAACGTGAGGCGGAGTATTCTAAAAGACACGAACGTGAGGAGGAATATCCCAGGAGACGCGAACGTGAGGAGGAATATCCCAAAAGACACGAACGTGATGAGGAATATTTGAGGGGAAGACATGGTGAGGAATATTCTAGGAGGCATGAGCGTGATGAGGAATATTCTAGGTCAAAGAGGAGAAGGGAGCACGATGAAGATGACGAGTCTAGGTCAAAGAAGAGGCGAGAGCCTGTACATGATTACGATAAGCAAATCTTAGTTAGTTAAACATAAGATTGCACCTGAGCTCTTAATTTTATGAAATAATTCAATAAAATTGTATATTATTACTATCTTTTAATAATTATATGAACAACCATACTCGAAGTGATACCTCTTTAATAATAAAATAAGTAAAGATTTTTATAAATGAAAGTATTTATATAATTTTACTTCATAACATTCTTTATATTTTGTATATTTTGTGATTAGTCTAGTATGTTTATCATATATATAACCTGAATTTAAACTATAAACTATATTCCATTTATTTATATCTTTCTAAAAGTTCCACTATCGAACCTTCGGTCAAACTTACTGTGATATATAAAAATTATATTAAAATAATTAAATAGATATAAAATTGCTTTAAATGAAATTAATGAATTAACTATATATGCCATGAGTTAATAAATTTTAATAAATAATTAATTTAGTAGTAATAAACAATGTCGAGAAGAATTAAATATTAAAATAAAAATTAAAGGCAGTATTTAACTAAATTAAAATGATTAGTCCATATACCTGTACGTGCATACACATACATATATACAAATACACAACGTCTTATACAAGTAAAATACCGATGGTATACTAACTATTATGTGAGCTCTTCTTCTTCATCCTCTTTTTCTTTCAGGGCCTTCTTTGCACGCAATAATAATGTTGTCTTCCATGGATCCTGTTTATATTTTAATAAATAAATAAATAATAAAATATTAGAAATTTAAAAACCCATAAATAACTAAAAATATTAAAAAATGTAACTTTGTTAAAAGGGTAATACATATACTAAGAATATACTCTTGACTGATATTTACATGTGTACAAAACACACACACACACACACACATATAGAGAGAGAGAAGAGATACACGCACACACATATTACCAGCCGGCTTATACTATCGTATTCTTTTACACTGTCAGTAAATTTGGTAGCGTCCTCTTGTTCAATTGCCTCTGCTAGCTCCTGCATTCATTAATTTAAAATGTTTAATTAATAATTTAATAATTTAAGTTTAATAATATGTATGTACTAATTATACAAGCTAATCAAATTAATTATACCTTAAGAAACTTGCACTCCCTTGTATCTTGGAAAGTTGGATCCAAGTCCTATAAAACAATTTGTACGCACACACGCGTGTATATGTGTGTGTGTGTGTGTGTGTGTGGTGTACCTGGAATCTTTCTAATGCATTATTCACAGCAACTGGATCCGCTTTACACATGTGACAAAGTCCAGCGTTTAACAGGTAGCTTTTCACACTATACTTTGTTAAGTTATTATCCATAGAAGTCTTTGCAATTGCCAAATATCTCAATAGCCCTTGGATATCTGCAAATATTATACATAAAAATATTAAAACTTACATTATTAAAAAACAAACATCAACTAGATTAATATCAAAGTCTGTTACTGATGTACATACACATATTGTTATACATGTATACACATACACACACACACTTGCATACGTATGTGTATACACAGACATACACACAGAGGATATATATTTACTGTTCAAGTTGGGCAGAGATTTCAGCAATCTTCAGTTTACATTGGTTGCTGTTGTTTGTTAACTTCCTCTCCTTGATATAAATCTGCAGCTCTCTCATAAAACTGTACTGAAGATTCGAAGTCTTCTGATTTTTCATATATTTCTGCAATATCCTGATTAATAATACCATATTTAGTACATATATAGACCTTGTGTGTGTGTGTGTGTGTGTGTGTGTGTGTGAGAGAGAGAGAGAGAGAGAGAGAGAGAGAGAGAGAGAGAGAGAGAGAGAGATTGTAATATACCTGCATAGTTGATATTAAGTATATATAAAGAAGTTATACATGTGAAATATTTATATATATATATACTTGTGTGTAAAATGTTAAGTATATACTTTATGATCTTGACATGTAATATAGTATATTGATATATCTATATATTATCAATTAAATATATTTTATATGGTTAACTTGTATAAGATATATATTACTAGCAACCTTGAAGTGCTTTGCAGCCACTGATAATCTTCCAAGTTCCATGAAGATCTTTGTAGCCGTATTAAGCATGTTCACAGCCTCTGAAATATAAGGTTTAATGCGCGTGTGTATGCGTGTGTGTTCATATGAATAAACGACTTACGTCTTTATTATTAAAATTAATTAAATGTTTAATATTTAATATAAGATATTATATATAAAAAATATCAACTCTTAGAATTACATTCTGAAAAACACCAAAATCTCTCTCTCTCTCTCTCACACAACACACACACATGTACACGTACCTTTGGGTCGTTTCTTCATATAACACTTTGCAGCTTCAACATAGGCTTGAGCTGCTTCAGGCTTGCTCTCCATCTTTTATATAAGTATTAATATATTTGAATAATCTTAATTATTATTGGTTACCTTCATACTGATTTCTGCAAGCCTGAGATTACACTCAGCGGCCTTGTCCCCTGCCAAAGTCCCACTGTAAAGCTTAAAATTAATTAATTAGTTTAAGTATATTAATTAATTAATTAACTAATTATTAATTAATTACTTACATGATTTTGCGAGCTTGTAATTATTTGCAGCTTTCTCAAAATACTCACAAGCATCGTCGTATTTACCTCCTAATATACCCCAACTTTTAAGCTTTTTTTCACCTTTTTTCTCATATTCCGCGGCTTTTTCTTCATAATCCCCCATTGTTTTTATAAGACTTCTAAAATTTAAATTAATTAGTATTTAAATATTTAAATATATGAATAAACTTTTAAAATACTTGTACCTCTCATTTGCATCTCAAACAGCAAACCCTAACCACCTCTAAACCTGCAGATTAATGAGGTTTAAGAAACTTAGGATGTGCGTTCGATTCCCTAGGGAAGAAATTATGTGGAAAAGCACATTTGGAATATTGACAATGTAAATTTGTTTTTTTAAATATAACATTTTGATTAATTCTATTAATATAATAATAATTAATTTAATGTCTAATTAAGATTTTAACCATTTTCAAATAAAAACAATCAATGTAGTCTTGTAAGAACCACATATTAAATACACAACAAATAGTAAATTCTAAATAAGAAGGTTAAGGTTTATTACTTCATAAATAAGTTTGAATAACTTTCAAAGTATACTATAGCTAAATTTTATATTTACCCACTATTTAATTCATATGACATAAACAACTTGTATACTTGATGACATAGTTTTATACTAACATTGAATGTTATTACTTACTAAATTATATTGTAAAACAATTTCATTTAGTACACTCATATATTTAAGGATGGTTTAATCATACTTTAGACATTTTAAGTGAAAGTAATAAAAATTATTATCTAAATTAATTCCAATTTAGATTCAATTGTGTTAAATAGGATTAAGAACATCTTTAGGGTATTGAGATAGGATTAAAAATAATTTATTCTTGAGTCCAATAAACATTGAGATTGACATTTGATGCTAGTCCTTACATAAACATCAAAATGTTAAGAAGGCCTTTGTCACATGCATTAAATAGAATAGATTTGGAGATAAGCATGTCAAAGATTAACAGGGAAAACAGGTTTTTTGATTCTTTTTTTTCCCGCTTTAACTTATATTATTTAATTTTCTCAATGTTTATAAGTATGTCACACCTTAAAGGTTATTACCATTATTATTAGTGAATTTGTATTTATATGAATGAATACACCACATTTAATTACTTTTATTTAGTACCTAATTGCATGTCTAAAAGATTTTCTCGAGCACACATTTTATAAGTCTAAAGATTAGAACTTGCTCCGACCTCCTCCTCCGCACAAAATTAAGAATGACACTTGCATTTAAATAAGGTACACATTCTGACTCACAATGTAAACACTATTTATGCTCTTGATCAACTGTGAACATGAGTTCTTAATAATTGAGTTCATAATACAGATTCTCTTTAATAGTTCTTGAGGGTTCATAAAAAGGGTAACATCTAGTAAGTAGCAATTTACATTTGACAAACATTCTAATAAACATTTAGGTCATGACCCTCTAGGTCATATCATAGTTTAATGGTGATTTTGGCAAGTAAACATGCTTGTGTTCATGTAAAGTGTGTTAAACATTGGGCATTTGCTTAAGAAAGGTCATGTCTATAAATAGGTGTGTGGCTAGGAGTGTTCATTCTAGGGTGTGTAAATACATTCAAGGGTTGAAAACCTAAGTTTGTATATGGGGGACTTTTTGAATTACTCACATTGTTATGTGCTTTACATTCATCAATTCACATAAAAGTAATATCCTTTAAGTAATAAGGCTTGCAAAGAATATTGACATCAATTAACGAAGTAAAACACCTTAAATATGTAACCTTATCAAAAAATTGTTATATTATACATTTGTTGAACAAAGAAATTTTGCCATAGCCTCACCTTGGATAGATTTATACACAACCCCTCACATGACACTATGTACTCCAAATGCGGTTTTTCAACTATGTGAAAAACACATTTTAACTTCTTCAACTTAAGCGAATACTCTAGTTGAGATGTTATTTAATTACTTTGCAACTATATTTAAAAACTTTATTCATCATGTATTTAAATGTGGTAGGAACACAAATTAATCTTAAAAAAAATAAGAAATTCATATAAATCATGTTGTTTTAAGAATATCTTCTGGAAATAGGAATTTGTTAATAACCTGAAATAAAATTTAATTTAATAAATTAATAATACTTACCTAGTTAATTTAATAAATCATGTGCATTTGTAAGGAATAGTTATCAGGTTATACGATAGCATTAACCATTTAAATTCATCATGTTTATCTACAAGATGTGGCTCTGATGCTCAAGGACTTAAAAGAATGTCAAACCAACTTCTTATCAACAACTCTTACACACTTGTCGCATGATGGCTAACTTTTTAGTGATTGTCATTGAATAATAACTTTAAAAAATAAAACATCCCTTATCTGAATACAATATTGTGTTTAAACTTGCATGATATCTGTATAAAATAGATCGAGATTCTAGTTCAGAGTTGTTATTATTAGAACTCTTGATTAAAGTAGTTGTGCAGTATTACACAACTACTTTAAAATATTGCTTGCAAGAGACGCTACCTTATACACGAGATCGTGGGTTTGATACATAGCGCATACATACTTTGTGTCGAGAGAATCTTCCCACGTAAAAGTCGTTGCCGGTCGACGGCCTGGATTCCCGCCACGTATTCGGGTTGTCGGACGTAAATAATTTTGAATAACTTTTGGAATATACCATGGTTAACCTTTGAAATTGAATAATGTAAAACTATGTTTTATAAATTTAATTTGTAATATAATAACATATATAATTTGATAGATGCGTAAACGTTATTTTATTTATCACCAACATTATTATTATTATTAAAGTTTTGTTCTTTTGAAAGTGGAAAGCAAGTGTTTATTTTTATTATTATGATTATCATATACAGGTACAAAAGGTTAATTTGTTCAGTAGTGGGTTCATATAGCAATCAACTTAATCTGAATAATGTAAAAATATGTTTTATAATGTAATGACATATACATAATTTGGTGGATGTCGTTTTCCAGACATTAAGTTTTTCTCTCAGTAGTGTAAATATGATTTTATTCACCAAGTATCATTATTCTATTCAAAGTGGAAAACAATTTTAAAATTACATATTATTATTATGATTATTCATAATTTAGGGTACTTCATTATTTGGTTCAGTAGTGGCAACATTTATGGATGCAAGTTTAACACTCCCTCACTTGATAGAAATGGCTTTAATTCTTCCACAAGAAGGTGAAGAAACAGGTAATGATTTGTAACACTATACAGTTTTAACTATGTGTATGTGTGTGTGTAATTGTTTTGTTACAGTGGATAATGAAACAGTTGATCAAAAGATGCTTAATTTTATTTATGCTGCTCGTTTTTCTGGCTCGATGGGGTGCTGGGTAAGTGTTTAAGGTGCTTAACTAGAGTTTATGCATATATACAAAATAAAATTTAATTTTTTAAAAGCTGGAGGTGCTTAATTTAATGTTTAAAACATTTATTATTAGATTTCTGAATTATTAATATATTTATAATTATATTTTGCAGGATTGGGACTTTAACGTGGCTTTGTTTATGATAAGTATATGGCCGGAGTCTCTATTGCTCACAGCCGTATATGGCCTCGTAGAGGCACTAAGTATTGCTCTCCTGGGTGTTTATGTTGGTGAATGGCTGGACAATACTACTGATATTAAGGTAAACTTATTATTATCAAATTAGTGGATGTAAATAAGATTTATTTTATAAATTATACGTAATAAATTTTATTTAATGTTTAATTTTTGAAGAATTGAAAAATATAGTTTTCACAGATTGATGTGAAATATTTAGGAAAAAAAAAACAACATTTAATGTTTAATGTTTGGAGAATTCAGAAACGGAATATTGGATTTAAATTTTTAATTTGTTTTAAAGAAAGTTTTTTGGAATAATTTAAATAATTGTTCTTTTACTTTGTCTAATAAGAATTATATAAAATATTTAACGTATTAATTATATATTGCTTATTTATTTATTATTTTGTAGGTGATACGAATATCCGTGGCTGTGAGAAACGGATCCGTATTGTTAGCAGCCTTGTTAATGATATGTTTACTTCTTCAACTTAGCAAAATGTTTTATTTATTTCTTTTTATTATCGCAGTAATAGATATATTTGGTGCTACACGCTCTCTGGCCGAGCTTGCTTGCAACATTCTCTTGGAACGTGACTGGTAATTATAATTGATTAATTTACTAATAATTTTTAAAAAATTCCATTATTAAATTAATAAAGTAATTAGTTATAGGCTCCAAAATATGTATATATGAATATGATTGACGTATAGTTTGCATATGCGTGTGTTGTATGTTTATTTGTGTGTGTGTGTGTTAACGTGTGTATATTTGTAAGTAAAAATTTATAAAGAATTAAGTTGTGTTTATTAATTTAAAAGTTAATTATTAATCTTAACACTATAAATTATTAGAAATTTATTTATTTATTTAGTATTTAGTTAATTGGTATGATTGAATTTGCTATGTGTAATACATAAATACATACATACACACGCACGCACAATTATATATATATATATAATATTATTTCAGATATAATTACAATAACTTACATTATTAATCAGTTAATAAATTAAAATATAAATAATATTATATTTTAATATACAGGGTTGTTAATATATCTGCTAAAAGACCGGATTTATTAGTGGAAATGAACACGATGATGAGACGGATTGATTTAGCATGCAAGTTATTAGCTCCGGTTTTTGTGGGTGCTTTAATGAGCAGCGTTTCGATTCTCTTCTGCGTCATATTGATTGCTGCATGGAATATTCTTTCTCTTGGAGCAGAATATTACTTTCTTCATTCTTCTTTATCAAATGTTCCAGAGCTATACACATCACAAGGTGTGTGTGTGTGTGTGTGTGTGTGTTTATGTGTGTGTAAGTTTCAAACTTTTAGTTAAACTAGAAGCTTAAAACACAATTAAGTCTAAAATAATTAAAGTCTTAAAAGCATTCCCTAACCTTGTAGATTTCTAGAATTTTATTTTGTAAACATGTATATTAAATATTAAATAAATTATATGTGCATATATAAATATATCAAATATATATAAAATAAAATTATTCAAACAATGTTTTGTTTAACGAGTTAAACATACTTATATACACGTACATATTCTCTGTAATACACATACGAGTATATATAACTGTGTTTGCCGCACTCACACGCACATTTTAGTTTGTTGATACATGTATAGATACATATAAAATGCCTCTCTCTCTCTCTCTCTCTCTCTCTCTCTCTCTCTCTCTCTCTCTCTCTCTCTCTCTCTCTCTCTCTCTCTCTCTCTCTCTATATATATATATATATGTGGTGTTACTTCACAATGCAGAAACTAGTCATGTTGAAGACACACAAAGAAAGAATTCAGTTTAAAACAAGGATGGCTGTTTATTTCAAACAGGAGACTGCTTTGGCAGCTGTTGCACTTGCACTCCTCTATTTTACAATCTTAAGGTAATAAATTCATCATTTATTATATAGTTACATATAAAATGAACTTTTTAATATTTATAAAGATATTAAATATTTATATTGTAGTTTTATTAATAATTAAAGATAATTAACACTATGTATATTTATTATATATTTACTTTTGCAGTTTTGGTACGTTAACGACCGCAGCTTTGCAATGGAAAGGAGTACCAGCGTTCGTGATCGGTTTAGCGCGTGGTATGTCTGCGTGCGTGGGTGTTGGTGCGACATTTATATATCCAAAAATGCACGCATATCTTCAAACAGTTAGAACTGGACTGTGGTCAAGTTGGATTCAGGTATATTCTTAAAAATAAATAAAAACAAAATTATCTTTTTTTAAAAATGTTTTTAAATACTTTAATTAAACATCTTAAACTAAGTTTTAAGTTTTTTAACAGTGGTCTTGCCTTTTAATTTGCGTTGCATCTGTATTTGTTAAAAATGAAGTATATTCTTCAACAATGCTTATTATTGAGTCATTCTATCCCGCTTTGGATTATGGTCATTTGATTTAGCCGTAACACAGCTTATGCAGGTAATATAATTTAAAAATCTAATTAATTTTTAAATATGTATACATACATACACATATATGTGTGTATGTGTGTAATTAAGTAATATTTAGAGTTTATTTATTTATTTATTTATCATTAGTCCTCTGCTCCTGAAAGTGAACGAGGAGTTATTGGTGGTGTGCAAAACTCATTGCAGTCATTCATGCAAATGATCTCCTTTGTGATGGCTATGATTGCCTCTCGTCCACAGGTATATTTTACACAAGTAATAATAATAATAATAATATATTTAATAACATCATAATAGTAAGACTTAGTTATTACATTATAGTTATATAATATAAGCTAAAAACTGTATTAGAAATTTAATTTATAATTGAAAACGTAGATATTTTATTAGAGGGCATATATAATATTTCTTAATCAATATATTTAGAAAGGCTCTTTAACTTAAATTTTTATTATTTTTTAAATAAATTTTTAAATCATACTTTTCAAGTTACATTACAAATTCACAAACTTTTCAATGTTTAACTCTCTCTCTCTCTCTCTCTCTCTCTCTCTCTCTCTATATATATATATATATATATATAATTTTTTTAGGACTTCGGAGACTTAGTACTGGTTTCATTTGGTTCGGTAACTATGGCAGCATTGTTATACACCGTATATACATATAATGTACGTGGACACTTGTTCCATTTTGACAAGGTGCTAAAATGGTTAGAAACCAAGTTAAAATTTACATACTTAGTGCTTGAAAGAATAATGGCCTCCCCAGAATCTTGGTTCAAGGTTTAAGAAGCTAAAACGGGTTTAATCCAATTAAGTGAATTAGTGTACTTTTTTTTCTTTCGTGTTCAAACAAACGTGTGCGTGTAATATAAATAAATTCTTCGTTAATAAAATTAATTAAATGTTTATATATAAGAAAATATCAACTCTTAGAACTATCGCATCCTGAAAACCAATCTCTCTCTCTCTCTCTCTCTCTCTCTCTCTCTCTCTCTCTCACACACACACACACACACACACACACACACAACTATTAATATATGTTGTGTAAGTTTGGGTATATAACACTTTGCAGCTTCAACATGCTTCAGGCTTGCTTTCCATCTTTATATAAGTATTAATATATTTTAATAATCTTATTAATTTAGTTTATTATATTGTTTACCTTCATACTGATTTCTGCAAACCGTGCCCGCTAAAATTAACTAGTTTAAGTAAATGATTTAATTAATTAACATTAATTCATAATTAATTGAAACGTCTAATTAAGTACTTACGCCAACTTTTAAGCTTTTTTTTGACCTTTTTTCTTGTACTCCGCTCATAGACCCATTGTTTTTATAAATATTTTGAAATTTAAATTAATTAGTATATAAATACTAAAATATATGAAAATAAACTTTTAAAATACTTGTTCTCATTGCAGAAAACCCTAAACACCTCTAAACCTGAGAATTAATGAGGTTTAAGAAAAATAGGCATTGTGTAGGGAAGAAATTATCTGGGGAAGCACATGGACATAGAGATGCAGGTGCAAGGTGGGCTTACAATATTTATATATATTTGTGTTCAATATTAATTATCTGAATTCTATATATAATTTAAATATAATTTTGATTCCCTGTTTAAACTCTTCTTTGAATTTTGTTAAATTAAGGTTCTAACATGTTTTTTAATACATTTTGAAATAATAGCAAATTAATTTAATGTGATTAGTGTAAATATATATTTTATAAATTTAATCTGCAACATGTAGTTTTCTGGGTCCTATTATTATTAAAGTATCATTGTTCTAGATGGCATGTCGTATGTAACTGCGCTTTCCGGCCGCCACCGGTAAAATGTTATGCCACGTGTTATTTTTTAATTAGCTACTGTGACACATGTCAATTATCTATTAATTAATATATACTTGTTTATTTTCCCGGCAGTCACCGGAAAAAAAGTTATCACTGTAAAAGAACACCTTTAAAAAAAAATTTAATGAATTAATTTTTGTGTATAATACATGTATATATATGTGTGTGTGTGTGTGTGTGAATATAAATATTAGAATATAAAAATTGTATTAGAAAACATATTATTATTATACGTATTAATATACAATTTGTTTAGTAGTGGTCTGGTAAACATTTAATTAACTATGGATGCAAGTTTAACGCTTCCTCTCTTGATAGAGCCTTATGAATCCGACGAAAGATCTTTAATTCTTCCACAGGAAGATGAAGAAACAGGTAATGATTTGTACATTATATAGTTGTGTGTGTGTGTGTGTGTGTGTGTGTGTAATTGTTTTTGTTACAGTGGAGAATGAAACAGTTAATAAAAAGATGCTTAATTTTATTTATGCTGCTCATTTTTTGGCCCGATGGGGTGCTGGGTAAGTGTTTATTAAGATATATATTTTAAATTTTACATATACATACCCTTAAAATATATCAGATCTACCTATTTAAATTTACATATCTACTACTCTTGAGAAACTTGAATAATTGTATTTTGACTTAAAATTTATAATTAGTTAATTAAGAATGTATATTTAATTTCATAACAGACATAAAATGAAGTTTTTTTCATTGTTAAATGTTAAAATTTATTAACATAGTAGCAAATGTTCGAGAAATGGCACATCGTTATATTAATTATATGCAATAAGCATATCTGACTGGCTGCATATTTTGGAGCTTAAAATATAATAAAACATAATTTTTTATTATTTAAAAAAACTATGTTTTTAATTGTGAAATGCATTATATTTATGTAAATATGACAAACTTTAATGGTGTATATATATATATATATATGAAAATTTAATTTATTATTAAAAATCTGAATTATTAATATATTTATAATTATATTTTGCAGGATGTGGGACTTTAATGTAGCTTTGTTTATGATAAGTATATGGCCGGAGTCTCTACTGCTCACAGCCGTATATGGCCTCGTAGAGGCACTAAGTATTGCTCTCCTGGGTGTTATGTTTGGTGAATGGCTGGACAATACTAATGATATTAAGGTAATGATATATTATCAAAAAATTAATGAATATAAATAAGATTTATTTTATAAATTATGTGAAATAGATTATTAATTATATTTATTTAATTTGGAGAATTTGAAAATGCCAGGAATATTCTTTTCCAATAAGATGTTAATTATATATTATTTATTTATTTATTATTTTGTAGGTGATACGAATATCAGTGGCAGTGAGAAACGGATCCGTATTGTTAGCAGCCTTGTTAATGATATGTTTACTTCTTCAACGTAGCAAAATGGTTTATTTATTTCTTTTATTATCGCGGTAATAGATATATTTGGTGCTACACGCTCTCTGGCCGAGCTTGCTTGCAACATTCTCTTGGAACGTGACTGGTAATTAAATTAATTAATTAATTAATAATTTAATTAAATAAATTAATAAATTTGTTAAGTAATTAGTTTATATATATATATATATATATATGTGATTGACGTATGTTTACATCGTTGTATGTTTATTTGCGTGTGTGGGGGTGTGTGTTAAGTATATATGTCATATAACTAAGTACTCTGGAATAAAACTTAAATATTGAAACAAGTTGTGTTTTATTAATTTAAAATTTTATTATCAATACTTAACACTATAATTATTTCTTTATTTAGTATTTAGTTATTCATGGACTAAAATTAGTATAATGTATTAGCATACTTAATGTATATCTACATGTATATATCTGTATTTGCGTGCGTGTGTCTATGTGTATAGTGTGTTTGTCTGCATATATGTAAATACATACATACATACATAGTTATATATATGTTGTGTGTGTGTACATCTCTCTCTATATATCTATCTATGTATATGTATATGTATGTATGTGTGTGATTTTATTTTCTTTATACATATATATATTATGTACAAGCATATTCTATGTATATTCTTTTTCAATAATATTATTAATATACAGGGTTGTTAATATATCTGCTAAAAGACCGGATTTATTAGTGGAAATGAACACGATGATGAGACGGATTGATTTAGCATGCAAGTTATTAGCTCCGGTTTTTGTGGGTGCTTTAATGAGCAGCGTTTCGATTCTCTTCTGCGTCATATTGATTGCTGCATGGAATCTTCTTTCTCTTGGAGCAGAATATTACCTTCTTCATTCTTCTTTATCAAATGTTCCAGAGTTATACACATCACAAGGTGTGTGTGTGTGTGTAACTATTACTCAAGTTTAAACTTTTAAGTTAAAGTAGAAGTTCAAAACATAATTAAGTATAAAATAATCACAATTTTAAAAACATTCCCTGAGTGTTCTCTATTTTAATTTGTTTTTTTATTTTCTTTTAATTTTTAGAATTTCATTTTTTAAACATGTATTTTAAATATTAAATAATATGTATCTAGATATATAAAAAAAAAACAACTTATATGTGTGTGTGTGTGTAAAATGTTATTCAAACAATGATTTTTTAACGAGTTCAGCAAGGTACTTATGTACACACATATACATATTGATGTCTCTCTCTCTCTCTCTCTCTCTTTATATATATATATTATAATTTATATATATGTATGTATTATACGTATATGTGCACACACACATATCTACGGCATTTCATTTCACATTTCCATTCTAGTTTGTTGATATATACATATATAATATGCCGTTCTCTCTCTCTCTCTCTCTCTCTCTCTCTCTCTCTCTCTCTATATATATATATATATAGTGGTGTTACTTCACAATGCAGAAACTAGTCGTGCTGAAGACACACAAAAGAAAGAATTCGGTTTAAAACAAGGATGGCTTGTGTATTTCAAACAGGAGACTCTTTTGGCAGCTGTTGCACTTGCACTCCTCTATTTTACAATCTTAAGGTAATAAATTCATCATTTATTATATAATTAATAAAAATCAACATTTAATATTTAGATATTAAATATTTATATTGTAGTTTTATTAGTTAAAGATAATAAACAATATATATATTTGTTTTTGCAGTTTTGGTACTTTAATGACTGCAGCTTTGCAATGGAAAGGAGTACCAGCGTTTGTGATCGGTTTAGCACGCGGTATGTCTGCGTGCGTGGGTGTTGGTGCGACATTTATATATCCAAAAATGCACGCATATCTTGAAACAATTAGAACTGGACTATGGTCAAGTTGGATTCAGGTAAAAATTTTAAAAATTATATATATTATCTTTTTTTATTTAATACTAGCTTTAAATAATTAAACATCTACGTTAGTGAAATAAGTTTTAATTTTGTTAACAGTGGTCTTGCCTTCTACTTTGCGTTGCATCTGTATTTGTTAAAAATGGAGTATATTCTTCAATTATGCTTATTATTGGAGTCATTTTATCCCGCTTTGGATTATGGTCATTTGATTTAGCCGTAACACAGCTTATGCAGGTAATATAATTTAAACATTTAATTTTTATTATATTATTAATATTATTTAGTTTATTTATTTATTTATTCATTATTAGTCCTCTGCTCCTGAAAGTGAACGAGGAGTTGTTGGTGGTGTGCAAACTCATTGCAGTCATTTATGCAAATGATCTCCTTTGTGATGGCTATGATTGCCTCTCGTCCACAGGTATTTTTTACACAAGTAACATTACATTAGTATTACATAGTAATTATTATTGTTATTAATTAACATAATACATTAACATAATAATTAGAATCAATTCATGTATAATATAAGCTAAAATCTGTATTAGAAATTTAATTTATGATAGACTTACACTTAATTACAAAGCATCTTTCTTTAAACTTAGATTTTCTAATTTATTTTCCTAATAAAATTTATCTTAAATTATACTTTTCAAGTTACATAAGAGAAGTTTAACTCTCTCTCATATGTGTGTGTGTGTGTATGTGTGTGTGTGTGTGTATCTGATGTATTAAGTTATTTTAGGACTTCGGAGACTTAGTACTGGTTTCATTTGGTTCGGTAACCACGGCAGCGTTATTATACTCCGTATATACATACAATGTACGTGGACACTTGTTCCATTTTGACAAGGTGCTAAAATGGTTATAAACCAAGTTAATATTTACATACTTAGTGCTTGAAATATAATATTCCATGGAATAATGATCTCCCCAGAATCTTGGTTCAACCATAAATGGTTGTATAAGAAGGTTTAAGAAGTTAAAACGGGTTTAACCCAATTAGTGTACTTCTTTTGTCCTTCTCTTCTAGTATGCAGGCCCCCAAGGCAAGAATGGGGAGGAAAAAAATTGCTATTAAGTACCTTGAGAAGCGGAATATGCGTGTTCAAACGTTCAGGAAACGCACTGAAGGTATGTGTGTGTATGTCTCTCTCTCTCTCTCTCTCTCTCTCTCTATATATATATATATATACAATACATATATACAGGTATATTCAGGAAGGCAATTGAGCTGCAAGTTTTATGTGGTGCCTTTGTCAATCTAGCGATTAAATTTGACGATAAGAAGAGCTACTATTACTGTTCAAGGCCAGGTACTCCCATGAACTTACCAAGCACGGTAACCATTGAGGCGTTTTAAGTGGTAACAAGTGCCCTAGTAAGCACGCGACGAAATGCCCTAGCAACTTTAACGATAAAGGTGGCGGACTGCATGTATCAAACCCTAAAGGGTGTGTGTACGAGGGTCACGATGACAAAGTTGGTATAGTAGCGTATCAAGGTGTATATGGCGGTCAATATGAGGAATGTGAGAAAATTGGTGATGGTCATTATGGGGAATACGCTTTTTCAGACGAAGGAACTAGTGGGAGTAGTGGAACCTGTATTGAGGACGAGGTTAAGGGGTATTTAAATATGAATACCGAAGAGATTTGTGGTAAGTTCATGCTTAATGAAGAGGCTCATTGTTTAGATCAGTTTACCGGGTCGAATTACATGGCTAACTATGTTACTGATGGTATGTACACTAGTGGGGAGTTTGATGAATATGGTAGGGGGATTTCTCTCCATCTGACAACAAGAACTCTTATATACATTTCTGACTTTTGTATATGGTTATATCTAATTATCAATTGAATGTAAGTACATTGTTACTTAATCTAAACACTTACTTTACTTTCTTCGTATACACGCACGCGATTAGAGAAACATGATTGTTGCTTGTTTTGTACTGCACACTATTGTGTTAATGACAATGTAACCTAAGCTTGCACATATGAAGGTCCCGCATAACCCCGTCCAGCACATCCCGCATTCTGGCATTAACTGCACAGTCGTAAATATCCCTAATCTCCCTGAGTTTGGAGTCCAGAATGCAATCCATTCTCGATATAGCTCCACACTCGAGACTCTCCAGCATCCTGCAGCGCAGTACGGAGTCTATGCAGCTCTCAATCCGGTGGCAGCTAATCTCGTGAAGTAAGCAGTGGTATCTGTGGTCGTCACAGCAGCAGTCAACCAGGTCCCTGAGACGGTTCACCTGGCAATCAATCTCGTCCTTGAGAGCCCTAAGTTTGCAGTCTACGTCGTCTGAGTCGACGGTGATCCGCACGTCGGAGGAGCACGGGGAGCTGCTGCGTGCACGTATTGAAACCGCTGGCGACGAGTGCGAGCGGCTGGTCAGTACCGTGGTGTCGTCGCCAACCCTAATTCTAACTGGCGAGCACGAGCGCGGTGAATGGCAGTGGTAAGTCCGTGGTAGGCACGGCCCGGGCTCCAGTGGTGACAGTGGTGACGGTGACAGTGGGCGTCGTCTATGGTGAAGCTCGCATTGCAGTCTAATGGCGTTGTGATCTTCATGCTCCAGCAATCTTCATCGTCGCTGTCGTCGTCCATCCTCACCACCCGACCTAATCCCAGGAGCCCTAATCGAATCATACCTTCGAATCTTTTCTCCCGCGTCTTTCCCCAACGGTTGCGCTGACGTGTACAAAACTCAGCTGTTCGATTTATTCACAGATTGATCTGTATTTTAAATTTAAAAAATGCCATGAAATTAAATTTAAAGCAAGCTTAACCTGGAATATTCAGGTAGCTATCCACGTCATCTTCATATTCAAAGCTATAGTACCTCTGAATAGGCTGAAAAGATGGAGCAAATTCCACATCAGCATTAGCATCATATGTGTATAGTTGCCCACTGGTTCCCACCTCAGCATTCGCATATCGAAAAAAATCCATGTCACTGTCCTCATCATCATCCGACTCATCCCCTTCATCTTCATGTATATCCCAATCGTCTGAGCCACATATAATTTCTACATCCCTGTCATCTGTGCCACGTATAATTTCTCCATCCCTGTCATGATGTTTTATTATTTCATGTTTGTATATAATCCTCTTGTTTATTCTCCTCGGGTAGCTCACTATCGTACTCGTACACGTGGCCCTCGTACAGCGCTCGGAAGTGTATACGTGCTCCTGTTAATATATGTAACTCTTGCGCTTTCTTTTTAAAGCCTTGGAGTCGTTTCTTTATCGTGGTCCTTCTTTTTGGGATCCTCTATAAATTCCATAGCATATCTTGCTTCTTCCCATTGTGACCAATTTTTAACTTTTAACTTTAGGCATATGACTATTTATATAATTAAAAAAATAGACCACCAATTATGCTTCGAATATTCACTTTAAAACTAGGGTTAAATGTTCTGGAATATTCTCGATGATAAACAAGCATCGGAGGTTTAAACCTAAAGAGATATTTTTTAGATTAAAATTAAACTGAATATTATTTAAAAAAATATTTACATTTATCATATTTTCATTAAAATGATATATATATTGTACTTATATTTTAAATTTTATTTATTCTTTCATAAATATTTTTAAATTGCTATAATATAAAATATATTAAAAAAGTTAAAGTTTAAAAATATAATTTTCATTTTAAATGCTTATTTTAATGAAAATGTTATTAATCTAAATACTTCAATCCGTTATTCATTACGTGGGTACGAGAGATTTGCTACCATGACATGTTATCAATCATATACATGGGAAAAATATAATATTGACATATAGAGGTGTGGTGTGTGAGTGAAATCTGCCCGTATCAGCACAAAGACATGGACCCCTCAACGAGGCGTTGATTGCTCACCCTTTTTCTTTGTGTAAGTTATCAAAAATGCCCCACCACCCTTTTTGCACCTTGTCATTCTGCCCTTTTCCCCTACACTCAATGCTTCACAGTCATGCAGATTACGCGTAACTGTCCAACCTTTCTGCCCTTTCCCCTGCCAAACTTATTAATCGGCCGAATCCGCACACACACGCACACACACACACACCTGTATGGATATGTCCGGAACACAACAGTGGTCAGCTTCACATAAGACGTACGCACACGCATATTTATATATGTATTTGAGAGACACCGATTGAATTTTTCAAACAGAAAACATAATGTTTTGACAAATCTTCAGTGTATATTCTAATGTTCCATTGACAATATCACATATAAATAAAAAGATAATAATTAATAATTTAATAAAGTATAATTCTGTGTTAAATGCTATAAAAGTTTATAAAATGGATGAATATACAAGACAGGCCGGCTTCAAAAAAACTCCCTCCCTGTTTGTTAATTAACTAATCACTTGAGTTGTTTAGCTAAACAAATACTTGTCCCACGTACGTACCTTTTCCATGCCGAAGAATCCTCAGAAAATGACACCGGACTGAACTACGGATTGCCTCACGTCCGATGCCGGGTCCTCGACGGCCGAAGAGGCGTCAGGTAGAAATTCCACGTGTTGCCTCCGGGGGAGTGAAACGGGGAGGAGCCGAGGTGAAACCGGTGGTTAGGCTGGTACCTGGTGCTCTTGTTGAAGTTACTGCTGGTGCCCGGCATCGGACTCGAATGGAGACTCCACGAGGAGCCGTAGTCTCTGTAGAACGCCGTATGCGTGTGTTACAGGAAAAGCCGGTGACGGATGAAATCTCTTTGGAGAAGATATGTTGTTGGTGGTGTTCTTCTCCTCCTCCTCCTGGAGCGAGGGATTCTCTGATCTCCTACTGATAAACTTCCTCAGTGGTGTCGAGCTCCATGGTTTCGATGGATGCTGCTTCTGCCTGCTGTTTACTGACCTTACACGGTTGAGCTTTGCCAGATTGTAGTCGGAAACCCTGCTGCTCACGAACCTGTTCGGACTCTGAAAGTCCGAGATACCACTGCTTGGTTGCTCGGAGAATTCTGAAGCATCCTCCTTCACACATTTCTTCTTCTTGCCCAGACCGAACAGCCTCTTACCCTTGAACAGAGACGCAAACCACGAGCCGACTCTGGTGGGATCGGACTGCTTCTGGGACTCGATCTCCGGCCACGAGGAGGCCTTGTAATGCCGCTTTGTAGAAGGAGACGACTCGAGCTTCTCTGCCAGATTCTCCAGGTCCTTCCCACTCACAATCCTCTTGTTCTCGTGTAGAAATCCCTGCCTGGAGCTGGACCAAGAATGCGTTCGCTGCAGTATGGATGCGAAAGTGGTCGTCGACTCCTGTTCATCTTTGTCCGACCCAATGAGCGTCGATATCTTCACCAGATCCTCTCCTCAACAGTGTTCAACTCCTCCATGCGGAGCTCCATGAGCCGCTCCCTGAGACACCATGCACATAGTCCGACTCCGTTGTGAGCCGGATGCCTTCCGCAAGCTGGCGCCATACTCTACCTTCTCGGCTTCTCTCAAGAACATGAATCAAGCTCCGGACAGGCTGCAATCCGCTCCAAGAACATGGATTTCTACCCTAGAAATGTATGAATCTTCTTCGGGCAATGCCGTAGATCATCAATCAGAAGAATGCATGATCGAAATACACTTATCTGTGAGAAATCTTCAATACGGATGCGAAAATCTCCTGGCAGCGTGCGAGAATCAGATCCAAGAACAAGAAAAGAGGTGAAAAGCGCATCACGAGGCTACAAAAAATACATACATTACAGCCCCCATGGACATTCCCAAACGGAAACTTTTCTTCCACGCATCGGTCAGGATTTACTCCCATCTGACCGATGCAGCTATGACACGTAATAAGGTCTTTCTGCTACGGGAATGACGACAGTCGCGTCTTGAGATAACGGCGCCGTTAAGTGTTGTCGGTAATTGTGTCCTTAACTATTTGAAAGATTCCTTAACACCGCTAACGGAAACATTTAATACTGTTATTATTAACTATAATGCAACCTTATCTAGTTGTTAAAATACATTGTAACGAACGTACTATATCTTTGTAACACCTCAGAGTGAAAGCATTATTTTTTATTTCAATTTAATTTAATTAATTTTCAATCTAAAACTTAAGTATATAATCAAATAATAATTCAAAAGTTTTTAAAAGTCATATTTTGTCTTATGACCTTGTTTGCCGCAGAACTTTCTTTTTGTATACGACTTTTACCTTTCTCACGCACACACACACACACAGTGTGCATATGTATTCTATAGTAATATTTGTAGACAGGCAGTGGGTGCGTTTATCAATGGGCCACGTGTGTGTAGTACCAACTTTTCTACCAAATGCTTTGAAAATACTAAGGTCCTAGTGGAAAAAGGGTGTTCCACTTGCAGAAGTTTTAAAAACAAAAAAATATTTTTTATTAAATAAAAAATTGAATTAAATACAAAATAACCTCTTATTTTCTACTTAACACATGACCTTAGTGATTTTTATTTTTGATGGAGGATCGATCCAGATCTTCTATTTGACTTTTTTGTCTTATGAGTAAAATACAATTATTTTTTTAATATTTTTTAAATATTTTTTATTTTTTTAATTTACAATCGTGTGGTGGGACATTTATTCTTGGCGTGGCAGGGGCCACGTGAGTTTTATTCCCTTTTGGTTGGAACATCTAATCTCTCTGTATAAAACATTGAGAATGTTTAACAAGGTTAATGTTATACACTTAATAACTTTATTAAATTTAAATTATATATACACGGACTATCTGTATATAGATATTGTAATGAGCAGATTTCAATAATATATTATATTATAATATAAGTAGATCTGCAAATATTGCTTTGAGAAAACTAAATGTAAAACAATTTGATGCAGGTTGTATATCACATGCTAATGGGCTAGACTAGGATACTACCTAATGTTATAGTCAACCATATTAATTAAATAACTTACTGCATGGTTTAAGTTAATTATAATTGGGATTTCTATGCTTGGCGTCATTATGGTTTGAGTTTAAATAATTAGTTAATTAGAAACAATTAAAACAAAAAATCTGTGTTTATTTCTCTGCGCTTGTTCTTGGTTTGAGTTTTAAATAATTAGTTAATTAAATAGAACATAAATTAAAACAAAAAGTTACTTTTATTGTCTTGTCAATCAGTGTGAATCTGACAACTCAAAGACAGATCCAACCACTGAAACAATAATAAATAAATGTATCCTTTTTAATTATATTTCAAACTTCACACATATACATATCTTCTCACGACGATATTGACTATGTGGTGGATAAACAATATCTGTCAACGTGGCCGCATCTGGACCGTTGGCAACACGGAGACGTGCAGTCAATTCGATCGCACGATCTGACCGGGTAAGATTGCGAAGCTTCCACGTACATCGTCTTAGAAGCTCCAGAGAATCTCAGTTACCGTGTGTCCGAAGACAAACAGAGTGACTGTGTGAGGAAGGGGGGGAAACTTTGTGTACAAGTCTTAGGTTTCTTATATTGCTGAGAAATGGGGACAGGAGATCTCCACAATCAGCATTCGGATTTGTTTCTGGGCAGCTCGAATCCGACACGCCGCGCGTCGTTCACGAATTTCCTGAGAGATCATCATAGTGGCGGTATGGAGAGAGATACAGGTGCAGTAAGTAGTAGTCGAAGTCCCAGTCCGGCAAGGTCGTCGTCCGAATTCGAATTCGCACCGCCCACGAACGAAGACAACGAGAATCCCGCCGATGATCTCTTCTACAACGGGAAAATGCTGCCACTGGAGCCGGTTTCGCGTATGGCCATGGTCAAGGACCTGAACATAATGTTCCGACGCGGAGGATCGGCTCCACCGAGTCCGTATATAGATCCGGTGAATGCCAAGCCGAGTACCACACAGAAATCCTCTTCCTACCCGCCCAGAGGCAGAAACTCAAGACGATTCAGGGATTTCTTCGGTGGTGGTACCAAGCGGTGTCACTCCCAGAACGACGATTCTCAAAAATCTTCCTCCTCCTCCTCCTCCTCCTCCAGTTTCCTGAAGAGCTTGTTCGGGAAGAAATCCACCCCACCGGTAACAAGACCGGCGATCACGGCCGACGCGAAGAAGAATGTGGAATCAGGAAAAACAGAGCAGTTTCCTTAACAGGGGATTTCACAAGGAGCGCTCCTTCAACTCCGCTGCATCCGAGAGCAACCGGAGCGACCGTGACCGGCTTCGTTCCCGTATTACATATCGGACCCGGCCCGGTAAGGTTTCAAAGTTTTTCTCAGGTTCGTCTTCCAAATCGATAGAGGTACTGTGACCGGTGGTTAATTTTTGTTGTTTTTGAGAGGCTATTTTAGTTAACAAGAAATGTACAGTTCCTAACACTGCTCTCTCGGGTAGTTAAGCATCATCATAATTCGATCATCTTGTACGTGTTAATCGTAGTGTTTTATTAAGTCGAACAAGAAGTTAGTACTGTTAATTATAAAATCAAATCCAAGCTTGAGTCTCGATCGCCAGCCTAGACTTCCAAAGTAGTACCACTTTATGGAAGAAAAGAATCTCACGATGCCATTATCTGTGACAATTTAAATAATAATTTAAAAAAGATATCTATATATATATATATATATAACTCACCGTAAAGTAGTACTTAGTACATATCAGTTTCTCTCCCGCTGGATCGACTTAAGTATGCCGGCTGCCGACTCTGGTGTAGCCATTACAGCTCGAGGTACAACCTTCATACCTCCTCGACTCTCCAGATGATGCATGTGCCTGTCTGACGGAGGGCTCAGGAAGGAGAAGCCAGCAGTGACGTGGTTGTTGTTGTTGTTGTTCTTCTTAGTCTGTGTCTGATGTTCCGAGCTATGTGCGATCGAGGAGAGGTCACTGTTCTGGACCGAACCAAATTTGTAACCCGGTGCACCTTCCAGTCCCGGGGCGGGGGACATGACAGTGGAACCCGTGGACAATGGTACCTTCATGGTAGCGGGATTGTAGTATTGCGGTGGCAAAGTGTACCACCCCGGTGACTGAGGGTGATACATAGCTTGCTGTTGTTGTTGTTGCTGCCAGTACATTGGTATTTCTGCCGGTCTCGGCATGGGGTACATTTCGTACCCGCTCGGTGCACCAAAGATTGGCTGGTACGCTGTGGGGTGAAGTACATAGTGCGAAGCTGGAACCATTGTCCACTGGTTCATTCCGGGGTATGCCCATGAACTGGTCGCTGGTGCTGGAGCTGGGAAGCCACCAGGTAAGGGGTGAGGGTACTGCATGGGTGTTTCCTGCTGCTGCTGCTGCTGTTGTGTGGACACCGCTGTGTGTTGCTGCTGCTGCGTGGACACTGTGTGTTGGTGGGACCTCTCCTTCAAAGGTTCGGTTGACTGTCTTGCAGTGTTCTGACTGCCAGGTTTCTGCTGTGGCGGCGATGACGCCCTGACTCGGGTTCTTTCCTGCCTTACCGGTAGGGAAGGTACTCGGCTCGGTCTTGACGACGGCTGAGGGGCTTCCAGGAGTGGTATGTGATTGCTGTCTGGGTCCAGAAGAAGCTTTGGAGATTTTGCTAGCAAGTGTTGCACCTGATACACAATATACGAAGAATATACATTATGTACATATACTGCTAGTTACTTACCTTTAGTACCCGGTGTAATTCAAAAACCTGTGCCGCAAATATTCGTTGCTGCCTGAACAAAAACAATCATTAAACTATACATGTGTGGTTTTTGTCGTACCTGAGTAGATTTTTACGTGTTTTCCAAAACTGTTTCTCACCAACGGCCCCGATAACATCTCTAGCCGAGATCTTCCGAATCGAATCAACGATTGAGGCACTTGAGTCACCGCTGTGAATCTGTTCCTCATGAGCATCAGTATTATTATCAGAACCTGCCGTGCTCCCACAGATGTTACTCGAGCTATTCTGGTTATTAGTGCGCTTCTCCACGTGTTTAGTAGATGCCGTGCTAGCCACGTTCTTCCCGGTGTCTCTGTAGGTGGGTACCGCGAAATCATCTTCGTTGCGGACTCTCTTATTGTTATTATATGGAAGCTCTCTTGCTCTCACTGGCTGCTGAGACGCTGGCTTAGTTACAGGGGCTTCCTCGGATGGTAACACCACCTTAGGTACCCTCTGTAACTCCCTGTCCACCTCTTGCTCAGGTTTGTTCTGCTCGGCTACCACACCGTAGTAGCAGTTCCCGGCGGCATACTGCAAGATATCCAAACGAGTTTTAAGTACATGTTCCCTGCAATCACGAGCAGATAACAATCAGGTACTCCTGCAGGACTCAAACGTACTAAAAACCGTGTGGATTGAGTTAAGAAGTGATTTAAGTCATTCACTACAAGCATTACCTGGGATGGATTTACTGGAGGCCACACCGGCTGTTGTTGTGGCTGCAGGAAGTGGTGTGAAGGAATTGTGAGCTGCTCGTATAGAGCCATCTTATTGCGTGGAGGCGCCTTAGGCCCGTTTCTTGTCTCGCTAACGTGGACCCGAGGAAACAGAGGCTCTGTGGATGCAGCAAGTTGCTTACCGTGACTGTGGGCGCTCCGGCTTCGGCCGCTCCCCCTTACTCTTGCTTGTCATCTCACCAAGATGTATGTATGAATTCTATGCATATGGGAATCAATTTTCAAAAATTCTGTGTGTATGTAATGCCCTAGTTATTTATATAAAAAAATGTATACATTTTCTCAATGAATTTACCTGTGATGAGAAGGATCCAAACCGGATTCTTGTTGGCTTTTTGGGGGAAAAGTGCCGATATTATCGTGGACGGTCGGGATGTGGTCGTACGGCCAGCTCAGAGTCCACGTGGATGAGGAATCGGCCAATGGCGGCTGGTTTTAGGATTTAGCATATCTTTGGTGATTCGGCTCTCCCATTGGCTGCCTGACTTGAGTGTTTCTGCTTTTTCCGTGGTTGTTCACGTCTTATATACGGATAACACGTACATGGTGCTGAGTTTTCTAGATATTTCATTAGAAAAGTGAGTGTGATATTTGTCTACAGTTGAATTTTATAAACGTATACACACACGCGGTGTATGTATGTATGTTTAAGGATACAATATGTTTTAGAAACTTAATAATATAATGAAACAGTATTGATATTATTCAAAACTACAGTTTTCTGACACGTATGCAACGGATATTCTAATTAGTTCGCACGTGTAAAAAAATAATAAGTCTTAGTATGGCTATTAAGTTTTAAGTTAATAACACTGCGAATATTTAACATATTTTATTTTTATATAAGATTTAATATTTATAGATTATTAAATAATTTTAATATTAATATGTTATGGTGGTTTATAAATATAATATCATTATAGGAAAAGTAAAACGAGATTAGAAGAAATAGTGAACATTAACAATTTAATTGTCAATTTTAAGTTTAAAATATAATTTTATAATTTTAATATTATTATAATGTTAAATCAGCAGCATAATTTAATTTTGAAAAAAATGAAAATCCTTAGTAATTTCAAAATTAGAATTAAACTACTTAAACTTAAAATTTAGTTTTAATATCAGTAATGTGATTTTAATACAATATAACATATATAGTATAATCTCTAGAAATAAACTATATATAAATAATACACTGCACTTGTGACAGTTTAAAAGGCCACATCAACTGAAATAATTTACAATAACACCACCTTATTATAACATTATTTAAATAATCAAAATAAAATAATCATAAAATAAAACAAATAGCATCTTGTATATAATATTTTAAGTTGTAGCTTTACATCCACGTCAGCGCTAATGTTAGATACGTAACTCAATAGGAAAGTATGCAGTAGCTTCTTAACACACAAGCGCACGCACGCGCACACAAATACTGAAATTACTCTCTATTTGACTACAAAAACTTAAATTGAATACTTTAATTTTAAGCTCAGGAAAACCATTACTTATATACAGAATGTTAAGAGAGCTCTCCCTCCCTTTCCAAAGGGGAGTAAAATATCAAAATTGTTAAGCATTTCTTGCTCTATTTCATTTCAATAAATTCCAGACATAACAATCTATTATACCCAATATGAAACTTCAATACGGCTAATAAACAACCTTTTGCACCAGATTCAACTTTAAAAAACATTTATAGAATACACATGTATATAATTATACATGTGCTCTCTTCTCTAAACACTGTATGCCATATGCAAGAAACTTTTCCTGGTCTTCCTTGGTTTACTGCTCGTGGAGCTCATTGTAAACTTCCATTGGATAGAACACCTGGAACCATCCACTCTGGAAAACTCCATAGTTGCAGTATAGTTATCAAGCCCCATATTCCCATCGATTATTTGGTAGGACAGCTTATAATTCTCATTATCAATCATTATTAATCTTTCCTTAACCCATGTAAAATTCCCCTCTCTATCTGGATACGACTTACAGTATCTCACATCCTCCTCCGCTCTGTAGCACTCGATCACGCTCGGAACCCACTCGTGCAACGAGTAGAAGTCCGACGCAGCCTTCCATGCACTCCAGATAGGCGCGGCTACCGTGCTGGATGCGCTCCCTTGTATCATCTCCCATGGTATTTTCAAGCGTTCTTTTAGCGCTTCGTAAGTATACAAATTGCTTGTAATGTACTCGTGCAGAAATTAATTTATACTCGCGAGTATATGAGAAAAGGTATGCTTTGTTTATGTTTTGTGGCAGACCTCATGTTTGGTGTGCGCGCAGTCAGTGTGGGCTTGACGAAGCCTCCATTTAAACAGTGTTTTTGTAATTAATATTAAATTACTGCTAAGTAAGTACATAAAGGAGTTTCAGTCTCTCAAGGTAAATACATTCAAACTTATGTCATATGACGATAGCTGTTCGATGTACTAATTAATCGCAGCAACTGTATATATAGGGTAACTTCCAACTCTTTTGCATGTAAAGTCAACAGGTCCGAGTGGTTAAAAAGACAAACTTCTTCGTCCCCAGCCGAAGAGCACAACCAAGCCCAAGTACGCCCTCGCAGTTTAGTCCTGGTGCTGAAGAACTTTTAACCATTTTATAGTTATTTTAAATATGCCCTGATTATAAAATTATAATAAATTTAATACAGTTGAAAAGTAACCACACGTACAAGGTAACTTATGTATGTTTAATCAAACAAAATGTTTTAGAAATATTTATATTTTCTGCCTCTTACTTTAAACTTAGTACTATAATCAAACAATCTTTTAGTGAAAGAATATGTAACCTACAAAAGTGAAGATGTAACTTTAATTATACATTTTTTTCTATTAACATAGCATAATAATATTTAATGTAAGGAGAAACCCTAATTATATTGTTGTGTCGTACGTAAAATAGAATGCCAACTAGGTTTTGCATTGAGTTGGATTTGAGTGTTAACCAGGTTTTGAATAATCTGGTCTCCCTTGTCACGTGGCACACATGCAACACGGGGAGGTCATGTCACATCACGTGTGTATATTGCATACAAATATATACACATGCATATTATATACTATTTACACTTCCGGATTGGTATAAAATAAATCCATTTGAGGTGTGTCCAAACATTTTCATCTTTTTTTAACCAAGAATTGTTTCATCTGAGTCGTGTGGAAAATCCTGTCTTTACGAGACCAATCCTATTGAAATTTACTTAAGAACCAAACCCTTTTGAAGCATTCGTGTAATAAATTAGTTTCAAGGCTTGATCAACTTTAAAAAATGTATAAGTATTAAATCAGTGTCTGCATATTATGGTGGGGCTCGATGCCATGCATTATAAAAGCTGTTGATGCACACGAGCATAAAAAATGTTTAGCAGACTGCATGCAAAGATGTAGGGTAAACAATTAATTGTTAAGCACATCCTGAATCCTTAAGATGTACTAAACTTAACAACAAACAAAATCACTAAGCAATTTTTTCAGGTTATATCCATACAATGCCAATTGAGTTTTTAATACTTATTCAAACCTCAAACACCATAAATACTAATCCCAATCAGTATGCCTAAAAGTTCACATCTTTAAAGCTTATGCATTTGAATGTCTAGTTCAATCATTATAATCAAACCATTAGTTTGTGTGATAATTTGAAGAGTCGAACAAGTATTTAACACCTACTTAAGTGCATAATAAAGTTGAACCATTAATTTAAGAGTATCCATAGTGTTACAAGATGACATAATCTAACAAAAATATGCCTGATATACCAGCCTCTACCTAATGAATGAATTACGTGATTAGAGACCACAATAATTTATTAGTTTTAAAAAAAAATGTGAAAATTTCCTATCAAATTAATCACAACCAACTCAAAAGGTGAGAGACACTAATAGACTTTAGCACCCATGTTATAGAGTTCCGTCTGACAAGTTCCACAACTTTGAATCTACATAGTCACATTGACATGCATATTTGGTTAATAAAATACACAATGGAGTTTCTTTAATACGCATTAATGATCGAGATGACCCCGTCCAAAGACGAGTCATGACATACCTTAGAAAATGAAAAACATAAATAAAAAGGTATTACCGATCATAATTGATCTTTTTAATTGGTCCCACAAAGTATAATGAGTTAGAATTAAGCATGAACTACCTGAGTTTATTTAAGTTAGAGGAAGAACTTCCAAACCCATCCCATAAATGCCTTGTCCATGAATTAAGTTCTTATGTAGCTCATAACACCTTTAAAACACAGTAAGTCAACATTAAACATATGGGGGCTTGCACCAAACCACAAAACTTAATAAAAGTATTACTAGATAAGGTAAAATTTAGAAGAAGTGTTTATGAAAGGGCATTAGCATTAACCATTGTTCATCTTGACTGATGCACCACCTTGAAACTATAAACTTGATGCTTCAATGATTATCATGTTGCACAACCCATTAAGTTCTTGCGCTTCAATAGCAGCATGATCACATTCCATTAGTGTCTCACTCTTATAGAGACGCTCGAAACCCCAAACAACAACAACACATTCCTCTTTGATGGTTGAGTAGTTCTGAGTAGTACCAAATTAATTCAGTTCAACTAGTTAAAGTGCTCAATTGAATAATCCGATGACCCTATTGACCTGTACTTATCTGCACAAGTTTTAATATTGGAAACTACAATGTCATTTAATGAAAGAGTTATATCGTGTAGATATTGGTTACCTTGTTGAATTGATATGTTTAATGAAAGTAATTAGCTTGTCAAATCATTATTATTTATTTCTTAGTCTTCGAGCTTGAGAAGTACGTCAAGGATGTGCTCCTTCAAGAGGTTTTGTTAGATTCGTTTGAGGGTGACAGAGAAATCATTAAGCAGCACCTAGCCTTTTCTTTCCACATGTGGCAGGCTCTACAATTAAATCCATTGAATGGCAATGGGTGCTTCTACTCTCCCATGTGACCATGTCAAGTTTTTGAAGTAGGTAATACTACCATATTGGGCATGTAGACAAACAAAGAGGAGCCTTCTTGCAATGCTTGCATAGTAGCCCAATTGCAATAGCATGTGGAGTAGGAGGCATGACCAGTGATCCCTTGAACTTAGTTTTATTAATGCCATTGTTGTTATTGCAATTCTCATTGCATTGTCACAATTGATTTAACAATGACCGTCTTTTCAATGAAGCTATCTGGTCCAAACTCTAGAAAAATGGATCTTATGGCGAGATCGTATTTTTATAAAGAAAAAATTCTTACAAGCTAATTCCACAGTACTCTGTTGGGACACTAGCGCCATATCTAATTTTGCATAGAACCATGACTACATTAATTTTGTAATCACATTAAGCTCTAAGTAAGGCCCGTTACTTTAAATGTATGATTGAGAAACAAGAAAAGAAATGAAACCATTGTCTTATGAACGTGATAAGCAAGATGACGAAATAAATGTTTCAACTAATCATTTTGGATTATTTAATATTATTCGCTGCCTAATTCAAACATTAAATTTGATGGTTTGAAATGCTCACATTGTTTAATAGTGAGAAATCCTTTAGAGTTGCATGTCCCCAATGAATTATCATTTATTTATTTATGTTGGGTTATGTGTATTTAAGGAGTTACTTTGTGTTCTAGCTCGGATAATCTGACAGACCACATTTAACAGTACATTTCATGTAGTGGAGAAAGCATGATAGCCCCCTCATTAAATGCATTTAAGATAATGTTAGTAGTTGACATGGATAGTTATAGGGTATATTACCTGAATGATGGCGCAATCATTGAAAGTAAGTTTGACACGTTAGAGCATGTCAAGTAATATCAAAGAGAATATCTTGAGAATCTGAGGGACTATTTTCGGAATCAGAATTTCAAATTTGTGTACTTACATTAATTATAATTTCAAATTTGTTTCCTACATTAAATTAAATGGAATAGCCAAGTTAGCAGTAATTACGTAGATTTCCTTTGCATAATTGAACGGACGTTGTTACATTCAGAGGGGACAAGGCTATTAAGGGGGATGAAACGATTCAATAGAGGATAAGTTGCCCAAATAAGAACCTCAGCATGTAAGATCCTTTTTACTTTATTAATAGCAATTACCATGTATCACATCTTCTGTAGTTTCCCCATGAACATGCAATTGCTTTGGCCTCCATGTTTAGGGGGCCATATTTAAAATGGTTTGTGTTAGTTTTTTTGTTTTATCTTCTGGTTGATAATATTCCCTCTTGAAATCAAAAAATGGCATACACATAGAAAGGATTAGTCTCTCACATGAGTTTCTTTCGCATTACCTTGCATATATCACTTTCTCATTGTAAATCTGCATCTTTCTTGCGTAATGATATATATAACCGTGTTTTTTTTCATGCAATTAACATTAGCCTTTTGATTTCACTTTGATAAATACCTTCTAGTTCAAACTAGAAATCATTTATATCATCTGTGACAACCTATCTATCGAATGAGTATTGTGTACAGCAACACAAATTCATATCTTAAGTGACATTTGCCACACATTTAATATAATGTTTTCAAAATATTCATGCATACTTTATCCATATATACAGTTGTTATACATTATACATAGTTTATTATTAGTTGCATAAACATTTGGTTCAAGCAATAATTAGTACTTGTATTTTTATATTCTATTCAATCAAACCATTATTGAATAAATTGTTATAATAAATCATCATGTCCATTACAGTTATACATATACGTATGCAATCCTTACATTTATATCTAGTAATTCATTTTATCCATGAATGCATTCGCATTTAGAAATGAGCATTTAATTGTGGGGTTTGTTGATGAACCCCATGCATATATGTTCTTTTTTAATTGTGAATGCATTCATAGATATTTTAAACATTTATGTTTGTGGCTCACCATCGAACCCTAAGTAAGGATTGGGGTTCTATGTTTTTCAAAGTATCGGGAATATGAAAATACTTTAGCTATTAAGAACATTTTGTGTTTATTTTAATGTTTTTCAAATAAATTCCACATGGATGATATATTTAAATAATATTCTATTTTTTAAACTGTATAGCCATGTTAGCATTATTTTATGTTACATTTTTATTTTTTTGCCACATTAGCATTATTTTACCACATCAATATTTTGTTTTAAATTTTTACCACATCAACACTTTTTTTTTTAAACATACATTTGATAATTAGATTAACAACTTAGCAAAGCTATATATATAATTAATCATCGTTATCGTAATATCATATTCTACAATTATAGATCCCAAGCATATTCTCCCTTTAAAGTTACCTCCCAGCATGAACTTGCCAACTCTAGCTCTAAATGCAATCCCTCACCTCTCAGTTTTGCAGCTACCTCCCCGTTCACTTGGATAAATATTTTCATTATAAATGCATATATGAGAGAGATAAGATATACATTAATAACACAAATATATGAAATGCCATCTCTTAAGAGAATTATATCTTACACCAAGTTTTTATAGTGTTATAGCACACAGCATACATGTCTGTGTGTGTGCGAGGGAGAGAAGAGGAGAGGAGGAGAGATAGAGAGAGAGGGAGAGAGAGAGAAGATTTACCATATCATAAATGTAAATATCCCCATTGTAAGAGCCTGTGTAAATATATTTATGTGCAGTGTTGGAGGACGAAAATTTAAGAATTTGATTAAATAAGTAAAATAAAAAAATTGTCTCTTTGTGTTACCTTGCAACATAAGAGAAATAGCACCTAATCAACGTTTGTAAAACCTTGTGCCCTCTATATGTCATCAAAGATTCATCATGAGGGTGTCTTGCTATGTGTAAACGCTATGGGACTCTCATTTATCTATAGTCCCATCTAAAAGTGGCACCGATTGCTTCACAAACCTATTATATGCATTAGTATCACACACACACACACACACACTTGTGAATTCAACATCACTTATGCATGCAATCATGACAACTACAAACTCATGGTGAAGACCCGTGACCTCATGGCAAGTTCAAATAAGCTTGACATTCGTTGTGGGGCTCCCAGATGGGGTTGATTCCAACTCCATGCAAAAGCTGCATCCAAGTAAAAACCTAGAGAAGCCTGCCAAAGCTGCAGTCGGGATGAGACTTCTCCTTAAAGAACTTCTCCATAAGTTTCTAGATGAGGGGAACTCGGTGGCCTGCATTGTCATGAACACTTTTAATGGATGGACTCAAGACATTGCTAACAAGTTTGGAATACCCGAAGTTGCATTCTGGACTTCCAATGCCATCAATGACATCCTTCACTTGAGTCTTCCACGACTCATCGAAGCCAACTACAGATCTTCCACTCTCCTTCTACTATGCTCATCCAATATTGAGTCAATCACTGATGGGGCAAGGCGGTTCCCATAAGCAAAATTTGGACTCTATAACTCGTTTGAAGAGCTAGAACCAGAAAGAGATCAAAGCAAACTATTTCCCAATTGGTATCAAACTTGATACTTCTCGTGCTTGCTATGAAGTCTCTGTGGTCCCCAGGATGTTGTGGATATAGCGTCCAATCCTAGGGGTCCACACCAATAAGCCGGCCTTACCTCGAGAATACTAAAAGGTGTTGAATGGCCTCTACCCGGACGCCGCAAGGGTCTGTGTACAGGGGTGGGGGAGTTCTCCTAGAGCAATCATGCTACCACTTGATAGCTGAGTACGTTGTTGGCTTAGGAGCAGAGCGAGAGGAGAATCACTGGAGAGATGGTGAACAAAAGGAATATATATATATATAATATATGCCTGCCTGAGCACAAGCTGCCTCAGGAAGGTGGAGCTAGATACAAGATGAAAAATGGACTAGAAGGACCTTGACCCACTACTAGCCTTCCTCCTTATATAGTGGGTCAGCTAGCGCTAGACCCTAGGTACAAGTGGCACTCTCTCACTGGTCTGCCGCCATGGTAGAGTCCTACTTGTCACATTTATGCACCTCCCTTATGCATGCTGTCCCAAGTACCCTAGATAGTTGATTTGGACGATCGGATCCACGTCTGGTTAAGTGCCACCTAATAGCTATCATTGTCAATTTGTACTTGCGGTACCTTCCTTGCTAGGCACTTTGTCCCATCGCTCGTTCGTGCCGGTTGGCGGTTTGACGGTGATCAAACCACCATCAGCAAGATGCCGGACTTATTCATTGGCACATCCTTTGGCCATGTGCTCCCTTCACCTATGCTATGCTCGAGTGGTCGCAATAGGTAGCGCTTCGTTTTCCACTGCGCCTAGCTTCTGCTTCAAGGCTACGATCTTTGCATTATGTAGCTTGGTAGCCTTATGTAGCTCCCTCTAGAACCCTGCCTCCTACTATTCTTGCACGTGTTTTACTTAAGCCTCCAGCTCCTGTACTCGCTTGCGCGAGTGCTGTAACTCTTGTTCCCTTGTTGCGAGTAGTTTGGCTTGTTATTGGGCATGCTCCACCAATCCTATGGCAATGATTCGTGGGGGTCCTGTTTCCTGGGTGAGCCATGCTCCTGTCCTATACTTGGTGGGAATGCAAGGCTTGCCTCTGGCCCTCCAGGTAGGGGTTCCTGCTGGCTAGCCATAGGTGTGGTACTGGCCCTTGTGAGTTGAGCCCTTTGGTGCAACTCCTCCCTGACCACTGTCAGTTTTGCTTGGGCTTTTTCAAGCTCCCCACTCCTCCGCTCGATCCAAGTCCTGAGTTTGTGAATTTGCTATTCTTTCTCTGCTATGGTGTGCTGGTGGTCGTCCAGTAGCCCTAGGAGGGTTTCACACTATAACCTATGGAATTTCGTTGCTCTCTTGCTCAAGAGTTCCCAAGTGTCCTTCTTCCCTTTCAACACTATCCTACACAATCGGCCCCTTTGGCAAAGTAGTTCCTTAGCTTTTTGGGTATCCTCCCGTGCTTCCTGTCGTCGTTCCGTAAGCTCAGCCACTATGGCATCATGTTCTTTTGCCACAACTGAGAGGTCAAGGTCGTTTTACGCCACCATTGCTTCTTTTAGCTGGTCAAAGGCCTCCGCGACCTTAATATAGGCCATTGAGGCCCACCGACTGCTGGCATAGAAATGTTGGTAGGTAGCCTTTGACTCTTCCTCAGACTCGCCCTCCTTTTCTCCATGGCTTGGCCCGGTCGATTGCTCGGGTGTTTTGATGGGGATTCCGGTGGTAATAGGGGTCCTACAACCAGGGGAACCACGTATATAGGTTCCGACATCCCATGCTTAGGTAGTTCCTGGTCAAGGGGGGGTTACCTCTCACTTGCTCCTCTGTCGACTTTGGGGTCCTGGCTGCTCCTTACGGTTGTCCTAGCTTGTTTCACTCCACTCTTCCTCCCACGTTTGAGCTTTGGTGGCGCTCTAATTGTTGTTCGGCCAAACAAACCTGTGGTCATACTATGAATGGCCGGGCATGGAAAGTTTTTGCTCGGTCTCGGTCTGAACTTCATGGATGCCGCTGGTTAGAGCCGGAACCAAGTACTACTTAAGGTAGTCTGCCTAGTTTATTGTGACTCCTTCTCAAGCCTTGTAGAGGCTGTTTGCCAATCGCCTGGTGATCTGTCTCCTCGTTCTTCCCGTGAGCATGAAGGCCACTAGTGCTATGAACTCGGCTGCTTCCTCCTTTACACAAGTATGCCTCGTAGCGCATGGGTACCTGTGGTGGTAGGCTTTTGTAACCAATAATTCCTAATGCATGGCCGTCCTTCGGTAATCGAAAGACTATCGCTAGTTCGTCGAACATAATATGGAAGACTGCGCTCCCATCCGTGCGGAATTGTATCCCTTGTGCTTGGTTTGACTAGATACTAGTTCTGTAGACTGGATGAATTATGTGGCCTTCTCGGTGAATCCCGAGGCCTCCACTTCTCGCCATGGAAGATCAATGAACTCGTCCAACCGCAACTATCTCTTGACTCGTTGAACATCGGGTTGGCTAATCAATTCTTTGAACCTGGAGTACCTAGGGACACGAGTTTTGTTGTTCGCTCCTGGCCCTCAATGGACATGCGAATCTCTTGGATCACCACCGGCCTGTTCCTCTTCGTCCAATCTGTCGTCATGGTAGTGGAATTATGGCATTGTACACCTCCTTCTGAGTATAGGTGACATGGCAGTCCTCATGATGTCCTTTGAGGTGACTAGCGCAACCATGTGATCCTGTGAGCTGGCCACACGTGTGTTTAGAGATCCTACTTTCGATCGCACTGTCCTTCCTGTTGCGCTTCCTTGGGGTTTCCCCATTGCGTTGGATGCCATGCCCGGGGTGCCTTGGACTGAGCTCCATTTGGGTGGATGTTCAGCCCAAAGTAGTTACTGTCGGTTGTCCATCATAGTGCTTGTCCGTTATTGTTGCCTATTGGTCTTGATGGTGCTTGGTGGGGGTTCTAATTGTAGAGCCTTACATGTTGATCCCTTCCTACCGAGGCTTTCCATTATCAGTTCCGTGCGTCCCACACCTGGGACTTCGCACCCTACTTCTACTAAGGAGTGTCCTCGCTGGAGCTTCCCCCCCCGCTTCCAGTGTTGATCTTCAATCAGCTGTGGCTGTGGGTACTCGCGGTTGAGGCTGGGCTGATATAGGCTGGGTTGGGCTTGCTTGACTAGTACGGTTGTCTGAATAGGGTGTGTCCAAGTGGGTTCTTTGGAATTGTGACGACGGTTGGTGAACCAGTTTTTGTGCTCCTGCACTATGTCTGTATAGTTTTGGGCTTTGGGCACTCCCCCCCTTGTGATCCTTGGTTTGCTCGCGTAGTGCTGCCTCTAGTGAGGGGCAACCCGGCTTGAGCCTGGAGGACGACCGCTGGAGGTCACCATTGTGCCGTCATTCCATCCTTTGCACCTGCCTGGCTCATGGTATTCTAGCTCTTTGAATTTTTGCTCGAGCGCCCAAATTTGGCTTGTGGACACGGACCTAATTCCCCTCCTCCCCTGCATGTCGAGAACGATGACATTTATCTAAAATTTGACAGTTGGACCTCAACTTCTACTACCCTCAGGATGCCTTGGGTGTTACCTCGACCTGATTTGCCATCCGTACCTGAAAGGGAGTAGGCTCCGGAGTTGGCATACGCAGCTTATGATGGAGCTTTGTTGACTGCCGACCCTCCATCTATAATCACCTTGCTGATCGTGCGACCTACCATACGAACTAGAATGGTCGGCACATCGTTCACATAGTCCGCTATGGTTGTAGTGCCTCTTGGTGGGGGCCTTGTTGCTCTTTGTGTTTGACCCCCCATTGCGTAGCTGAAATAAGTGGCGCTTCTTGGCCTGTCGATGCTTTGGTCTCTCCCATACTAAAGGGAGGGTGTTTTCACCTCCTTGCCTTTTTTAGCAATTCTTGGCCTTGGTTGGGCTTTGCTAGTCGTGGACCGATAGGCACGTTGGTTTGCTTCCTTACCCACTGCTTTAATACTGTGGGTTTTGCTACCCATTCCCTCTTATGGCGCCTTCGCATTCCTCTGGTTCCACGTACTTGCGATCGACTTGTTTCGTTTGCTAAGGGAGCCTGTTGCATTGTGTTCATCTCGTTCATCCATCCTGGTAGTACAACCACTACTTGGTTTCACATGTGATGGTGTTGACCGGCATGGATATGCTTGTTACCCGCCATGGTAGTGCCGGTTGCTTACGCCTCTAGCATTGGTTGATTAAGGATACCCATGAGCATCAATATAGTGGGGTGGACCTCCAATAGTGCACACGTTTATCCCTACGTGCCGGCCGTCTCTCTCTATCGCCATACCTAGGTTGGTAGGGCTGCCACTCAAGGGAACGGACCTATGATTCCGGTCTCCAGATTGTGACCTCCTATGAGGTTGATTGTCCCCTTTAGTTCTACGGCCATAACTCCTCCGGCTATTTGCCCCTTCTACCTTTCGTTCCACCGTCAATGCGACTGCTTGTGGTAGCCTATTGCTCAGGATTTCGGCCAGTCAATAGTAATCATCCGTGTTGTGAGACCCTCAAATGTTACATACCCGACAGTACTTGTCCCTATGTGTAGTGTATCCCATTTGAGCCAGTGTTGCGGTTAAGTCTTCCTTTCATGTTGCCCCTCGTTACGTTGCAGCTACATGTGCCCCTTGGCTCCCAACCATTCTCTTTTCTGGCAAGTTTTGGAATGTTCGAAAGGTTTTCCTTGTCCATGGTGGTGTCGTTTGCCCCTCAACGTCTGATTTGTCTTACATCTTCCTCTCCTGGCGTCTCTCGGCTTCCCGCTTCTCAGCCTTCTTAACATACCGGAATAACTTGTCGAACATCCGAACATCATTTAGGCCAATCCACTTGCAGATCTCCGATCATAGTCCCTTCTGGCACCACACTTTTTTGGTCAAGTCGACTGGGGCATCCCTTAACCGGCGATGTACCCCAACATGCGGACTGTATATTCGTCGACTGACTCTCCGACTTTCTATTTCAAGCTCGTTAGCTTGTGGATCACCTCTTCCTCACTCTTTCTCCCGGAAGGTATCCAGAAACGCCCTCCATGTAGTTTCTCAACAAGCTCCTTCGTTTGCCTCGTGGAATCGCATCCACCAGGCATGTGCCTTCTTGTTTAGAGTGCATGCATATACACTCAACTTCTTGTGGTTGTCGCTTATGCTCCTCAGTTCGCATACATGTTTGAACTTGTGTACATGCTGGTTTGCGTCTTCACCCTTCGCTCCACGGAATGCGGGTAAAGGCACTGTTACAATACTCTCCTACATCCGATTGAACACGTGGGCTAGTAAGGTCACCTGATCAATTCCCATGGCATCTCGCTGAGCCTGAGAAGTGCTCCAATTCGGACCCTTCGCTTCGAACGTGCTGTAGTATACGTCCCAGTATTCTATGGGTAACTTTCTCCTCCCTCGCGCCCCTGCCCTCCTGTTGAGGGTGGGTGACAAGGACGGGCTCCTCCCGGTTGTCCTTGGGGGCCCTTCATAGGACCAACTTGATGGCTGGTGGCGCGGCATACCTCAACTGGACAGTATTCCCTCATCTAGTGAGTGTCTTTGTAGAACACAGCATGGAATCCCCTCACGGCAGTTAGATAGTCGTGGTTGACAGGGTAGATCATCCTTGCCCTGAGACGGTATCCCCTCGTCTTGTGGTGATTGCGGCTTTACCTGTGCCCTAGCGGATTTCTCTTGTGGGGTCGATATGGTCTTGGTCGCTCGAGTGGATTTCCCTCGCCCTTGGACAGAATCCCTTCGTCCCTTGCCCAAAGTGGTCACTATGTGGCCCCCCTTACTGGTACCTTATCCTAGTTTGTCAGTTCGTTGATGTACGACTGTCTTTATGTAGGTGGTCGTCCCATGTGTACTCTAGCCTTCCGAAGCCTCGAGTTCTCATCCTGTAACCACCCTGGCTTGTGCTACGTTGTCTGATTGGCTAAACTCCTGGTGTAGAGGTTGCTTTGTCGATAATCGATGCCTTTATGCGGGGCCTTTCAGATGAGGCTCTTCCTCCCCTCTTTCCGGGCAGCCACGGGCCCCCACCTTACCATGGTGGGTGATGGCAGCCTTGGTTTCCTACTTTATGTCCCTTGTGGAGCTGGCCACGCGGGACCTCCAACTCTCGTCCCCCATCGCTATTTGTGCTACTTTAGCCGCCTCAAGATTCTTGCCTCCAATGCAGGCCTTCCCTCTCCTGGGGTTCTCCTATGCGGGGTTTCCTCCCTTGGGGGTACTCGTCAAACACGGGTTCTGCTCTTCAGTGTGGGGGCTCATTATAGTCATCACTTTCGCCTATGTCAAGAGGGGGTGGGGGGGCTTTTATCGTCCTGCCATCCATCCCACTCTGCATCATAGGTCATTGTCAGGTGGGGTTGCCCGTCCATGTGCTTCTCATTCCCGCATGCTCCTATACTTGGAATAACATCTAGACGTGCTGCGGCTTGCGATCACCTCTGCTGCTGCTGTGCTGGGTTTACCACTTTTTGGAGACTCGGCCGTGCGATGTTTGTGTTGTTTCCTCGGATAGGTGAGGTAGGGGCCAATTGTGGCAACCTTCCTTGGCCGGCCCGATGCATCCTCCTAGCCAGCTAATGCTCGCTGATTTTTAGTTATTCAAACGAGTTAATCTCAGCTCTCTCTTCAAGCCGCAACTCTTCTTGCTACGGTAAACTCCATTCATGTATACTATTTATCCCTCTGTGGTCGCCACAAATGGTCGTTGGGGACTCCGCATGCCAGATGTAGTACTTGCTATGAAGCCTCGGTGGTCGCTAAGACGTTGTGGATAGTGTCCAACCCCAGGGGTCTATGCCGGTAAGCTGGCCTTACCTTGGGAGTACTAGAAGGTGCTGAATGGCCTCTACCCACAAGGGTCCATGTACAGGGGTGGGGGAGTTCTCCTAGAGCAATGCTGCTGTTTGTTAGCTGAGTACGTTGTTAGCTTAGGAGTAGCGAGACGAGAATCACCAGAGAGATGGTGAACAGAAGGAACATGTATTTATATATATATATATTGCTTGCCAAAGTGAGTCTTCACAGGCAATTGAAACTCCAACTTCCTTGTTCATTGCTCCTTGTAAATCGCAAGAACCTGTGGATGTGTGACGATGAACTTTGAGATTTGGTGCCCTCTGTCGGCAATGCTGCCTATGTAAGATAGTTTGTTCCAATGAGCCAACACAAGGTTCAAAGCATGGCATTGGCATCTATGCGAGGAAACCTACTCTCAATCAGCTGGCCAGCAGCTTTGCAATTCGACGCATTGTCAAATATGACACAAAAATCTTGTCAGCACCACCAGGCTTGTCATTGATGTCCCTTATGTACCTCCCTATTTGTTCACGATGTATTCCCCTTGTATATAAGAGCTAACTTTAGAAAAAAGAACTTAAAAGCAAGAATAATATACATGTGACACTCTCATCAGCTAGAAAGCTATCATAGAACATATCTTCACAACTCCCACCATTGACAAACATTATGTTGATGAGATGCCGCTTGTTGATGTCGGACCAACCATCTGAGACAAGAGCAAAAGGATGCACAGTCATATCCATGATTTGCCTTTTCACCTTGATGAAAGTTTCCTCCCAAGCTCGGTCCAAGAATGTTTTCGTAATGCTCTAACTTGGAAGTTTGAAATCTACCATATCGATGCAAATTGAGCAACGGCTTTGAAGGCTTGACATGCCGATGGATGTTGAAAATGGAGCGGAATGCCAGTGTCAAAGCAAAATGCGCCATGCATACTGAGTCTCCTTTAAGTTCTCTCTTGTTGCTTGCATAGCGAGGGGCCTGGTTTCCGAGCTTTGGAAAGACATTGGTGTTGATGTTGTTGTGCCTATGCTGCCTGCCACTCAACTGGCCACCTGAATCAAGCCATCTATCTTTGTCCCTTGACCTTGATCGGCTCCCAGGACATCCTTGCTTTGGTGGCAGTGGTGTGATGAAATCTTCTTGTGCTGAGGATCGTGGAGAGCATTAGGAAATCGTTTGGCCAACATCTCCTCTACGTGTGCATGCGAAGAGCTTGAGATGTTCTCTCATTTCCATCTCCATCTTTTGTCGCTTTGCTTGCCGAGCATGTTGTCTCTTTTAACATAGAGTTAGGTCAATACCTTCAGGGTCACTTGTGCTGCCTTTCATGCAGAAGAACGGTTTGTGCATAACACAACACCTAGGCAGAGGATATGAGCTCGCACTCTTGTTGCTGAACTGGAGCCTGATACCCGCAAAACCTACATGTCCACCTTGCAACTCCATCTACATCCTTCTCACCAGACCATAATGGTGGAAGACTTGCAAATTCATCCAGCTTTTGATTGAAATCGACTTCTATGTCATGAGCATTTCGTTGTGGTTGCTTTCTTCTCATCATCAATAATCCCATTCTGGGTTGTGTAATTTACCACATCCACAGTCCTTTCGCAAGATGCACTTGCTGCTGAACGCTTTTGTCCTCGTCCTCTTCATCTGATTTGAAGATGTGTTCCGTTGGAATCCTTGACATGACTACAACTTGCAGTGCAAATTGAAGAGACGAGTGATAGGAAACTCAAAGTCTCACAATGCTACTCCTCCTCAATCCACTCTGTCGATGCAGCCCACTATATCCTCAAAAGAGCCAAGATTCAAACCCCAAACCAATTGACACTTAAAAAAAATAAAAAATTTGGCCACCGCCCTTACCACATCAGGAATGCCAGTAATAATTTTAGCTACATGCCAATTTAATTTGTTACATAATAATTAATATGAAAATGTGGTAGTAAAATGCTTAAAATAATGCCATGTCATCATTAATTCATGTCACATATGCAAATAATTATAGTTGTTTTATAGAATCTTTTTTTAAATTGGTTTGTGATAATTTATTATTTTCTAAAGGTATATAACGTATATTCATGCTTTTTTAAAGTTTTTAAAAGTTTTTCTATTATCTTGTAAGTTCACCATGTTTTTGTGTTTCAAGAGTTTTTTATTTGGCAAAACCTTGACCCCAAGCATAAATGAAAAATTCTAGAAGTGAATGCATTTCTATTGATTCTTTAAAGACTTATGCTTTGGGGTTCACCAGTGAACCTCAAGTATAAATGAGCAATTTTAGAAGTGAATGATTTCATTGATATTTTAGAGATTTATGCTTTAGGGTTTGCTAACAAACCCCAAGCATAATTGTTCAATTTTTTTCACTATTTCACATTTCCTTAGTGTATTTAATCTTAAGGTTCGCTAACAAACCTTAAGAAATGAATGTTATAATTTTTATTTTATTTTATTTTGTATACATTTGATTCCTAAGGTTTGTCAATAACCTTAAAAGTTAGTGGTCATATTTCTAAAAAAACAAAAATTAATAAATGAGTTTTTCTTACAATTTTATTTTCTTTGTATTTTTTAAATTTGATTCTTAAGGTTTACTAGAGAACCTTATGAATCAAGTGTCGTTTTTTCAGTAAAATTATTTTTTTTCATTTTTTGATTTCGGTATCTTAGGGTTTGCAAGTGAACTTTAACATTTAATGAACAATTTTCAATTAAATTTTATTTACCTTGATTTTTCAAATACTATTTTTTGAATTTTTCAATTTTTAAGAATCTCTGAACGATTTTTACTTAAATTTCATTTTTGATGAGTTCTCATCTTCTCTACCTTAGGGTTCATTGGCAAAACTTAAGAATCAATAGATGATTTTTACTTAGATTTTATTTTTTTAAGAGTTTCACCTTCTCACCTTAAGAATCCATAATTAATTTTTCTATAAAATTCATTTTTACTTGTTTCTCACACATAAGTCTCTTCGTGGTGGATGATTGGGATAAGTTTGAAAACTTCTCGGATAAGCAAGCGGATTGTTGTTCCTTAGGGTTTGCTGACAAACCTTAAGAATTAATAAACAATTTTTTAATGGAATTAAGATAATTATCCAATAAACTTTATTTCTCTTATTTTTGAAGATGTTTCTTAAGCATCATACAAAGAATTTTTCATTAGAATTATAACTTCTCTATCTTAGGGTTCCCTTGTGAACCCTAAGATTCTATTTTCATTAAATTTCATTTCCCCTTATTTTAAGAGTTGTACACAATGCATTTTTGAACTGAATCGTTTTCATTAGTGGGTATGGTGCAAAAGTAACAAGGTCTTGATATCGGTGGTCAACAGTAGCAGCAACAAGGAATACTATGTCAAGACCTTTTAAGTGCCTATATGAATGGCGCATAACTCCATATCTAGAGGGAAGAATGTTTTCTAGATTTGGTTTCGACAAGGATATATCGTTCATTGTATGTGATGTAGCAACTAACTTTGTTTTCAAAAACTGTCTGAGCAAACAGAGTTGTTTAGGATTAGGACTTATACATATCTCAATTTGGTATTGTTGAAAACCACCCACATTGTTGACTTATACACAAAACACATCGGAGATGAAGCTCATCAAATTGTATAGAATGATAATGATGAGACGAACATGTTTAAGGAGTATTTTATAGTTATCAGAACATTGGTGATATTAACGTTAACAAAGGTGAAGTCCATTATCGAACTAGCAATAAGGAAGAAAAAGTTGAAGGTGAAGTTCATTATCAAAGTAACAAGAGTGTTTGATAGTGCACAATTTGTTTAAGTAACACAAACCACAATATTAGGTATGAAATAGTGCAAGTATTTGGTACATTGGATGCATCTCTAAGGGTTTGTGTTTAATTTGACCAAAATGGATTAGAACAAAGGAAGTAGCTCTTTAATGGCTGCCATGCCCATTTTGTCAAAACTTGAACACAATATTAAAAACCATGCTCATTAACCACAAGATGCACATTCTACGTAAATAAATAAGGTTTTAAGTAGGTCTTCATCTTTTCGTTGTACGCCTAACACGGTGGCGCCTTTAGACGCTAGTAAGCCTTGTGTTAGGCACCTTTAGACGCTAGTAAGTAAGCCTTGTGTTAGGCACCTTTAGACGCTAGTAAGTAAGCCTTTTCTAATGCAGTAGAAGATTGAGCCTCAAACTCAACTTAAGCTTGGACAAAATGGCCTCACATATCATAGCTCGTCGGCGTTGGAGAACAACCAGACACAACAACATGATCATGTTTAGGTTAGGAAGTAATTTCTATCCAAGATGAAGATCAAAATGCAGAGGTATATAGAGAGAGCACACACATATACAATATGTATAATATATTCAACGTTCTGTGGATAAACTCTTCCATTATATCGGTCCTAATAAATGTCTTTCTTACTCTCACTCTCTCTCTATAAACACAACCCCCCCCCCCAACACCACACACAACATATAGCTACTAGTAACATGGAGTTGGCTATTGAGAACTTGGTTATTTATATGGTTAATATTGTTGACTAATTAGAGAATTTGATATATATACTTGATTATATATAAATATACCCGTAAGTACATACATAATTTAAATCTATGTGCAATAGAAATTATATATAAATTATGTTATATTATATTTATTATATATATATATTATATATATAGTTAATTTATATAAATATGCCGTTGTTGCAGTGTGCTTTAACACGAGGTCAAAACCTGCTTGCAAACTCTACTTACATTGCTACAGCTGTTGGTCATGGCCTGGTGAGTATACACATACGTGGTCATATACATGCATATACGGCTGGATGTATGTGTTTATGTTGGATGATGTATAGATTCATTATATATTGTAGACATAATTTGCATGTACACACCTAAGATACATCTATAGTATGTATATAATATGAAGAGTGCAAAGATATACATATATAATAACACATCACGTATATACATCTATTAGTATGTGGAGTTTCCATTTAACATGTCTATTTGTTAAACATATTCTAGCATATGTAAGCAAGTATATCAAAAGCCTCAGGTTTCTCTTTTAACACAACGACGTGTGTATAGTATACATAATTTTAGTTCTTAATATATTATCAGTGGTTATACGAAGGTGTCTATGCATGTTATGGAGAACTTATAGTTTGTGGGTGTTATTCCTGTTTCCTTAATTGGTAGGCAAAACACGCACCACACACATGGATATACATACATACACACATGCACACACACACACACACATATATATATTTGTGTGTGTGTGTGTGTGTCTCTCTCTCTATATATATATATATTTTATTTATTTATATGTTTATTTACTTACAAGATTCCAGGGATATTACTTCATGAAGACGGTGTCGACCCATTGAAACTTTTGGCATTTCAAATAAATGAAATCAAAAAAAGCTACAGAGGTGATACATTTAATATATAATAATTTGATATTTCATGAATTAAACTAATATGTTATATAAACCACAAGGGAAAGCAGCAAAGTATGCAGTAGTTAGTACACAGGCACACGCACACACTGAAATTTCTTTCCGTTTCACTAAAGGAACTTAAATCATTACTCATATAAGAGACCTCTCCCACTTCCCTTTCTCTCATTCAAAGGGTACATTCTCTATTTGAAGAATTGAGTTGAAGTAAAATATAATCTCTATTTATGCTCAAATTCAAGTTAATCGCGTGATCAAACAAAATGAATGATTATTAAATATTGAGCACCTTAAGGAAATGTTCTGTTAATAATAGAAATTTTATTAATGTTCATTCCCCGATCACAAATCCACCTGACAATTCCGCTACTATACCCAGGAGTTGTACCCTCCATTGAGTAGAAATCTTCAATACGATAACTTTGACACAAGAAGTTTTATTATTGAACTTTAGAAACATGGGAAAACACACACACACACATATATACACACGTACGCTTATTCAAGCTTGTGCTCTCTTCTCTAAGCACTGTATGCCATATGCAAGAAACTTTTCCTGGTCTTCCTTGGTTTTACTGCTCGTTGAGCTCATTGTAAACGTCCACTCGACAGGACACCTGGAACCATCCACTCTAGAAAACTCCATAGTTGCAGTATAGTTATTAAGCCCATATTCCCATCTATTATTTGATAAGAAAGCTTATTAATTCTCATTATCAACCATTATAATCTCTCCTTGATTACGACTTACAGTATCTCACATCCTCCTCCACTCTGTAGCACTCCCTCACGTCGGAACCCACTCGTGTAACGAGTAGAAGTCCGAGGCAACCTTCCATGCACTCCAGATAGGCGGGCTACCGTGCTGGACGCACTGCCATGTATCATCTCTCCCATGCAAGCGTTAGAAATTAGCGCTACTTAAAGGAAAAGCTTGAGTATCTACGTTAGAAAGAACTAGTTTTATACACACATGAGAAAAGGTATGTTTTATTTAAGTTTTCTCGCAGACCCTCATGTTTGGTGTGTGTGCAATCACTAGCCTCCATTTAAACAGTGTTAAACTTGTTTGGTAATTAGTATTAAATTTTTAATTAGTAAGTACATAAAGGAGTTTCAGTCTCAGGGAAAACTCTCTTGCTTTTCAATAGATACATTCATCATATATGTGTACTTATTAGTCAGAGGAACTGTATATATAGGTTAACTTTGAATTTTTCTGTACGTAAAGTCAACATGTCCGAGTGGTTAAGGAGACAGACTTGAAATCTGTTGGGCTACGCCCTCGCAGGTTCGAATCCTGCTGTTACGAGTTTTTAACTCAATATGTAGGTATATTTTTAATGTTTTAAAACTAGGAAAAATAACATTCAATTAACGTTTTTCTTCCAATATTTAATTAATGCCATTAAGTCTTAATTTAATGTAATGTTTAGTGGAAAAATTATATTAAAAATTTACATTAATTTACTCTTGATAACTTAATGTAATGCTCATTTTGGTGACTTACAAATATTAAATTAACGAGTTAATGCTAATTTACTATACAGACATATGTAAGTATGTGCAATGCGTGTGGCTGTGTGTTTGCATCTGCGAGCGTGAGAAGGAGGAAGTGTGAAACGTCCCTTGTTTTATTGTCCGGGTTTTTAAATTCTTTATAAATATTATTTCAGTTTTCTCGTTATACACCTGTTTACGTGTGTATACACCATATTACAATTAATCTGAAATCTCTAAATGAATTTAAACACATGAACTTATTTATTACAAATCTGTATATATCGATTTAAGTTAAAACAGCCCCTCAAAAATAAACTTTAACTAACTTAGGTTATTCCTCTAAAATAGTGGTTTATTTTGTTTCAATATCTAAACCGAAGCAAAATGTAGCAAAGGCAACTGCATTATAGTTCATTGATGTTCATAATAAAACATTATTAGGCATACTAATTTAATTAATCATAGCATAATACATTTAAACTTAATAACTTAAATAGTGCCTAGCCAATTGAATAAAATATCAAACTTAGCCTCCACTTCTGAAGTTGGATTGATCCTCAATTCCAGGATTATTCTAACTAAAATATAAAATACACAAATAGTGAATAAAACTTGGACTATTTAGATTATAAGTTATGGCTAAATATAACTTATATATAAGTCCTTTAAAATATAATAACATTTAAGATTAGAAAATCAAGAAAAATATGTATTAAAGAAAATTTATATTCTTTTATGTATCTTTAAGATTATTAATAAAATTTATTACTTAATTTGATATTATCAGAATTTTAGATATATACAAACAAACTGTATATATATATATATATATATATATATATATATATATATCTGTGTGTGTGTGTGTGTGTGTGTTGTCATTCTCTAATTATTTAGTAATTCATATTATAGTAATCATAACTATATTCTAAAATAATGTAATTTCAATATATAAGAAACATTGATCTACTTGATTTATTTTTAAATCTTTTAAAACAAGCGATCAGCCATCGTTTTCCTTTATCCATCGGTGGCAAGTCAAGTAATACAGTATACAGCCCAACAAGAGACGAGGATGGTTAGTCGAATATATATAGACAGGCTAGTAGCATGCAATATCAATAGTATCAATATATACTCTAATTATATATTAATTCATATTATATTAATCTGGAAAGATTGAGTATCTAATGTAATTTTCAATATTATTCTTTATATTGAAATTACATTAGATACTCAATCTTTCTAGATTAATATAATAATGTGTGAAAGATTTATCTCTATCTACTTGATTTATTTCCAAGTTTCTGAAACAAGGGATTGAAACAGCTCAGCTATTCATATATAGGTGGCAAGTCAAGTAATACAGTACACAGCCCACAAGATACACGAGGATGGTTAGTCGTATAGTAACATGCAGTATCATTATATATTAATTCATATTATGCTATTAATCTAGAAAGATTGAGTATGTAAGAAAGATTTATTTACTCGATAAATTTATTTTCAAGCTCAACCATCGGAATATAGTATATAGCCCACGAGATAAACGAGGATGGTTAGTCGAATATATTATATGTGCAGGCTAGTAGCACGCAGTGCCAATAGCTAACTACAAAGGTGAGAGCAACAAACTCTGTGCTGCTTGTGCTTGTGCTTTTGGTTACTGGTACATGGGACAACAGGGTACAATCGCATATTATTTGGTATATATGTTGCCTTGATTATTACAGGAGAAGCGCTGAATGGAGAAGGAATAGCTGCACTCATTAAGGAAGTGACCAATTCAGGTGATACAAACTAACCATACAAAACTTAATTTCCAAATAGAGTAGGAAAAATTGAACTCATGGCCTGGTGGGGAAGGCAAGAGCGGATGCATACCAAAAGGCTACCCATGCACCTCCGGAGATATATGTTTAGTAGTCGTGCATTTTGCTTCCCGACCATCTGGCCAGTGTGTAGTACGATGATATAAATTGCAGCTCACTATGCAGTGTTTGTTTGCCCAGTTGAATGCTGTGCTGCTTTGAAATAACTTTGGTAACTGTATTAGATTGAGAATTTCACTAAGCTAGATGAGCATGTCTTGTAAGGACGAACACTATCAATGCTGTAAAATTACTTTGCACGCCAAGATGTGTACCATTTGCAGGTCTTCGGCTAGTTTTATTTATTTGATTTATGTGACATATATTTGATTTGGCATAGAGATTTAAATTTAAATTGATGAAAAATGAATACTTATACAACGTTATAATGATTGTTATGTATTGATTAGTTAAATATATGTAGCTTAACGGGTTAAATTAAATATATTAACATTTATTAATAATTTAAATATGTTTATGATGCGTGGAAATAGGCGTATATCATGATCAAAACTAACAAGCTAACTTGGGCTGTTGAAACATTAATAAATTAATTTTATATGTTAATGTTAAAAAATGTTATACTTAAAAGATTAAACACTTATTCTACTTCTGCCTCTTTTGCAATAACATCTGACCTATATTGAATTTTTTTCTCTTTGGGTATCAACACCATTTGCCCTAGTGATAGCGCGCACGTGAGAAGCGACAGGTGGAAAAAACCCAACATCCGGTGAAACAATATGGAATAATAATTGAAAATGACTTTCCGACGGTGGAAATTCCACCGACGGTGATATGAAACACGTGGTTTCGGTGCTGAAATATTAAGTGCTTTATAAAATATTCTTTAATACATATTCTTCATGTTTTAAATTTACTTATGGGCTGTGTGAATCACATACTATTAATGTTTTAAATTAATTTAATAAAATATACTTAGGGATTTATCTGGGCCAAGAAAATGTAATCAAATCTGCAGTTGAATCTCTTAATTTTACACATAGTACTGGTTAAGTTCCTCATGGTGCAACAAGTTTTAATAAAGGTAAGAAGAGAAGGGCTTCATATTCATGTATTGGTCTTCCTAAACTTAAGCTCTGAACATAGAATATAAAGTGTTTTTAGTGTTATGAGGATGTGTATTTTTTCATCAATGAAGAAACTTATGAAGCAAGGATTTGAAGAAGATATGCAAGGAGTTTAATAAGGTTATCAGATCCAATAAAACAGATGAAAGTGTAAGAATTAAATAATCAATAAAAATATTTAAAAAAAGAAAGAGAAATGTGATAACTAGAGTGGTTTTCATCATCTGCCTGGGAACATTGTGAAGTTATGTTAAAACTATTAGATAGAAATCCCAAGACAGTAAATGTGGGCATTTAACTTTTAAACTTAATAAGTAACAAACACTTGCTACCATTAGAGTTAAAGATAGTCTAATTGAACAATCTATTAATATTAACCACTTATTTTTCAAAATATAAATGCATTTATATTACTACTCTAGTTTTCTATTCTCATCATATAGTGACTTTGTTGCCGGGTTTAAGCATGAACCTTATTAAAGCATATATAGAGTCAAAACCTAAATACAATTTAACAACTTTATCCCTTATTATTACCATTAAATACTATAAGCCCTAAATTTATAGTAAATAACATTATTCCAAAAATATCCTAAATCAATTTTCTCACTAGGGACATTTATAATATCATTCTAAAATACCTTATTTGCATTACATATTCCTTGTAATAAAAAAGAGTAACACTAATACTTGCACCAATAAGATGTGGGGATGAACTCTTTATAAAGTTTGTACCTAAGCTTGATATGAATCATCCGGTAATATAGAAATTAAAAAAAAAAAAAAAAACCAATAATATGAACTAGTATATCTTTATCTATGAGTTTTATAAACATATGCCATAACTTATTCACTAAAATATTTACATTATCTTAGTACATTTCTTATACTTGATCCTCATATACCATATAGCATATTGATTTTTTCCATTATGTATAAACCTTAATAGAACTACATCTAAGGCTTTTCCTACTCCAATCAATTGTTTTTTCACTAGGCATATATGGTCGAATGAAATTAATTAATACCTTAAAAGAATGTCTAGACATTCTATACATGTATTTGTATGTATAGCTTTATGTTAAATCCTTTCCTAATTAAATTGCTTGATGTAGTTCTTGCCAAAATGTATATTAATGTGGAATTTGCACTCAAGAACATTTGACTCTTTCTTTTTAAAGCATACATAATAATATGAAAAATAAGCAATATATATCATACTAAACAATAAGAATTTGGAACCTAGAATTTGAATTCATAAGCATATTAAGCATAGAACACATTAAAAAAAGGAACTCCATGTTAACATATTATAAACATATTAACAAATTATAAAAAGCCCCATTTACTTACATAATTCTTGTATAAGTGTAATGTATTTAATATGTTCTAAGAAATAACAATTTAAATTTAAATTTAAAATAGTATATTCTTTTTTAGTACATGTATCCCATCGATGGAGAACCGATGGCCCATGTGCACAATTGACAAAACTATTTAATATTAAATGAAAATATTTTAAGAGTATTCTTTTAAGTTCATTGTGCTAAGTTCGACCACTTGATATCCATATGTGTGCATTATAAAAAGAGTCAATCTAATTGACACGTTGTGCATTACCATACAAATGAGTGTTCTAGGCTTTGAAACAGCAAGCAAAATTGTAATTGTCCATACAAAACTTCAGTGTTGAGTACATGGTCTTTAATACATGTATGTTATGGTGTAGAGAAGATTCTGTAATGTGATTCAAGCTTCACAAACAAAAATTATATTTTGTGTTTCCCTAAAGAAAGGGAATCTCTACAGAGAATGATTCTTGAATGAAATGAAAAAGCCCATTAAATTCTCTCTTCATATTTGTTCTTTGATTGTAGTTGTGGACCAAGCATGATTAATTTATCAATTTGAAGAGAATCAATTAACGTCATTAAAGTGAAAGTCCATTCTCAGCACTGAGGATGGTTCATGCAACATCGTGTACCCGAAATGTATATTCTAAGAACAATTGTTCATCCTCAGCACCAAAGAAGGAACAATGGATTTAGGAAGGGTCCTTTTTCACAATGATTTACCTTCAACATCGAGGATGGAGTAGGGCCCTTTGGAGGCATTTTAAAGTTAGCGAATTTAGCAAGGATGTTCATGCATATGTTCTATGTGTTTATTGAACAAAAAATACTTTATTTTGCTATACTCTTCCTCTACCACCCTTTTCAATCACTGCAGCGTCATCAACATTCTTAGCGAGTACCCTCTTGACAGGATTGAATGCAATCAAGACAACTTCTTGATTTTTCTTTCTTGCATTCTTAGATGTTGATGATTCCTTTCTAGTTGCCCTTTCTCCGTAATTGTTTTTCTTCTACTTGGAAGGTGGCATATTCTTTCCATCTTGAGGACCTACATTGCCTTCATTTAGGATGTAAATCATCATTTCCTCATGTTTGGCGAAAGGGATTGGTTTATTTTTCTTTGTAGGGGTGGGTTGTCTCCTCTTCCGATTTGTCGTCCAATTCTTCCTCTGACTAGTATTTCTCACTACTTAGTCGTTCTTCATCATCATCACTATCATGGATGATACATGCTCACCCTTTAATACGTACATCACAACCTCTTTGACATAATAAAACATCTTATTATCCAAATCATTACCCACAACATTCCTTTTGAATCTTGTGGTTGAAGACACAAGACCTCATGTCCCATGAACATGCCAATGATGAAATCCCTTTACTTTGTCAATTGTAGTATCAAGAAGTTCATTAGAGCCTTTAATTTTTCTACACCCATCTTCTCTTAAATTAATAAGATGAGTGTTTTCTACAATATCATTTAAGGAGGCTTACATGTAAGAACAATCTACTGCTTTAGTGTAGTGCAGTTTATCCACAATGGCACTAGAATCTATTTGTAGAGGATTTGGTTCTATATCATTAGTTTCTCTTCGTACTAACACCAACAAGCTCAATTGGACAATTTGCATGTAGAGTACATCAAATCAATGTTGAAGAGGAATAACATTATACTTATGGGTACTTAAGGTGAATATGTTGCCCACTTTATAGCCTCCACCATCCTCAGTGCCAAGGATGGAGGCGAGACCAAATTATAAACATTTTCCTTCTCCTTAAAAAGGCACTCTGCATCCTTGGCACCTCTCCATCCTCGACACTGAGGACGGTGGGGCTATAAAGTGGGCATCATATTCACCTTAAGTGCTAAGAATAAAATAACATACCTTAACCCCAACATTATATCCTTGTCAATCTATGCTATTAATTTAAACAACCATTTCCTTTGAGTTTAAATTGAATTTTTTTGTATATATACTATAATAATATTGTAAACATAAAATACCAACCAACTTGCCACATTTTGTTTGTCTCTAAGCAACAAATTCCAGGTAATTTAATACATATACATATGCATATAAAAGTAATTAATAAATAATTTTAAGAGAGTATTTTGCTAGCAAATTGTATGTGTCATTCAGGGGAACTCACGAATCGGGTTCACCTATAATATAACAATATTCTTCCTGTTTCATTTTCAAACTATTTTCTTTATCGTGGTTTCTTATGAAATTCATTATAGTATCTTATGGGGACATTAACAAGCGGTATAGATGAGAAAGTGGGAGGTGGATTTACTTATGGCAATCTATTTTACAAGTTGATTTTTGATTTAGGGTTTAGGGTTTAGGAAAATCATTAAATTCTTGTAAGACTTAAGGGTCTTACAAAAGATATTTCATTTGACAATAGTATGTTCCAAATCAACCTTGATATGGGAATGGATTTTATGATCCATGTAGAGGAGCTTGTTTGTATTAGTTAAGGACAACTCTTCTAATCAGTCTTTGGAGATTTTAGAAATTATACTGACACAACAAACAAATTAGGTTGTTGCCTTTATTTGTATAATCTAATATATAGTTTTTCTATTCATGCAGGAAATCTAATTATTAATGAGTATAACGAAGAGCCTGTAATTAAATAGAAGGCCAGTGGAAAGTCATCTTTATATGAATTCTTTATGCATTAGGTAGCCACACAAGGAATAGCTTGAGCAAATGTAAGCAAGTCATATGTACTAAAGTCCCTCAATCATACCATGGGGATATGGTTTTTGAACTTGCCCTTGTTCAAGGATTCACTAACATAAATGTAGATAGGGAAGGATGACCATGTTTGGATTAGGAACCATGAATCACACTAGAAGGATTCAATGGTAGTGTTCGAGCTAGTAGGTGTGGTGGTCATCTTTCATGTAACAACATCAATTGTTTGTATCTAAACAAGGTGGGTACTAACCAAGAATTATAAAATTACACTTTGCAATGTAAATCATCAGTAGGACAACTAAATCCAACCCATGAAATTTATGTGTAAATTTTGTGGGTTTCAATCAAAATGCATGCGTGCATGTGATGCTATATGGTACACTGTGGTTTCTTCAAACATAAACATGACAAGGTTATTCATCCATGTTGATAAGCATAATCATCATGCTCCCCCTAGCACATTTGGATTCCATGTTGAGGAAAGTGCATGAATGCCTTGTTTAGACTCCAAAGGCAACTCCTAGTTGGATGTAGCATCGGATATCATTTTTTATCAAATTGACAAAGATTGACCCAACCACCAAGACTTTGTTAACATATAAGGAACTACAAGATGTTGTAGATGAGATTCTACCACTAACTAATAATGAATGTGTGTTTGTTCACTTAAACATCCTCAGTGCTAGACTTCCATCCTTGGCACCGAGGACGTTAATGTTATGCTTTGGAGCAATATCTTATGCCATTATTGGGTGGCTGTACAATTTGCTTTGTCCTCAGTACTAAGGATAGAAATCATAACATTTTTGGATCATTTTATGTCTGTTTACATCATGTAAAATAATCCCTTACCATCCTCGTGCTGAGGAATGCATTCCTCCAAAAGACCAATGTCCTTGGCACCCAGGATGATAGTGTACAAAGTTAGACCTCCTTCAAAGCTATCATGAATATGTCTTAGGATTTGTATATTTTCATTCTCAACATCGAAAACAAATTCTTTAATATAGCTTATTAGTATTGGATTATATTATAAGTAATTATAAAATATTTTCTCATTGCACCTCCTACAGGATTTATTGCATTCAGCAAAGATGAAGTTTATTGTCATCAACCATGGTTTGAATGAGCTTCTTGAACTTAAGAGGTCTTTGAGATGGCCTTACTTGGAATCTTTCATTTTACTTGGATAGTGCGTCGATGAGTTCCTCATGTTTTCAAATGTCATATATGGGAATAATTCATGCTTGCACCTAATTAATAAAATGTGTTCCAATGCAGACTTGCAAGATGTGTATTTGTGTTTTAATCATATGCATAAAGTTGTTGACTGGGCCATTATGAACATTTTTGTTTATGATCATAAGTCATCATTTATCTTTGAACACATGAAAGTATAAAAAGCACATTAATTTTTATTAAGTTCAATTGGTTCTACAGTTTAAACCCATATAGACGATTGCTATATATAAGATGAAGATAAAGATGTTGTAGCACATGAGCTATGATTGTTATCATGTGTTCGGAATTCAAAGTACCCCAGATTCACAGTTTCATGGATGATGAAGCTATAGTCGATTAAAATGTTATGAGAAAGGTTTTTGGCCATGATGTGGTACATGAATATGGATGCCGATTCCATTATACTCAAAGTAGACAATAGCACATGAAGAATATATAATAATAAACAACATTTATCCTATTAGCAGATAATGGGAGCTTTAAAGAGAAGCAGGGACTTGAGTAAGGAACTTTTATTTTTCTAGAGATCTAGTAATGTAGTTGAGACACACATACACAAACTTTGGACATGACTTACATGGTTGATGGAGAGAAATAACATTGGAGCCAACATAGTTTGCAAATAAGATTAACATTACATTTTTATTATGATTAGCATATGTCTTTAATGTAGGAACTTCAAAACATCAATCCCTCGTCCCTAATGTCAATTTGTCGAGTCATGACAAGATAAAATGATTTTTAGGAGCACTAGGAAAAAAGCTAGACATTGTAGATGCTACCAAACTTGACCTAATTGATGCTTTTATGGAATGCGTAAGGGCATATGCTACCTTTGTGGGTTGATATTTAAGTAGTGGGCCATCGTAACAGACCTATTATCTAGACACATTATAGACCAGGAATGTTGTTTCAATGGTAGAGGAGGCCTCTCATGATTCTGATATTGAATTGGATGACTAAATTATTAACAACATATGAAATTTTTAAGAGAAAATAGTCAATTCCTATTTTGAAGGTGATTTACATAGGCCACTATATATATTATAGAATTTCCAGGATGTCAAAGACTAACAATTTTCGACAACACCTTCCTTACTAGATTTTGAGAATGCTGATTGTGTTTAAAATAGTATTTTGCATGAGGAAGTTGTGCATGATAAAGATTGGAAAAAGTGAGGTGTCACAAGATTGATCCTAATTCATAGAAAAAAAAATGTGGTTTACCAGTTTATCCCTGGGAGTGCACAATGTTCATGTTCTTAATTCTTTGGTGCTGTGAAAATTAATGCAGAGGACAAAGTCACGCAATTGGTCCAGACTTGCCAAGGTTTCAGTGCCAAGGATGACAATAAAGTTTACATAAACAATTTTCTACTATATGTATTGTCCTTGATGCGAAGGACAACATATTACTAACTTTCTTCTCTATGAACACATAAACATTAACAAATCACAAATTCATTTACATGAAATATCTTGCATTCCTACACTATGTGTCTCAAGTGCCCAAAATTGTTTCGGGCTCTTTTTTGTTACAAATTTGACACAGGAAGAGATTATAATGCTTACTGATGTACGTTACCACTATCAATCTTCTACATGGATGCATGTAACTAATCCACAAAAGTTCCAAATGCAAGGACCTTCCCTACGGATCCTTTATCTCGAGAAATACCTAGAAAAGTAAGGAAGGACATCAAATCTGAAGTCGTTGTAAGGCATCTAAGAAAGCAAGGAAATCAATTTGTGATGTTATGTCATTCATGTTCTCTCATTTAGAGCATATGGTTGTGTCCTCTAGAGCACTTGTTTCATCTTGCATATCATGAGGGAGGATTGGAAAAGGGATGCACAATCATCATATTACAATATCTTAAATGTAAATGCAACATGTATGTTTCTTTAACCATTTATCTTAATTATGGATACACTCCTAACAGACACATGTACTATGTCGTATGTAATGTTTTGGAAAAAGCAAGATTTTCATTCATTGCTCAAACAAGGTTAACATTATATTCTCTCGTGGAGCAGTTGGATATTGAAAATGGATGTTTGTATTTTTTTTAAAAATTTAACAAAGGATTATTTCTATTATTACAAAATGTCTTAATTTGACTTCACATAAAATGATTAACATTAATTTTTTAATTAATTTTTTTAACCTGATGTAATCTTGAAATTAGACTTCTCTAGGGTTATACCGTAAAACATAGATTATATAAGATAAGAACATGTCCTTGGTGCCAAGGACGTGTTCTCATATTAATTACTAAGAAAATAAATGTTTATTCTAATGCTTTAGTACAAGAACACATCCTTGGTGCTAGAGATGCCCTTGTTATACTGATCTGTACGTAAATTGTACGGAAGCGAGCGAGCTTTAGCGCACCATTTAGCCTCCCCCACGACAATACCAAAATTGTTTACTTATATAATCAGCGTTTCAAATGGAGTTAATAAATAAATTCAATGTGTATTAATTAAGAATTATTTTATCTCAAACATGATTGGTACAACAACTTTAAATTTTAAATGATTAGTGTTATTCCAAATATAAAACTTTACTATCATAAATCTAAATAAGTATATCTCATTTACATTTATTACTATTTAGTTTAGGGGACATTATATCAATATATAGAACAAATATTATATGGTATTTATCACATTTACTACGTACGGATTTCCGTATGGCACACAGTATATATTATATTTCTAGTTCATTTTAATTTAATTATAACTGTAACATAAAATTTTAATTTTAAAATAAAGATTTTTCTTATTCTCATAGTAAATAAATAATTGAATAAAATATTCTTACCAAGTTTATGATTTAAGCTGTACATATCTGAATGGATGTATCTGTATATTATTATTATACAATAAATAATGTTATATATACTACACTACTGCAACCAATTTCTAGTTGTTTGTGGGTAAACCAAGACTAAAATATGTGTGTGTTCCTGTTACAGAGAGAATATTTTTGTATAAGATTTCATAAACTAAAATAATCCATTATAGCATTTAGATAGTTCATCATTTGATTATATTGAATTTATTATATCTGATTTATTTGTTAGTAAACATTGGCATTATAAACTATAGCTATATTATAATATAATATTAACATTCTATTAATACACCACATTAATATTAGTTATTGTTAGTGTTTTATTAATATACGTACCTATCCGATTTTCTGCCTCAAGCTCTTCTAATTGATTGTTTAATTTCGTCCGCTGTTTTAGGGTTGTTCTTAAACTCGTTTAAGTCTAAAACCGTGCCTTAACTCGTTTTCATTTACTGTGGTCTCTATTAACTTTCCTAGCAGACTGCAGCAGTTTGGGAGAAAGCTCCTGAAAGCTCCTGGAAAGTAAGGGAAATACATGTAAAACATATACACACATTGTGTATGTATGTATATGTGTGTATACGTGTAAGTTATATATAAATTTTATACATAATGTATATCTATATTAAACAACGTCCCTAAATTTTAGAGAAATGACTCTTCTATATCTGTTACTTCGTCACCTCTCTCTGCCCATGCTTAATGTTATTATATATATTATTATAATGCATATAATACATGGGAACTTCTGCTATTCTGTTTTAACTAAAATACTAAATTTATATTATCAAATTTTTAAATATATACAAATATATTCTTTATATGAAATTACATTAGATACTCAATCATTCTAGAATGAATATAATATAAATACTTAGATAATATATATTGTAAGAAAGATACCCGTACCCATATGCATACCCATGTACAATTATTTACTTAGCAAACTTAGCGTTTTGTTTTGTTTTTAATATTGAAAACCACTCGGTAAAGTGTAATTGCATTATAGTTCATTGATGTTTATAATAAAACATTATTAATTAATCTTCGCATAATATATTTAAAAACATTTGAATCAAACAAGGGCTTAGATCCACCGTCGATTCTGTTTCCTCAAACCACTCCTTGAATAAAATATCAAACTTAAGCCTCCACTTTGATCACATTGATTAATCTAATTAAAATATAAAATACATAAATACACACATATACATACATTGGAACCACTATTAATCTAATTAAAATTTAATACATAAATACAACATATACATACATACATACATACACATTCTGTTCTTCTTCATCAGCTTGTGAAGGTTCACTGCCTCTTGTAAGAATTTAAGCCTTCTCCAGCTTCATTATCTGCTCTTCCTGTCCACTTCTATCACACGTCTAAATATAAAAAGAAACAAATAAATAAAAGTTAAAATTAAATATATGTGTCAATATGTGTTATAGAGATTAGAGAGAATGTGCTCTATTTCTTTTGTATAAAATTTCATATACTAAAATAATCCATTTAATTTATACTTTCATTTAGCATTTAGAGAGTTCATCACTTGATTATAATTTATTATATTTTATTTATATTTGCTGGTAAACATTGACACTCTTCCTTTTAAAAGAATATTTCTTGTGACTATTTAAATCATAAATTATAGTTATATCTAACTTATATATAAGTCTTTTAAAATATAATATTAACAATCTATTAATACACCACATTAATAAACTTATTTTATTAGTTACTATTTGTTTTCTTATTAATAACGAACTCTTCTAATTGGTCAACTAATTGATTAATTTTGCAACATTCTTTAGCAGTTTTAGGGTTTTTCTTAACCCTGTTAAGACTCACCCTTAACTCGTTTTCATATTCGTTTAGTTAACTCTCTAAACTCTTTATAAACTTGCCAAGATCTCTCCTGCTAATAATGTGTGTGTGTCTAATATAATAATATTATATATAACTTACACGTATACAACATATACATACATACACACACAATGTGTGTATATGTTTTACATGTATTTCCCTTACTTTACAGGAACTTCAAAGCTTTCAGGAGCTTTGTCCAAACTGCTGCTCCTGTGACAGCGCGCACACACTCACACACATTTATATATATATATATAAAGTTTATACATAATGAGAAATGACACTTTTATATCTGTTATTTCCTCTTTCATCCTAAACCGGCTGTTCTACCTGTATAATAACAAGGTTAATCTCTCTCTCTTCCATCCTATGCATTTATATTATTATTTATTATATTAATTGATTTATTTCCAAATCTTCTAAACAAGCGATCAGCCATCGTTTTCTTTTATCCATCGGTGGCAAGTCAAGTAATACAGTATACAGCCCAACGAGAGACACGAGGATGGTTAGTCGAATATATATAATCTAGAAAGATTGAGTATCTAATGTAATTTCAATATAAAGAATAATGTGAGAAAGATTTATCTTTATCTATTTGATTTATTTCCAAAGTTTCTGAAACAAGGGATTGAAACAGCTCAGCTATTATATATGGTGGCAAGTCAACTAATAGAGTATACGGCCCACGAGATACACGAGGATGGTTAGTCGTATTATATACAGGCAAGTAACATGAGTATCAATATATATTAAATCATATTATGTTATTAATCTAGAAAGATTGTAAGAAAGATTTATTTACTAGATTAATTTATTTCAAAATCTTCTAAAACAGTGCAGCCGTTCGGAATACAGTAACCCGAGATAAACGAGGATGGTTAGTCGAATATATTATATGTGCAGGCTAGTAGCATGCAGTATCAATAGCTAGTTACAATGGTGAGAGCAACAAACTCTGTGCTGCTTGTGCTTGTGCTTTTGGTTACTGCAATTGCCTCTGGTACATGGGCAAGAGAAGTCCCACAACAACGTACAATCATATATTATTTGGTATATATGTTGCCTTGATTATTACAGGGGAATTGCTGAATGGAGAAGGAATAGCTGCACTCATTAAGGAAGTGACCAATTCAGGTAATACAATACAAAACTTAATTTCTAAGTAGAGTAGGAAAAATTGAACTCATGGCCTGGTGGTGAAGGCAAGAGGGGATGCATACCAAAAGGCTACCCATGCACCTCCGAAGATCTATGTTGTTGGCGTGCATTTTGCTTCTATGGCCAGTGTCTAGTACGTTGATATAAATTGCAGCTCACTATGCAGTGTTTGTTTGTCCAGTTGAATGCTGTGCTGCTTTCAAATAAATTTGTTAACTGTATTAGATTGAGAATTTCACTAAGCTAGATGAGCATATCTTGCAAGGACGAACACTATCAATGCTGTAAAATAAACAGAAAATATATGTACTTGCACGCCAAAATGTGTACCATTTGCAGGTCTTCGGCTAGTTTTTATTTATTTGATTTATGTGACATTTATTTGATTTGGCATAGAGATTTTAATTTAAATTGATGAAAAATGAATACTTATACAACATTGTTATGTACTGATTAGTTAATATATGTATTTATTATGATAGCGTTTATTAACGGTTAAATTAAATATATTAACATTTATTTATTAATAATTTAAATTATGTTTATCTTAATTTCTGATGCATGGAAAAGGGCCTACACACACATATATCATGATCAAAACTAACAAGCTAACTTGGGCTGTTGAAACATAAAAATGTTATACTTAAAAGATTAAACACTTATCAAGCAAGAAGTAGGAATAAGGTTATAAAGAGTTTCTCAAGCAAGGATTGGAAGAAGTTAATAAGGTTACGGGAGATTTAATAAATAAATGAAAATATAACAATTGAAGAATCGATGGGACACTTTAAAGAAACATTTTAATAAAGAGAAAGAGAAATGTGATAACTAAAAGTGGTTCTTCATTGTGAGCATTATAAAGTATGTTAAAATTGGTTTATTAAAAATACTAAAAGCTCTAAATTTACAGTAAATAGCATTATTCAAAAAATGTCATAGATAATTTGGCCATGAACGGCATTTACAATAACATTCCAATATACCTTTGCATCATATATTCTTTATAATAAGAAATAATGACACTTATACTTGCACTAAGGTTTGTACATGAGCTTGATATGAGTCATTCATTGCCCCAACAATATGAATCATCCATGAAAATAGAAAAAAAAGAAAAACCAATAATATGAACTAATGTATCTTTATCTTGAGTTCTAATAATATGCCATAGCTTATCCACTAAAATATTTATATTATCTTAGTATATTTCTTTAATTGATCCTCTTATACCATATAGCATACTAATTATCTCTTTTTTTCCATTATGTATAAACCTTAATAAAACTACATACATAAGGCTTTTTCTACTCTAATTAATTATTGTTTAATTAGGCATATATGATCCAATGAGACCTTAAAAGAATGTTTAGACATTTTATACATGTATTTGTATGTATAGCTTTATGTTAAATCCTCTCCTAACTAAATCCTTGATGTAGTTCTTATCAAAATGTATATTAACGTGGAATTTGCACCCAAGAACGTTTGGCTCTTCTTCTTTTGAAACGTGCATAATATATAAAAATAAGTAATATGTATCATACTAAATAATAAAAATTTAGAACTTATGGAAGGAAAACTTGAATTCATAATAAACATATTAAGTATAAAACATATTAAGAAAAGGAACTTCATGTTAACATATTATAAACATATTAATAAATAATAAAAAGGCCCCATTTAGTTACATAATTCTTGTATAAGTGTAATGTATTTAATATGTTCTAAGAAATAGTAATTTTAAATTTAAAATAGTTTATTCATTTTAAGTACATGTATCCCATTAATGGAGAACCGATGAGTCATGTGTGTAATTGGTAAAATTGTGTAATTATTAAATGAGAATATTTTAAGAGTATTCTTGAAGTTCACAGTGCTAAGTCCAACCACTTCATATCCATGTGCATGTGCTATGAGAAGAGTTAGTCTAATTGATGAAGTGCGCATTGCAATACACACATCCGTACAAACTAGTGTTTTAGGCTTTGAAACAGTAAGTAAAATTGTAATTATCCATACAAAACTTCATCTTTAAAGCTCAATTGGTTATTCTTAACATTGAAGACATGTTTTATAGAAACAAATTTTGAACATGTATGTTATGGTGTAAAAGAATTTTCATAAGGTGATTCAAGCTTCACATACATAAATTAATTTTAGTATTTTTCTTAAAGAAAGAGAATAACTACATAAAATGATTTTTGAATGAAATGAATAAAGTTTCACTGAATTCTTTCTTCATATTTATTCTTGGGTTTAAAGAAACTTTCTAATTGTGGATCAAACATGATTAATTTATCAATTTAAAGAGGATTAATTAATATTATTAAAGTGAAAACTCATCTTTTGTGTGTTTATTGAAAAAAATACTTTATTTTGCTAATTTCTTGGGTCTACCTCTTCCTCTACCACCATTTTCAATTGTTTAACACTCTTAGTTAGTACCCTCTTGACATGATTAAATGCAATTAAAACGACTTCTTAATTCTTCTTTCTTGCCCTCATAACAAATATTCTCCTTGTGCATTCTTAGATGTTGTCATCTAAGAATGCACAAGGAGAATATTTTGGGTTGTCCTTTCTTCACAATCGTTTTCCTCTTTTGCTTGGGAGGTGACGTATTCTCTCCATCTTGAGGACCTACATCGCATTCATTTAGAATGTCAGATCATCGTTTCCTTATGTTCAATGGAAGGTGTTGTTTTTTTTTGTTTTTTTCTTTTTTTTTTTCCTTTTAGGATGGGGATGTCTCTCTCTTGGTTCATCGTCCAATTCTTTCTTTGACTAGTCTTTCTCACTACTTAGCCGTTCTTCATCATTATCGTTGTCATTACTCACTTCTATTTTCTGGGATGATATAAGTTCACCCTCTAGTACGTTCATCATTGTCTCTTTGACATAGTAAAACATCTTATTATTTAAATCATTGCCCACAACACTCCCTCCGAATCTTATGGTTAAAGACACAAACCCCCTATCCCATGAACATGTCAATGATGAAATCCCCTAGCTTTGTTAATCATAGTATCAAGAAATTCATTAGAGCCCTTGATTTTTCTACACCCCATCTCCTCTTAAATTAATTAGATAAGTGTTTTCTACAATACATGTAAGAACTATTTGTTGCTTTAGTGTAGTGTGGTTTATCCACAATGGCCCTGGAATGTATTTGTAGGGGATTTTGTTCCATATCATTGGCTTCTCTCTGTAACACAACAAGCTCAACTAGATAATTTGTGTCACGATTCTTACCTGGTGGAATCGGTAACCTGGTTAAATAATATATGAGCCCTCCTTGTAACACCAATTGACTCTTAATTTTTATGGTTAAAAGAAAAGGGATAGTGTTGCTACATTTGGTATCAGAGCTAACTTGAGTTTGATTTCCATCAAGAACAAGCTTGTAAACTCATGTACCAAGTGAGTGGGCTAATTCTCACCGAACCAAAGGAGGGAGGCAACAATAGCAACCCTTGAGTTTGTGAATGAGGGCATCCACTCTCTCAAATGTTGGGTAACGAGATATATCACACCATGTTACTGGTGGTAGGGCCTCATGTGCTTCACTCGATAGAGAAGGGATTGACATGCCTTACACTCAACAAGATCTATCACACCATGTTACTAGTGGGTAGGGCCTCATGTGCTTCACCCGATAGAGAAGGGGAAGTAGTGGGCTTGGGATCCATACGGGATTGCTAGTGTAAGGCCTATCATAAGTGAAAATAGTGGGCCTGGAATCCGTACGAGATTGCCAGCGTAAGGCCTGTCATAAGTGATCGAAGGAGGGAGGAACCAATAACAACCCTTGAGTCTGTGGATGAGGGCATTCAATCTCTCAAAAAAGTGATGAGTATCACGGTTCTTACTTGGTGGAATCACTTGACTCAGGTAAAGTAGAATCACTTGGTTAAATAGCATAGAAACCCTCCTCGTAACACCAATTGGCTCTTAATTTTTATAGGTAAGGGGAGAGTGATAATGCTATTTAATTTGCGTGTACGGTACATCAAATCAGCGTTGACAAGGAATAACATTGTAGTTGTGGGTACTTAAGGTGAATATGTTGCCCACTTTATAGCACCGGCTAATCCTCACCAAACCAGCTGTCTCATTGGGTAACAAGATCTATCACACTAGGTTGCTGGTGGATAGGGCCTCCTATGCTTCACCCGGTAGAGAAGGGAAGTAGTGGGCCTGGGGTCCATAGGAATTGCCAATGTAGGCTTGTCATAAGTGGCTGAAGGAGGGAGGCAACAATAGCAGCCCTTGAGTTTGTGGAGGGTTCCACTCTCTCAAAGGGGTGGTGAGTGTTACAGTTTTTACATGGTAGAATCACTTGATTCAAGTAGAGTAGGGTCACTTGGTTAAATAACATAGGAGCCCTTCTCATAACACCAATTGACTTTTAATTTTTATGGCTAAGGGAAGACGAATAATGTTGTTACAATTTGCGTGTAAGGTACATCAAATCATCATTGAAGAGGAATAGCATCGTAAGTTGTGGGTACTTAAGGTGAATATGTTGCCCACTTTATAACCTCCATCATCCTCAATCCTAAGGATGGAGGGAGGCCGAATTATGAACATTTTCCTTTGTTTTGAAGAGGCACTCTGCATCTTCAGCACCCCTCCATCCTCGGCATTGAGGATGGTGAAGGCTACAAAGTGGACATCATATTCACCTTAAGTGCTAAGAATAAATTACATACCTTAACACTCACATCATATCCCCAACCAGTTTTGTCTGAGTTCAACAATAAATATTCTATAATATGCAGAACTTAGTTTGAGCATTGAGCCTCATCATTCCCTTCTACAAATCATAACGATATACCCATGTTTGGCCATGTACATATCACACACTACTCTTCTTATTGTCAGTAAGTTCGTAGCAAGGTTAGGATCCCCCTTCTTGACAAAAAATCACCAAATATGAGCTAGTACACTACGTTCCTAAATCCTTCTACTTGATTGTTAGAGGAGGACGATGCAACCATATTGAGTACTTTCCTTGGTGACTAAGTAAAATTCATATAACCTAGCCCACATCTCACTCCTAGAATGAACACTTCGAGAAATGCAATGTCACATGACATAAGTCTTAAAACACTAGACTCCTCATCAAAATCAAGCAAAGGGAAGAAGCTCATTGTCAATGATTATTGTTTGTTGGTGGTCAGCGTCATTATCCTCTAGCTTGAAATAGCACTTTTTTGCCCTTTGCAACCTTCCCTTTAAGACCAAATGGCACATGCATATTGTTGAAAAAATTCATCTCATCCTAAGAAAAAAATATCTAGATCTAAGTACAGTGGCCCCTCGTTAACCTCGTCGTCTATTATGCAAGAGGGAACCTCAGCTTCAACTTGTCATTGAATGCAAATGTATTTGTACCCTGTCATTGGCAACCATTAATGATGAGAGAGATGAGAAATGTTTATCAAATTTGCCAAACCTATCAAATAAAAATATTTAATAAGATTATAAATAGAAATACACTTAGCTTAATGCTTACCTTAGCAACATTCTACATGCTATTTAATGAAAGAGATCCCTCGTGTCCTTTTTTAATATATTAAAGACTATCAAAATGTACAGGTACCAAGAGAAATGTAATGATTTTTTTCTAATTTTATTTAAAAAAATTTAGAATCAAATAGTGATTTTATCCATAATTCTCTCCATACCCCCAATCAAAGCATGATAAACTTTTTAGCAGATTTAATGCGACTATACTTCTACAGGTGCGTATATTCATGTATGTATCTTGCGTTTACATATATTTACAACACTCTTCTTTACATTGTTTACCTCTAACATGTTAGTACATGTATAAACAGCGTTACTTAAAAAACTGGGCAGATGATGCTTTGCATAACTTAACAACTTAAAAATACATCCACTTGACATATAGGCATGGGTTGAAATTGATGTTAACTCATTTGATTTTAATATTGTTAAAGTTTTTTTAGTAAAGTCAAACATGGTTTGCACAACCTTTATTTTGAACTCACGACCCTTGTTTTTAACCATCAGTGGAAATCGGGCTAAAGTGGTCCAATTTTTTTAGTCTTAAATTTTTGTTTTCTTCGTCCAACCAATAAAATTGTGTCACCTTCTCTATGAATTCCATCCGTTGAATTTCTTATCAACTATGGAGAATTACATGTCCAAAGTTATCATTAATGATTTCACACATCCTACTTTATCTTGTTTATCATTGTATAACCTTTCTTTCCTAACTTGTTTCACATTTTCCCTCTCCTCCATCGTATATAAAGATATGAATAAAGATTAGTCTAATCTTCTTAAATTAACAAACATCATCCTCGACATGGAAGATAAGTTGCTAAAACATCCTCAGCACCAATGACGACTTTAACATTAACAAACATATTCATTCTCAACAGCTAGGATGGAAATGTTTATCAATGGTAAGGACATCGGGAAATGATTATATTATAAATAAACTTACCCTAAAACATATGATCCCGTATTAGGATACGGGTAAGAAGTAGAATAATTATTTAATCTTTAAGTATAACATTTTTTAGCATTAACACGTAAACTTAATTTATAATGTTTCAACAGCCCAAGTTAGCTGGTTAATTGTAGGTGTCTTTGCCGTCTATCGTTCTGGTTACGACCATGATTTACGGATCAGCTGCATCATAAGTTAAAAAAAACATATTTCATTATTAATAAGTGTTAATATATTTAATTTAACCATACATATACAATACATAATAATCATAGTCAAGTATTTATATGTTGTATCAACTTTTTAATTTGATTTTAATTAATTTAAATCTAAATCTCTATGTCAAATCAAATATTGAAAGTACAATATATCTTTATATTGAAAGTACATTAATATAATATGAATTAATAAATAATTAGAGAATATATTGATACTGCATGTTACTAGCCTGTTTTATATATATAAGGGAAAACTTGTTTTAGAAGATTTGGAAATGAATCAAGTAGATAAATCTTTCTTACATAATGAAATTACATTATATATTCAATCTTTCGAGAAGATTAATATAATAGAGAATATATATATATGTAGTTTGTATATATTAAAAATTTTGATAATATAAATTAAATAACTATTTTATTAATAATCTTAAATATACATAGAAGAAATTTGCACATAGTATTTTATTTGAAATTTGGTTCAAACAGAATAGAACACGAGGGTGCTCACGTAACAGCTCCATGTATGCATTATATATATTATTTAATATACTAATATGTTATATATAATAATACAAATGCATAGGATGGAAGAGAGAGAGATTAACCTTGTCATTATACAGGTAGAACAACCGGTTTAGGACGAAAGAGGAAGTAACAGATATAAAAGTGTCATTTCTTTAAAACTTAACTACGTTGTTTAATATTGATATACATAACATTATGTATAACTTTATGTGTGTGTGTGTGTGTGTGTAATGTGTGTGTGTAGTGTGTGTGCTGTCACAGGAGCAGCAGTTTGGACAAAGCTCCTGTAAAGGAAAATACATGTAAACATATACAAACATTGTGTATGTATGTATATGTGCCTATACATGTAAGTTATATAGATATATATATATATATATATATATAGAGAGAGAGAGAAGAGAGAGAGAGAGAGAGAGAGAGAGAGAGAGAGAGAGAGAGAGAGAGTACGTGTAGCTCAAACACACATACATAGTAGGACATATACTTTGTGTATGTATGGTATATATGTATTACACATAAAGCCAGTATAGATAATTCATGTTATAGTCGCTCTAAACCTGCTTTGCTTGCAGCCTGAACAGCAAGATATTAGCTTCACCATTTAGTTTAGCCATTTCTTCATTAGTTCCAAAACCACAATTGTAGACACCACTGCTGTCGCCTCCTTCAACAAAGCATTCCAATCCGCATAAAACACATTGCCTGTAATTAGTTAAATTTAAGTAGAAATTTATATTATATAGTTTTATTGTCATTTAGTATTATGTATAAAATAAAACTATCACCTGTAATCCAAAGTACTTGATCCACCCAGGAATCACTGTATGAAGGTTTCCCAGATCTGTATATTATAAAAAAAACCGTATATAGGATAAGACATATTACCATATATATGTCTGTGTGTGAAATAGGAAAAATCACCTACTAAGGCTTAATACTTCGAACCCTTGATCTACGGCCGTTTTACATACTGAAGAACCCAAAACCGCTGCCTCTAAAACCACTATCTAGAACATAAAGAGAAAGTTTACCTATAATTATTATACAGTAAATTATATTATCTTACATATTCTTTATATGAAATTACATTAGATACTCAATCATTCTAGAATGAATATAATATGAAATACTAAATACTTAGAGAATATATATAGTTTGTATATAGTTAAAAAATTTGATAATATAAATTTAGCAAATCAAGCATATTCTTTATATTGAATTAAGATACTATGATTAATATAATATAAATTGATATATAATTAGAGAATATATTGATAGCCTATATAATATATATATATATTCGACTAACCATGGGCTGTATACTGTATTATTTGACTGGCAAGTCAAATAATACAGTATACAGCCCACGGGATACACAAGGATACAGTAGACAGCTCGGGATGGTTAGTCGTGTATATATACACAGGTTAGTGGAATGCAGTATGAATAGTTGCAATCCTGTCTCTCCTTTGGGCTGCAACTCTACTTTGCTATAGTGAACTCCATCGTATATATTTATTATCCTCCGTGGTCGTCATAAATGTTCGTCTGGACTTTACAGGTCAAGTGTGATGATTTTATGAAGTTTTGGTGATTGCCAAAACGTTGTGGTGAGAGCAACAAACTCTCTTGTGCTTGTGCTTGTGCTTTTCGTGACTGCAATTGCCTGTGGTACATGGGCAAGAGAAGTCCCACAACAAGGTATTACCTTGTAATCTCTCTCGTATATATCTTCTGCCTTGATTATTATAGGAGAAGCGTTGAATGGAGAAGGAATAAGTGCAGTCGTTAAGGAAGTGACCAATCCAGGTAATACAAAACTTGATTTCATGTAGAGTAGGAAAAAAATGAAGTCATGGCAGGTTCTGGTTTAAGGTTTAAGATTTAGGGTTTAGACTGTAAATAGGTCAAATGGAAGCAGTTCCACGTGCAGCTCCTTTATAAATGTTAATTTTAACCATGATAAATGTTAATTTTGAGTTGCCGGTGAAAATGACTACGCCTTGTTGCACTGGTGAAGACAAGCTCGGATGCCAAGCACCGTTTCTCCTATGCACCCTGTGGACTTCAAGTTGTTTTGGAGCTTGCACCCGAGAGACATTTAGTGGGCCTCGTGCGCCTTCTAAATTGGAAGAACATATGTGCCGGGTGGCCTTCCACAGTCACTTGCATGGTCATTTGGACAAGAACTTTGGATAGGTCTTGGTCGAGTGAAATCAAAATGTTTATGTGGATGTTGTTGCAGGACAGTGTGCTAACATCATGGGATTGCTCAGCAATTTGTGTATGTGCTGCGGGCTGGTTGAGACGGAAAGGCATTGCTTGTGGGGCTGTTGAGCAGCAAGGGCTGTATGGTACCGTACCATGGCACTGGTGCAGCGGTTGAGCAGGGTAGAGGATGCAACAATAGGATGGGAGACAGCTTGCTTAGGAGAGCATGTTGTGCATGTACGAGTGTCTGCAGGAGTATGGAGCGCTCCAGGGAGACTGGAGGAGAGACCGGTTTTTGATCCATGCAAAACACAGGTGATCATGGAGGAATCGCCTAGTTTATGGTTGAACCAATGGTACCTTTTCCGGGGTCCACATTATGGATGATCTGGAGAGCCAGAAATGCCGAAAATGTTTCAAGGGCACAGGTGGGGTTTACATCGGACCCTAGCGTGTTTGTGGGTAACGTTGGTGTCCTTGGTGGCGGCATCTTATGAGGAAGCACGGGCTACGTGCGACATAGGTGAATATCGGGTATATGAAGAACAATGGCTGCCTGCACTTGGCGGTTGGTGAGGACTCCCAAGAGTACGCGAGCGATAATATGTTGGTTGTCCTCGTTGAGGCTGTGTAAAGCAGACAAGAGCAGCTGACTCTCTTTCTGGTTTCTGGAGGGTGATGCGTCCTTAGATGCAGCATGGCGAATATAGGTGATGTGGCATGCTTGATGTGGTAAGACAGGGAGGATGAGCAGAGAGATGATAAGGAGCTAGGAATAAGGTAGATGTTACCCACAAAGGATGTACGTTAATACACAAGTGAATAAGATACGCACAGTTCCAATAGACAGTTCATAAATCTAATGGATGAGATGAACCCTGTGGGTTAGGCCCTCACAGGTTCGAATCCTTCTGCTGACAAACCTTTAAAGAATATGCCTTAATTAAGTTTCGAGTACATTTATATGAAATTAAACTCTTATACATTTGTACGTGTATACACATATAGACACGTTTGTACTTAGTTCTAGGAGCTTCTAGACGTGGCATCGCATATGGTTTTTACATGGATTTTACGTTTTCACCGACAGAGACAGCTGTTTTTTTTATGGTTACACATGGCTTTACAAAGAAAACCCTGATCCATATCAATAATCCCGCTGGTGCCATCTCATTGGCTAGAGCCTCACAATCCACCACGTGTAACCTAATGCAAGGCAGCCACCTGTCACCTTTTCCCAATATACACCCGCATTCGCCTATCACTGGAGCGTACATTGTTCTGTAGCTTTGGTTTTCCTGTTGTGATCTGAGGATGGAATCCGAGAATGTCTACAAGAAGGCGGCGGACAGCAAGGAGGATACGATGACCGATGCTGCCGAGGAGAAGTACCACGGTAAGAATCCGATGCGGAGGCAGCCGAAGCAGGCGTGGAGGTCACTGGCGATTGCAGTGGGAGTACCGTTCGTGCTCGGTACTCTCCAGGGATTCGTTTCGTCACCGGATAGCTGGTATGCCGGTCTTAAGAAGCCGTCGTGGACTCCTCCCGGCTGGGCGTTCGGTGCCGTCTGGAGTGTTATATACCCCTTGATGGGACTCGCGTCGTGGCTGGTATGGACGAATGGTGGATGGGCACGCCAGTCGTACCCTCTTGTACTGTACTCGGTGCAGTTGGCGTTGAATCTCTTCTGGTCGACCGCGTTCTTCAAGTTCCACAGTCCCCTGTTGGCACTCGCTGACATTGCCCTCCTCGCCATCGTCGTCGTGGCGTGCATCTTTGCGTTCAAGCCGGCTAACCAGGTGGCAGCCAATCTGATGCAGGTCTATCTTTCCTGGGTGATCTTTGCGGCGCTGTTGAACGTGTCAATCTGGTACATGAATGGGTCTGGCGGGGCCCAAGGCGGGCCGGTTATACCCAAGGAGATGGTTCGTGATATTCCTCATGTACACCACGAGTAGCGCGTTCGTGCGTGTGTGTCAGCTTTTGTATAGATATGTCTACGCTTAACATGTGTATCTTTTCAATAATTTTGAATGAGAAATTTGTGTTCGATCGTGTCTATGGGTTCGAACCTGCACGGGCGAGCGTTGACTTTACAGTTAGGGCTTGCGTGGCTCGCGGCAGTATTGACTTCGGAGTCCTTACATTTTACATTTATTTAATTGTATATTTACTCGTTTAAATATAATTTGGTCAATTGTCGTTTAAATATAAACATATATTAGGGTCGAACCTGCGAGCGCTTACGTGGTTCGCGGTCGATTCAAAATTTTCGCGCGTCCTCTGCATTTGAAAGTCTCTTAGGGTTTACGCACGCAATGGAGCAAGATTCAAATCTTGTTCACCTCATGGTTGATCAAATTATCCAGAGGGTATCCAGTAATCATGAAGCATCATCTAAAGAGACAGTTCCTTGCGTTCATGACTTGGTACTATACATATGTGTATGCATATGTATGTATTTTAGTATAAGAGCAAGTGTTTTATATGTAATCCTCTTCTCTCTCTCACACACACACACACGCGTATACACATATAGAAAACCCATATTTCTGCAGGAGGTAGCCAAGGAAATGCAGAGACTTTCATCTAATTTTGAGAAGCTCGCGATACACGCAGAAGACGAGCCTAGCTTTAGTACGGATTCTCTGTTACGAGCTGTTCAAAATGTCGTACGGATTTGTAGAGAAAGGCATGCTAAATTTTGTAAGGAAGTGCCTCCCTTGTTTGAAATTTTGGCATTTTTCCAGATAAGAGCAGTTTTATTACAGTTTCCAAAGAGGTAATGTTTTATTAAGGTTTATAAATGGTTAAATTAATAATATTTTAAATTAGCTTAATTTTTGTTTGTTCTTAAACTATTTTTGTTTAGTTACAAGCCAGATATGTCTGAAGACGTGTATAAGGAAATGCTGGATACTTGTGTGCATATTATATGTCGGGAAGACTGCCCTGCTCAAGAAACAATCCGGCTTCAGGTAGTATATATATATTATGTTTTATATTCGTGAATAACGATTATTTAAATTAATTAAGTTTAACATATTAATCAATATTTACGTCTTATTTATCATAGATTACGTCTCAAGCAGCCATGCACATTGAACTAAAAGCCTTGGAGACAGAGATGGACAAGAGAAGAAAGCTTTTCAATGATATGTGCACTAGTGTGACTGAAGTAGAGGTTTAATATATAATATTAAAATTATATAATATTAATAAATTTGCTCATTAATATTAATATACAAATATTATTCTTTTCAGATAAATGATGTGCAGAAAACTTTTGAGATAGTAGAAGATTTACATTCCCGAGTGTTAAACTATGTGTTAAACTTCAGTAAACAAGTCGAAGAAAATCTTCCATTCTCCAGTATTCAAGAGATTCGTTCTGCATTTGAGAGTATATTCCCTCAGAAAACATGCTTGTTTTGGATTGATCGTCCAAAAACTGATAAAATGCAAGAACTTCCAGAGATGGCAGCTGTTGTAATTGGCATACGTGTATTCAACAAGTAAGAACACAATATGTGTGTTTATACGTATGTGTGTATGTATGTATATGCATGTGTATATGCTTGTACAGTATTTTTACTGTCTGTTCCGAACAAATATCTTAGTATAATGTGAAACTCGTAATAATTAAACTCACGAATGTCCTTAGTTTTAACTAACAAATAGATTAACCTTTATTAAAATAATTTCTATAAAAAAAGAATAAACATTTTAAGTCAGTAGTATAATTTTTTGATTAATATTATATATATTTATTAAGAACTTAATTTCCGGGTAGCTAGAGACAGTTTGATGATTAAGTTTCATATGAAAATTTATATTTCCTGTATTCAATTTTATATAATTATATATTTAATATATAAATATGTTATTAATATATACTTTATATATTTATATAGGTCACTGGAAGAGGTGGACAAAATTTTGAGCTTCCTTTTCAACATTACAAAGAGGAGATGAAGAGTTTAAGTGAGCGGGTTATGATTGGATTGTTTACAAAAGAGTAACGAAAGGGCTCAAAGATGTGCAGAGGCAATCAAGTTTCACATTGAAACACTAGGAATGCGGCATGTTTTAATGGAGATTAAGAGATGAGCTAGGTAAAACTTTTTATTTAATATATTAATATTATATATAAATTTATTTCTGAGTTTAATAAAAAAATAAAATAAATTTTGGAGTATGTAGTTTACCATCTTCAGAGTTTTTCATTGCTGGAGAATTACAAGGTTTTCTGAGTGAAAGATTTGGAACAGTCACTGAGTATGATGTCAAGTGTTGTGAGCATCTCAGGTATACGTATATGTATATATGTATTTGTGTATATATGTACGTATACGTATCACATGCAGGTCTTTGTACGAGATTATTGGCTCCAGAAACTGCATTTCTAATGAACTGGTTAGTATGGTTACAATAAATATATAAATAATATAAAAATTAAAAATTAAAAATGCATAAATAAAATAATTAAGTACCAGGTGTATCCTCAATTTGAAGCTATAGGAGGGCTGGTTAAATCTGTAGCCGATGAATTAAAGATTCTTCGAGCATATTCGAGATCTGCGGTTCCACTCCTTTCACTAACTTCTCAGCCCTATTTTCAACCTACGTGCATGGCCAACCAACTGGGTTGGAAAAACTAAACGCCCTAGTTAACTATGCTACATTCTTAAACCCAGAGGTTTACACCGTCGACTGGGATGAAAATGACCTAATGTAAGTTAATTAATATCTAAATATTATTTTTAAACTAATAAATGGTTTTTATTTTAATGTTTTAAAGCTTAACAGGTGGAACATGCAAGAGTTGTTGAACTATGAGGTTATACAAGAAATGTATTACAAGATGGAGATTCTCTAGAATATTCTGGGTATTGTCCCGTTGCCATAGCTAAGCATCGAGGTTTACTTTTACATGGAGATCCCGATTTAGGGCTCGTCCGTTTTGAGGGGAAGCTGTACGCATTTTCAAGCTTGGACTCTTTGGAATTGTATACCCTTTTGCCCTTGTGTGTTGACCCTTTTACCCTTTAGGTCAAGGTTGGTCTTGTATATGTCTTGGTCAAGTTTCTTCCTCATCTTGCAGGTCTTGCAGGTAGCAATGTTTGTATATGTGTGGCGTTCATCTCTCTCTCTCTCTCTATATATGTGTACACACGCTAGAGTATAGTTCATACTTTATAGGTATTTAATAAACATTTAATTTAAATATTTTTTATTGAATTGTTAGATTTATCACTGGTCCGAAGCTCTTCTTAAAAGCCGCAAAGAATATTATTCGAAAGATGCCACAGCTGGTGCATATACTGGCATTGGAAAACACTAGTCCTTTCTCCTCGCTAAATATCTCTCTGGTACGTATATATATATGTATATGTAATTGCACACACACACACACACACACACACACATATCACAACTAAACATTATTGAACCATTTATATTGTGACAGTTGATTGATTTATTAAGTAAACCACTTCCCTGTGAGTTTTCAACTCAAACCTCTCTAGACGGAGTCACGTCAAAAAGCCGCTCCAATATTCCCAACAGGTACTTCTGTATATGCACGTGTGTGTGTGTATGAGTGTGTGCGTGTGTGTGAGAGAGATAATACACACACACTCACACACACATATACAGCTTATAAACTATTGCATCTCTCTCTCTCTCTCTCTCTCTCTCTCTCTCTATATATATATATATATATATATATATAACTCTTAAGTATTAACATTGTACTTAATGTTACAGGCTGCTAAACAAGGAAGCCACTAGTACACAAACTATATCCAGTTATTACAGAAGATCATCTGAGACTCAGGTATTAATAAAAATGTGTGTGTGTGTGTGTGTGTGTAAGTATATGGATGTATATATTTATATGTATATGAAATAGATATATATTTGTTTCTACAGGTGTGGAAACCAAAGCAAAGAGACACTCAAACTTGCATAAACCGAAGCACTAACACAGCAAGGATAGTTAGCAACACACTGTTTACTGCAAAATATGAATTTTAATTATAAACATAATAGTATATGTTTATGTGTGTGTGAGAGAGAGAGACGTTACACATATGGGATGTATTAAGAGCTTTGTGTGTTTGTGTGTAAGCTTATATATATTACTTGAGAATAAATAAATAAATAAATAGAGCTTTATGTAATAAAGAAAGAAGTTACTCATAATATTGAATATATAATGTTTATTTAATTTTTTTCTAGCAATATCCACATGGATATTATATAACGTTTAGAAGTTCAAAAAAATTTATTACATGAATAGAAATGATGTGATTAAATGTTAATCTTAAAATAAAATTCTAAAAACTTAAATAATATATATACTAAATAATATAGTTAATATAAATAATATTTTTGATAAATGCAGCCTTCTTGGAATCGTGGAGAATGGGCTTTTATATAATATTTAGAATCTTATGTTTATACTTGTTAATTATATTTGTATTTATTAATTCGGATTACTTCGTGTACTTGCACGTCTATCCCATCTGCACTAGACATGTATGACAAATTAACTAATAATTAACAATGGTAACATAATAATGTGTGTGTGAGAGGTTACACATATAGTATCTATTAAGATAAAATCGAACTTTTTATAAGTTTTAAACATTATGATGGTTATTTTCAAAAACTGTAACTTATAATATTTAGTTAATAGTTAATTACTGTATTTTTAATAGCGACATTTCATTTCCATCTGAAAGTTAATCAATTTTGACAACTTTATTGTATACATTAAATTCTATTAAATTTGTCAAAGATTATAAATGTAGGATATATAGTACACGCATACACACACGCACGCGTACACACACACACCATGTGTTATAAAGACCACTGGAGTTTGACAACGACATGCATTGACAATAGTTGCATGGCTCCAACGTGACATTCAACAACCATGCCTGCGTATTGGTAGCCTAAGGAACTGTCAGCCAGCTAACTAAGTTAAAAGAAAATAATAATTTATTAATAAAAGCATTAATTAATTAATATATAAAATTAAATAAATAAAATTAGTCGCTATTAATAAAAAAAAAAAAGAAAAAAGTGTTCATCATGGGATCGAAGAAACCTGCAAACGCACGTTGTTACACACGCAACACAGCCCAAACTTCACGTGCAACTTTGCAGTGCTAGCTCACCTTCCAATCCAAACAATCTAATTAATTAATTTAATTAATCGAAATTAAATATAGTTTTAATCACAGATTTAAAATATAAACATTATAATAACCAAGGATTATAATGCTTACTGAAAGGACGTGGTCTGCACGAGTCCAACCCAGAGTTTTATTTTGTTCAAATTAAATAATGGTTTTTAATAATAATTATAAACTGGATTATTTTTAAAATTAATTATTAATTATAAATAAATACTATGTTATATTAGTGAGTTCAAAGCATAAGTGAGAGAATCTGGAATGATCACTTCAACATGAGGAACCCACGGTGTGCGGCAAAGAATGCGCCACGTGGGATCGACGGCTGAATTTTAATTTTAAAGTTTTGTTTTGTATTTTTGTAATTTGGCTATGGTGGACCTTCAATTTAATCGGAAGATGACGGTGACCTAAGAGCGACCTGTTGAAGGCGCTAGGGCGCTTGCAAATGCAGACAGTGATTGTGTGAAGGATTTTCATGGCGGCCAGGCATTGAATCGCAATTTTATACTTATTTTCAGTAAGTTTTTCTCGATTTTTTCTGAATTTCTAATTATTTATTGAATTTCTACTCTTTTTTTCGTTAATTTGATGAATAATTTCTGGAATTTGCATTTTTCTTCATAAAATAAAATCGTTTTTTTCTGCTTCAAATCGATGCATTTTTTTGTTATAATTGCTGAGGTTTGAGTAAAAAATCAACTTCTTTCTCACTGAAATTTGATTAGTGTTCTTTTTTTGTAGAATATTGTGATTTTTATATATAAAGAGTTTTCCCACTTATACAAATGTGTAATGTATCCGACGGTCAATATTCCTTGTTCTTATGCTTTTGACGGATCGGATTCCTACCGTTTATTTGTATTCTATGAATTTATTTTACTATTTGACTATGATTAAATCATCATTGCCATTCATATATTTCTTTGCATTGATTACTTCGGTTACATATGTTACATATATACTTTCTATTATGTTGCTGTGATATATATATATATATATATATATATATATATATAGAGAGAGAGAGAGAGAGAGAGAGAGAGAGAGAGAGAGAGAGAGAGAGAGAGAGACGTATAAGGAGACATGTGCACGCATTGAATGATGCATTCTGTTCTTCCAGCCATGAGGAGGAAGGCTCACAACAGCTGCTTATGTGACTTTTGGAGAGCTTTTGTACTTGCATTGGCAGCGATTGCTTTGTTATTCCTTGTGCTAAAGGTGTGTATATTGTGTGTGTGTGTGCGCGTGTGTGTTACTAATTGGGGTGTTTTGTTAAAAGGCTCATGTTATCAACCGTAGGATTGAAGCAGCTGCAGATCCTTCAGGTTTTCCGAGTTACACAGATGCAAAACCAAAACTAGCCTTTCTGTTCTTGGCTCGTAACCGGATGCCTCTGGACTTCTTGTGGCAAAAGTTCTTCCAGGTAAGTATAGTGCGTGTGTGTGTTGTCTATACATATGCAACACTACAGAAAAATCATGGACGTTCATAAGCTCTTAAATGTCATATTTATACTTTATACGGTTTAACTCCGTAGTATTTACAATACTTTGGGTGTGCAAATAACAAGCTATAATATATATATGTATACATGCGTGCGTGCGTGTGTTAACGTTTGTGTGTTGACTCTGTTTTATAGGAAGCTAAAGAACACGAGTTCACAATATACATACACGCTAGGCCAGGCTTTGTTTACAAGAAAGACACGACTGATTGCATTTACTTTTACAATCGCCAGTTGCCCAATAGCATTTTGGTATATATCCAGCTATTTTTTAAAAAAAATTATTATATATTTATTTATTAAACTTTTATGCCAGGTTGAATGGGTGAAGCAAGCATGGTAGAAGCTGAACGCTTGCTGCTTTCAAAGGCCCTTGAAGACCCTTTAAACGAGAGATTCGTACTTTTGTCAGAAAGGTGTGTGCGTGCGTGCGTGCGTGCGTGCGTGTGTGTGTGAAGAGAGAGATTTCGTCTCACAAGAGAATTATTCTTTACAGTTGTGTACCACTGTACAGCTTTAGTTACATATACGACTACCTTATGGCCTCGCCAAAAAGTTTTGTAGATAGGTAAGCTTTTATATGTATATCGTATCATACAAACATATATACACACATATGCGTACATGCACACGTATACACCACATACTTATCTTGATTAAAACAGTTTTAGAGATAGAAGAGAGAACCGCTACAATCCTGTAATGGCCCCAGTTATATCAAGACAAAACTGGAGAAAGGGATCGCAGGTCTGTTTATATTTCTTTATCAGAGATTAAGTTGTAATTTATTAAACTAAAGACTCTTGTTATGTAGTGGTTTGTCCTGCTACGTAGACACGCTGAAGCAGTTGCCGGCGATCACGCAATTCTTCCTGTTTCCGTGAGCATTGCAAGGTGTGTGTGTGTGTGTGTGTGTGAGAGAGAGAGAGAGAGAGAGAGAGAGAGAGAGAGAGAGAGAGTCGAATATTTATCACCTTTACATGATAGTATGGCTCACTAAATTGTATATTTTGTTTATAGAGAGGTGCCTTGCCTGAGTTTTGGAGAGAATACAGTGTGGTAAGTTCAGTCTAACTAAGCAGTATCATAGTGATCTTAAGAAGGAATATTCTGCAGAATGCATATAAACAGTCAGGAAGAAACTGTGTCCCGGATGAGCACTACGTTCAGACAGTTTTATCGGTAATATTTTTTCCAATAAATACACGATGTGTGTGTGTATGTGTGTGTGTGTTTAATATATATTGTATAATGAGTATAATTTTGTTAATATGGATAGATTAAAGGTTTTGAGGATGAATTAGAACGTCGTTCAATAACTTATAGTCTTTGGAAACATGCTGGTCGACGGAGAGAGAGACAAGGGTGGCATCCGGTTACATTTTCGGATGCATCAATGAAATTGATCAAAGAAATTCAGGTCCGTATATATATATATATATATATATATACACTCTTAAGCATATGTGATTATATACTTTTGATATAATATTAATAATGTTTTTTATTAAGCTATTATTATGTAAATAGGCCATTGATCACATAAGGTACGACACAGAGTGGAGAATAGAATGGTGCCAAGTAAATGGTGACCCTCGCCCGTGCTTTTTATTTGGTCGGAAGTTTAATAAAGCAGCTGGACTTAAATTACTCAATTTGGTAAACCATTTAATTATTTATATATAAATTTTAATACACCATAGTTTTACACGTATATATTTCGTAATACAGCATTATCGTACATAATTAAGTGAATATCTCATATTATGGTTTGCATGATTCATTTCTTTATATACCGTTTTAATATTAGATATATTAAACTATTAGATACTAAATAATTAATATTTTGTTTTTATAGACTAAACACAAGCCGCCCAACGATGACGTGTATTTCTACCACGATAAGACAACGCTGGTTGAAACATCATGAGGTTCGACGCGTGTGTATTGTATTCTTGTATAGATTTTTTTTTTAAAAAAAAAAATTAATAATTAAAAAATATACATGCGTGTCCACCGTCGGATCTTCCATGTATCATATGGTCAAGATTACGTACGACTACCCTTTTGTCCTATTTATCCCTTTTCTTGCCCTTCAAAATTATACAGCGATGAGGTATTTGTGGAGTCTCTTAAATTCCCAGAAAAATCAAAAGGTATTTAAATTTCAGTAGTTTCTTAATTGAATTATATGTTTATTTTGCAATTAAATTCTGTATTTAATTTGTAATATAGGTTCTGGAACAGGAGGTTATTTCCCTTAAAGATGAGATCGATGGAATAGAAGCACGTGAATCTAATCTTCACCTCAGGTACCTGTGTGTGTTGCGTGTGTGTGTGTGTGTGTGTGTGTGTGAGAGAGAGAGAGAGAGAGTGAGAGAGAGTGAGAGAGAGAGATGGTCTTGTTGGTAAACAGGATTCTAATATAGATGACTTGTATGTGTGTGTGTGTGTGTATGCAATATAGGTGCAAATACAACTCTCTCTTCTCATGTGTGTGCGTGTGTAGAAATGTATGTATTCATATATGTGTATATGTTAATTAATGTATGCCCATGTATGTCTCTACGGATTGTTATTCTAGGCTTGATCATTTGGATAAAGTATTGAGGTCAGCGGAGCTTGCGTCATACTTGTACACGCGGATGGTAATTAATTTAAACCAAGTTTAACTTAATGTTAACACGATTGTTAACTGGACTAACTTACATGTTAGGTGATAATAGAGATGGACACCGCTGCCAGGAGAGGTCCTTATCGATGATACACATGTCAACGATTGGGTACAAAGATTTCTTGTTTTCCAGAACTCGACTATAACGTTTTACCTTCAAGCCACTGGTATTAATATTATATATATATATATTATAGAGAGAGAGAGAGAGAGAGAGAGAGAGAGAGAGAGAGTATCTATACAAATGTAATCTAGTTACGTATATTACGTTATGTTAATTCAATCTAAACATGTGTGTAATGTTCTTATATAGATAATTACTATGTATATATGTGTACATATGTCCCATTGAGCACTGTATTGTATGGATACACATACATACGCATAGACATGTATATATACTCACATACTACAAATGTATAGTACATTGTTATATACTAACTGTACATTTTGTTTTAAGATTTGGAGCCACAAGTAATTATACATATGGATAATGTAGTGGCAGCTGGAAGGATTCCAGCGGATAAGCATCATCCAGAAGATAAAGGCTGGTTTGCATTTCATGTAACGACATGCTATGGACTACGGCTTGAGTGTTCAACGTTGCTAGAACACCAGGTGCGTGCGTCCGTGCGTGCGTGCGTGTGTGTGTGTGTGAGAGAGAGAGAATCAGTCTGGTAACATGGTATTTATATGCAGTTAGATGCATGGTTGAAAGTATTGACGAGTGAACAAGGGGATTAAATCAAAATGTAAATAAGTTTTTTTTTTTGGCCGTATAATGTATAAAACATACATCTTTACTAAATGCAAACTTAGTATAGTTTTAGTGTTTCATAAATATCAANATGAGAATTAAATGCTTAGTCTTTAAATATATATTATATATATATATATATATATATATATATATATATTATATATATATATATAAAATCATAATAATAATATGTATTCTAAATTACATATATTCCCCTGAAGATTGAAATCTTACATTTTACCTTTGTAAAACTTTATGCACTTCAATATTATATGTTTTTAATAAATACATAAAATTTATAATTTAGCAACTCCGAAATCGACTAATTAAACATATATAATATAGTTATTCAATTTGCTATAGACATTTAATTTATTTTATTTTATTCATTCTATAAATTAAAAATATACATTTAATTAATTTCATTGTATAATTTGCTATAAATTTGTTTAATTATTTCATTCCAATTTGGCATAAATTAAATATATATTTTAAATTAATTTCATTATATTTCATTCCAGTTTGTTTCCACCAGTGTCAAAAGCATTTTATTTGTTATAAATTTAATTTATGTATTTAATTAGCTTTATTATTTCATTCTATTTGATAAATAATTAAATAAATTTTAAAATAACAATATATTTTCTGAACATTCAATGAATTCACTGATTAAAGTTCAAATGACACATTAACTATAATATTTTTAACTATATATTAACTATAATATTTTAATTATATATAATAAAATTTTATCTAAGCAAATCAATATTATTAAATGTTCACAAGTTAAACATATATATACCAATGTGTAAGTATTGAGTTGCAATATATTATCTCATATTATATTAAATTCACTTGTTTAACTATAAACATATCCATATAGACACATAAGTACAAGGTACACTTAAACATGCATGTGATAAATTCTAATGTATATATTATACTAAATCCATATATTTAATTATCACTATGTATATACCATTGTAGTACTTGAGATATATAATCGAGAAGAAACTTAAGTACTAAGACAACTAATTAAAAATGTATTAGTTGAAGTTTAATTGTCCTCAAATTTTATAATAAAACATAGAAATAAATTAACTCAAATTAAAAAATAAATAAAATTTAGGCTTTATCCATTACATAAATTTTAAGCTAGTGTAATATATAATATATATGTATATTATGTATGCATGTGTACGCATGGGAGCAAATATGAGGTAGAAACGGAGCTACAGTGGATTTATCCTTTGTTAACAAATAATTCAATGGTTTATGGGGTTTAAGATGATAATTAAACTAAAACATAACCATATGCATGTAGTATATGTATCTGAGCAATAATATAGATAATATAACTATAAATATGAATAGTAAACAATATAAATAATTAAATAAATAAATACAAGAAAATTATTATTTAAAAAATTAAAATTACATTATCTGATGAAGTTCCTGATGGCCATCATCATTATATATACACACATGTATATTATAAAAAATATGATATCTATCTATCTATATAGACAGATGGATAGACTTATCATAGATATCCAGCCAATGCATAAACTTGTATGTATATATGTATGTATATGTGTGTGTCTATATATATATATATATATATATATATATATATATATATATAATTAGTTTGCATATATTATCTATCTGCACACACGATGTGCATTGGCTAAATTTTAACAAGCCGGAAAAACTGCTTAAATGCCCAGAACAAGTTTTAAAATGATATTAATGTATCTGAATTTGATATTTATTTATCTTTATATTGATATTAATTTATATTAGAAAGCCAGTATTTATTAAAGACTTATTATTTATTGAACTTTAAACTACTTCGTTCGGAGCAGCACCCTCAAGATTTGTTGTGGTATATATTGTTGTTGTTATGTACACATATATATATATAGTTATTTCATGTAGTTTATTGTTTATTTATATGTGTCATTTCAAAAGTAAAATTTTATTATTCAGATTTCAAGTTATCTAGATTCCAGGTCTCCTTAATATATACATATATACATATATATAGAGATATATACAGTATACATATATAGACCACACACACACACAATACGTATGTGACCTATATACACGTTTGTTTGTGTGGGTATATTTTGTAGCCGTTGTTTAACAGGAACTAAATCTTAACTAACGCAAAATATCTTCTTAACTTTGTAATGAGTAATTATCTGAATCAGTTTAATTAAAGACATTTAAATAATTCTAAAAAACAATATCAGAATCGAGATTAAGCTTGTACATGCATGCGCATGAGTCCCTTATGTGTGTCTAATTTGTGTTTATATGTTTCAAATATTTAAATATTTAGTGAGGATCTTATTAATCATATGGAAGATTATACCTTTAATACAATGAACTATACACTTAATTCATTGTTTAATATTTAATATTTAATTAAATTATCTAGTGAAGTTGCTTATTAATTAGTTTATACTTAACATATAACGTTCTTATCCATATAAAACTGATTAAGTTAAAATGTGGATATTAAAGGATTGTTTAAAGGAGTATACCTTTTTTTGTATAATAGAACTTAACAATACTCTCTCTTTCTCTCTCTTTCTCTCTCTCTCTCTCTCACACTCACTCACACACACACACACACTTTTAAGTCTGTTACTTTATGTTACTTTATCTATATATATATTTATGTTACTTTCTATATACATTACAGAACTAGAGAGATCAAACTCCTACTTTATTAAATGTATATGAAATACATACATACATACATACATACATACATACATATATATATATATATATATATATATATATATATATATATATATATATGACACACGATACACACACACACACACACACATATATATATTGTTTTTTATATATTGTTTTTACAGGTGAAGTGCATATCAAAAGCTTTGAAACTCCAGGAATTTGATTATAACAATTTGAAACTTTAGGAAGTTTGACAAAGTATATTAGTTTAATGCTAATCTAGTTTAATTAACATTAATTAATATTATATTGTTTTATTAAAACATCATATTATTATTATATATAATAACATAATATACAGGGTTCTGTTAATATTGTAGACTATTAATATAGTATATATATATACATACTGTATCTGTTTTATATATTTTAATTAAAACTATTTATCTTAATAATAAAAATAAAATTTTTCATTATTATTTAATCTTTCATTAATAATTATTAACTTATGCTGCTATATATTATCAGGCTCAGATAGTATGATTCTCTAATAAGAAGGCAAAGAAAATAGCAGCTAGGGTGAGGAAACAATTACATAATCAATAGTTTTAACAAGGTATTTTATATACCGGTTTAGTTTGTATAAGATATATAACGACTGTAAATCTCATACAGTAGCAATATATTAAAAAGCTATAAAAATATACACACACATGCAATATATACGTATTTATTATATATAATAAATGTATATTTATAATACATGATATATAACAAGGGAGAAAGAAATCGTTTGTTTTTTTATTGTTTAATTTCTCTGAGTTATAAATTTTTAATAATTTTCATGGACATATTTATCTGGAATAAACAATAAATATACACTTTACTTTAATTTTTATTATAATAATTAATTAAAACTATCAATTCATGTATTACAGATACATAAATTGTATATAAGAATTACATATATATATTTCTTTATATAAATATATATATATATATGAATATGAATATATTTACACAAACTATTATAAACATTAACAAGCAAAACACTTATGGAGATGTTCTGTTTGATGTAATATGTTATATTTTAAAATATTATTAACAATTATTGTGAATAGCTTCATCTATATATTGTAAATTTTAAATTTACTATTTCAAAGTATAACTGACACAATAATTTGTAAATTTGCATTTATAATATATTAATATTTTAAACTCTTGTTTGCTTTGGGGTTCTAAATCTTCATATTTTAAGATAACGGGAATCCTGAATTTGAGTAAATATTTGAATGAGATAAACACAAAATTTGTATGTACGTAAATAACAGCATATTATATATGTATATTTATGTATGCATGTGTACATCATTTATGTGTGTATATTATAAAGTTTTGGCTATGGCGAAGAATGCAGGTAAGAAAACGGTAGAATTGGGCATGGGTTTAACATTAGCAATTGATATAAAGAAGAGCATGGGAGCAAATATGGGATTTGAGGTAGAAACAGGAGCTACAGTGGATTTATCCTTGTTAACAAATAAATTCAATGGTTTAGTGGGGTTTAAGATGATAATTAAACTAAAACATATTTTTTTTACTTCTGTGAGATGCAGTAGCTATTGGAGAATTAATACTGCTTTATGTGTAGATTGTTTAATATAAATGTAATAGAATAGTAATTAATATAAATGATTTAATAAATAAAAGAAAAGAAAATTATTATTTAAAATAATTTAAAATAAGTATTTGAGCTTATCCATCATCTCTTCAAGCCTCGTACTATCGTATGCGACTTAACTAAAACGTATATAACATTTAATATATTAATAAATATAGTACTACGGTACTGTATGTATCCAGTAATAATATAGATAATATGAATTAATTAATATAAATAATTCAATAAATAAAATAAAAAATAATAATTATTTAAAATAATAAAATTAAATTATCTGAGCCGAAGTTCCTAAGAGATGGTGGCCTTCATCTCTTCAGGCCTTGTATTATCGTATAGAGTAGCTTAGTGCGTGTCGTGGGTAGGGTTTAGGGTTTAACGTCTGAACAGTGGTAATGGTGTAGGGTTTAAGGGTTTAGGGTTTACGGAGTGTGTGCATATATATAACAGCATAACAGCCATATACATATACTTAGTGACACATAGACGCACACATGCGCGCGCAGACACACCCATTTAAGAATGAAAGAATGAATTTCTATTAACAAACTTATTGTTTCCTATGCCTGGTCTTCAAGCAAAGTACAATAGAACACAAAAACCTGTATGCAATCGCAAACCCCACCATAACCCCGACATCGACCCACTTACTGTCTTTATGTAACCCCGCTTGAACAAGCACGTCACGCCCCGTAAGCGTACACACCCCACTTACCACAGGCCCATAGCAAGGCGTACGCCCTCCGTACTCGTTTATAATCAACGCATCGAGTGGGTACTTAAACAAGGAGAGATAATGCATAAAAATCCAGTATTTGGGTATATTCTCCTTGGCTATGAAATATCCGGAGAATAAAAAGAAGGCACCTATACTACCGGAGATTAAGGAGTATCCCATAATGAAATTAGGGACTAATGCGCTGAAGAATGCAACAAAAGAGTTTGCCATGACTACTATGAGCCAAACCACGAGCATAAAGAAGAGGTAAGTGCTTAAACACGGGTTAAGCCCCACTAACCAATACGTAGGCGCTGAGTATAATACGGAACATACGAGTAGAAAGGGGAGGAATACGATGGTGTTGGAGATTACATACGACGATACACGGTATGCGCCACGCACGTCTCCCTCTTGAGTATCTGTCTCTCTTGGAGGTACAGTGGGAGTGCCTCCGTTGTGGATGATAATAGGAATGTGAGTGTGAACGCGAAAAACCATATCTGTAAATGCATCTTTAACCCTAAACCCTAAAACCCTAAACACCTTTAACCCTTAAACCTTACCTCTCCTGTATGCCACGGTGGTCATGTGAAAGGTGCAGAAAGATCGAACCCAGTCCAAGTCCGGCAACGGCGGCCTGCATTGTACGGGCGGCAAACAGCTGCCGGGTCCGTACAATGTTCTTAGAAAACCTTCTCGACAGTACGATCACCTCTCGTAAGCGTGAGTTTGCATAGTCCAGCTTGACTTGCTCCGAGTCCCCGGAATTCTCCGATGTGTCATCGTTCATTGCATTCTCCACGTCACCCTGTATACACACACGCATACACACATATATACATATCTGCGTGTGTGTGTGTGTGTTACCTGGGCATTGGGATCGGCGTGTATTTGCCCAGAGAGCAAGAACAGGTCACTCAGCGAACCTTGTAAACCCACTTTGTTACTCCGTGCAGTGGAGCTTCCTATAAGACCGCTCTTTTCAGCCTCGAATAAATCGATAGTATCAAAGCATATTCCAGAACATTCACCTATATTAGGTTTAGGGTTTAGCATTAATTTAGGTTTACACATGTCACACACGAACCTGCTGTGGGATACGATGACCAGCTTGTTCCAGCTTCGTGGCTAGTACGGACACCGGCCCATGTGTATGACCGTACCATTTGCGAGTAACAGTACGTTGTGTATGAGCTGCAGTATACGGAAGCCTGGTTGGTGTATGCTGAGTATGATTGTACGGCCGTGTGACTCAGCCATGTTGTTTAGCATTCCTACCACTTGAGGGCTCCTGCACTGTCCCCCGAGTGGGCTCGTCTAATAGAAGCACTGCTGGGTGTGTATAACCTGCATATGTATTGCGTGCGTGTGTCTGTGCTATATACATACATAGGGGTACATACATATATGTATACTGTATATGTATGTGTGTATTATACTTGTAAATACTTACGTCTACTCCAATGGAGACTCTTCGTCTTTCGCCACCGGAGACACCACGAACAGTCTCATTCCCAATACGAGAGTTTGCCACGTGGAGCAATCCGAGCTCGTGCATAAGGGCTTCAACGCGCGCCGACTTTTCGGCGGCCGGAATATTCGAGACAACCGGAGTTGAGCGGAAAATTCTAGAGTCTCACGTACTGTTAAGAGCGGGAAAAGCGCGTCGTGCTGCATTACGTAACCGGAAACTCGCCGGAAATGTGCAAAGTCTATTGGTTGGTTGTTTACAAAGATCGTGGGACTCGAGCCTGCGTTCCTGCAAGCATATGTATCGATGACATCATCACACAAACTGATATGTATATTTGTGAAGTAGTATTATACGTACACATATATACACACACACGTGTATATATATACCTGGAGCTCGAACTGGGATGAATTCTACCGGCCAAAACCTCCAACAGTGTAGATTTTCCGGCGCCACTCGGCCCGGCGACGGCAAGAATTTCTCCGGGCTTTGCTACACAGCTCACATTCCTGAGAATATACCTGGAATGATGATGCTGGTGATGCCTCCTTCTGATTCCCAACATATTCGAGCATATCCCACTTGGATTTCCTCACCACCTTGTAGTACAGGTTCCGTACCTCGATCTCGTAGGTACGGAGCCGGGGACTTGTACGGAGACTCCACTGCTACCTGCGATGCCTTGACATCTCCCATTTCCTGTCCTCGATCGGTTAAGCAAGGATTAACGTGCTTAATTATACTCTTTAATTTAAACTATATTGAATGAATTTAATATACAACTGAAGACTGAAGAACAGAAACTCAGAGGAAAATGATGAAGAACACATTGCCCTTTTAAGGGCAGATATTGTTTTGACCTTATTTCAAAAATGTAGGTGTTTTATTTAAAGGGGAAAATAAAAACAAGGAAACAAATAGGCATTGAATTTATTCAACTACTTACATGTTTCTAGTAGATAGCATAATTTGGGAGTTGTTGTTGTTCACCATCAGCATGAATCATGCCCCAAATTTACCACACTAATTAAGGGAAAAAAATAATTATTCACCCCAGGCATGTTACATTTACTGCTCTGTCAGCACACACCCACCTTCATTATAGGTTCCCATGTATTGTATGTATACACATGGGTATGGGTAGTATGTTATCATGTATTTCATGTGAGAGTATATTCCTGAACATCACCGCCCTTGTACCCAGTGAAACATGGATAAAGCATTCTGTTGTTTACTAAATTATTAAACCGAATAATATTTTAAAATTAAAAAATATATATACTGATTTATGTAAAGAAAAAGAGTGACTGCTTCTAAGATTTTGTTATTTTATATATCTAATAACAACATATTATTTAAATAAATCATTCCAGAACACCTCCTGCTTGTTTCTTACTTGTTTAACTTGTTTCAAATATTGTAACTATTTTTATAAGTTTTACTAAATTTTTGTAAATCTGTGTACAACAATATAATACTTAACTCAAAATGGATATACTAGTTTGTGTGTAACTAAACTTATACAAATCCATGTGATAATCAAACTCATTGCTAGTATATCCTTTAAATGTAGGTTTACATTCATATACAAAGAATAGCGTGAACTTTGTAAGACTTATAAAGAATGTATATGTGTGTGTGTATTATAATATTACATATATAATATGCTGTTATTTACGTACATACATATATTTTGTGTTTATCTCGTTCAAATATTTACTCATATTCAAAATTCCCCTATTAAAATTCTGAAGATTAAAATCCTAAAGTAGAGTTTAAAATATTAATAATATTATAAATTCAAATTATATGTCAGTTATACTTTGAAATAGTAAAATTAAAAATTACAATATAGATCAAGCTATTCACATTACGCATCTTCAAATAAGTGTTTTGCTTGTTGATGTTTATAATAGTTTATGCAATATATATATATAGGCCATAATATGCATAACTATGTAATTCTTATTCTTATATACAGTTTATATATCTGTAATACTATATGAATTGATAATTTTTTATTACTTATTATAATTAGAAAGTAAAGTAAATTATATATTTATTGTTTCTTCGAGATAAATATGTCAATGAAAATTATTGCAAATTTATAATTCAAAAAATGTAAACAATAAGAAAAAAATGATTTCTCTTTCTCAAATGAGCCTGTTATAAGTATTAAACGTTTATTATATAAAATACATATATATTGCATGTATATATATGTATCGTCATGTTTTTAATACATTGCTATTGTATGAGATTTACAGTCGTTATATATCTTATATATAAACTATGCCGGTATATAAAATAATTGATTATGTAGTTGTCTTATTTATATAATAATAAATTTTTAAAATGAATAAATAAAGTTAATTAATCTTAATACACAGCTTGATAATAATATAGTAAAATAAGATAATAATTATTAATGAAATTTAGATAGAAATGGAAAAATATTTTATTATTAGGATAAATATTTATATAAAACAGATAAGCTACAGTTGTCACAAGAGCCATTATACTTACTCAGAAGCGTCTAACATTGAAAATATATTATATACATATCCCCTCATACATATATTTATGTATATCATATATGTGTATGTATGTATATGTATATATATATCATACTTGCATACACACATATTTAATAGTCCATCAATATTAATTGTTATTATATAGAATACTAATGAATATAATAGTACAAGAATGACTAATTTTTGTGACTATGGGGTCTTACTCTCCTTAATGTAGCCCCCAAACAGGCCAGTGGTATGGACCTCTTTAAATACATAAAACAATATAATATCTAATTAATGTTTAATTAAACTAGATTAGAATCAAAATAATAAACTTCCTAAAGTTAAAAATTGTTATAATTAAACTTACTGAGACAGATTCTGGAGTTTCAAAGCTTTTGATATGCACTTCACCTGTAAAAACAATACACACACACACATACATACATACATATATATATATATATATATATATATATAGAGAGAGAGAGAGAGAGAGAGAGAGAGAGAGAGTATTGTTAAGTATTATCTCGAACTTGGGAACATACAATAAAAACATATAAACTCCGTTTATAGTAGATTCACAATTTCTTAGGAATATACTACTTTTAAATATTAAAATATTAAAGTAGAATATATATGCATTAAATTTTACTTTAGTTTCACTTATAAGATTATTAAAGAGATTCATTGGGTCGGAATGAATCTAGACGTTTAGAATTTTAATTTTAAAAATAAAATATACAAATAACTAAACAAATAAACAACATGAGGCGCTGCATGTGTGTAACAATATATATATATATATATGTATGTATGTATGTACCACAAGAGAAACGATTTATTGATATTCCGAAAAAGTTCAATACGCAATTAGTTATTTCATTGGTCTTTAATAAAAACTAGCTTTTTAGTATACATTAATTTTTGATATTAATAAACATTAACAAGATTAAATACATTAGTATCAAACATGTTTTGGGCATTTAAACAGTTGTTCGTCTTGTTAGAATCTAGACAATGCAACATCGAGTTTGTTGATATATAATGCATAAACATATATATATATATATATATATATATAGAGAGGAGAGAGAGAGAGAGAGAGAGGAGAGAGAGAGAGAGAGAGAGAGAGAGATGGATGGATGGATGTACGTATATATATCATATATATTTTATAATATACATATGTGTATGTGATAAATATTTACAGCTTTTGTATACTATATATTAAATGTGTTTATTAATGATGTTAAACATTGATTTAGCTAAAAAGCCATTATTTCTTTGCTTTTAAGTGTACACGCATATGTACATACGTATAAGCATTAATATACCGTATGTTTCCCTTATACTGGCACCTGCATGGACATGTAACATCAACGTTACCGTCTATATAACTTTGTCATAACCGTTACTTTCATCATTAATTACATATTATAGTATAATATATTATAATATCTGTAACTTTTATACACACACCTTTGAACTTATATCGTCGTGGAACAGTGAATGCATCCCCATCTGTCAATGCATCAACCAATCACATCTAAACATCCATGCATACATACATACATGCATACATATACCACAGTATAAAATACTTGTAATATACATGCATACACGTAACTGTGTATGGGAGAATTACCTTAATCCCAGTACTTAAGACGATTAAACGCCATAAATCTCATATACTTAAGTCGTATATAGTTCTCGTGGTCGACTTCCATGAGAATATTAAATAGCGTATCCGCAATCTTTGCCAGTACTTTATTTTGGTCCTGAAACATATAGAGCACGTAATGTAAGTATAAGCGTGTGTATGTGTGCACACGCGCGTGCGTGCGTGTTAACAAGCTCAAATAACCATACCTTCATAATTTTCAAGGCATAAGTAGCCAACTGCAGAAATTAAACTAAAGTTATAACATACACACACACTCACACACACTTGTGTGTGTGTGTACCTTCTCAGTCATAGCAAATAGGTCTCTTCTTGTTGGTTCAAACAAAAGAAAGCGGCTAAACATGTACATAAACTGCAGAAGATATTAAATAGTTACTAAGTAATTACATAAACATATATACCAACCTGGATAGTTAAGTCCGTCTCTTTCTCCCTTTCCAGAAATAAAGAACACAGTTTAATAGCCTGTAATAAATTATTTATTCAAACGTTTTATATAGATTTATATATAGTTCTACATATTGTGAAATATGTAGATATACATTTATACGTATGTATAAATGTATATATACATATATGTATATATATTACCAATCCTGCTTCAGAAATCACTGATGCAGTTCGGCTTGAACACGCTGCACCAAGAAACATACATACCTGCCATCCAAAATAATAATACGTTTAATTAATTTATAGAATTATAAAAGTTTATAATTTTAATATTAATAAATATAATTATATATTTAATACACATACCTCTAATAGTATGTCAGGCTCCAAATGGTTTATACATTTAGCAAATGCCTGAAGCAAGTTTTTACGTACTAACACATCTGTTGTGTCTTCAAACCAAACCATGTTGTTTAATGCTCCCATAACTTCCACCTGTTAAACATTAACTAATATAATTTATACAATAATACTAATTATTATTATTTAACATTATTTATTAACTCTAACCTGTACATGTGGAGAGCCGTCCAAAAAGAAATTGATCAGGTCGGGTACAAAACTACAGAGCAAAATTCAATGTGTGTGGTGTGTGTGTGCGTGTGTGTGAAAACTATATATATATACATGTCATGTATATAAGAATGTATGTAAATACAATACCATAAGAAAAGACTTTGCATCTTCTAAGTGGCTGATATTTCGAATAATATTTTAAAGTTTAAAAAATAGAAAATAAATAAATTATTAATATAAAATTTAATATTAATATTACTACATACTTAATTCATATACATACTATAACCTTAAACAGGAATGAGTCACCAAATTGGTTTGGCACGTTTAAGAAGTTTTTCAACCACGTATGGCTTGCATAGAACCTGTTATGATAAATTAAATTGTTTTAGTGTGTGTTATTTTATAATATATATGTATATATGTATATAAATTTGTGATAATATTATATTATTATATACCATTTAGTTAAGTTGCACCTCAGCAATTGAAGGAACAGTTGTCAAGTTCACTACAAGGGCCATCATCTCTTCAGGAACTTCTCGCATAGGCTCAGATAAGATAATCTGCATTTTATTCTCTAGAATATGCCTTGCCTCTCTTCTCTCTCTCTCTCTCTCTCTCTCTCTCTCTCTCTCTCTCTCTCTCTCTCACACACACACACACACACACACACACAATATACCTTCAAAAGTGTTGACATAACGTCTGCTTCTGCAAATATTGGCCGAGTATTACTGTCAGTAGAAATACTGTAGAACAGTGCAGAAACCTGCAATATAATATAGATGCATATGTACATATGTACATGTGTATACAGACGTGTGTATGTGCATATGTGTGTTACCGGACGCTCAAGTTTGCGGTTGTTAATAGAAGTCGCAAGCATTTTGCACCAGCTTACAGTTCACCTGATAAAAGTAATTATTCATAATTAAGATAATATTAATAATAATTATTAATAGTCATTACTACAGATTACAAATACCATTTCAGCTCGCAGGCTTGAATCAAATGATAGGTTACGTAAAAGTCCCAATATAACTTGTAATAACGACTGTAAAAATATTAGATTTAATATGATTTGAGAATTTTACTTATTATTAATTATATTATTAAAATAACATTTACATATATTTACCTCGTTTTCACACGGCACTAAACGAACCATCCTTGTTACAATTCCATTTTCCTTCATTGTGTCTTTGTTTCTCTAAATATGCTAAGCTTCTTCAAAAATGTAACTGTACTGCACAAAAACCTTATTACTATCTCTCTCTCTCTCTCTCACACACACACCACCGCACGCACGCACACACATGATTAAACACAACTTACATGAAGAGGAGGTAGGTGTTGTTTGACTCAAGAGTTTTACACAGAGTTCCTACAAAGACAGCAGATTAACAAGTTAAATATATTTAATCTAGATTACTTTGACATTAGCAATAATTACCACTAAGAAAAACTTCTTCATCTTCTCCTCAATATGTACATTGTTCGCAAGGTTCAACAGCAAGGTTATGGACATGAACAAAAGCCTATCCTGCAAAGGTGTGTTACATACACACATATGTGTGTACTAGTGTGTATGTATTATGTACCTGTTCAAGGCTACGAGTAGTAAGTTGCCTTCCAGAGTCAGGAGGGATCTGTATAGAATAAACCAAAGAATTTGAGAATATTCGGAGGGATAATATAAATAGCACCTTGCAACACGTTCCTGTGATATGGATCTCTACTGCTAAAAGTCGCAATGTAGCTTTTCCCACATTCTGCCCTACAAGAGTCTGCAAAAATATGGTGTGTGTGTGTGTGTGTGTAGCCATGACATGTATATATTAATCTCATAAACACACCACACACACACACACATCTTGAATTTACCTGGTGGAAGTTTTTGAAGAATGAGAAAATGAAGAATATGGAAATAATATTCATGCGAAGTATGAAACTCTTTCGACCTTCTTCTCGTAGAATCCTGGAGAGCGCACACTGCCACAGAAACATACGTATATGTATGTATGTGTGTGTTTGTATGGGTGCATGTGTATATGTACATGTGGTGTATGTGTCCTAGATTACCAGTGCACTACTATGTGTCGCAAGGGCGCCAAGGCACTCAATCCTCTTTAAAGCTCGAGTATAAACTCCGTTGCTCTAATCTGTGTGTAAAACTTCATAATATACAAATGAAGTTCATACAATATATATAGGAGAGAGAGAGAGAGAGGGAGAGAGGTATATTCATATTGTATGTCTATGTGTATGTGTGTATGTTTGCATATATAATATTTAATATAACACCAGACACACAACACTCAGAGGATATATATATTGAATTTATCTTATGCAGTCGGTAAATATTGTATATATCTTATGAAAACACACACGCGCGCACACACACACACATATGCACCTTTGAGTCCAAATCTTCGTAGAGATGACTGAGAGACGTCTCCAATTGCTCGAGCTCCTGTTCTGTTGCATTCTGGCGAATCATAACCCATCCTCCTTCAGCCATTATTATGCATCGATCATCGCCTCAGAAGAAGACCAGATCCCATAGAATCCCCACAAATCCCATATCGGGATCCCAAAACGTTAAGAAATCTCGCATTATCGCAGTCCCACAGAGTGCCCTAGAAGAAGAGATTTAAACCATGATTTCCCGCCTTTCTTTTCAGTTGAAATTCAGGGGAACTACCGGCCGACGTTTCTTATGCATCTCCACCGTTGATCGGCTTGCCATTTCGTGAATATCTAATTTATAACAGATTTCTAAAAAAACATAAAAATAATTTTATTTATTAAAAATAATAATCTTAACGTGGCCTGGCAAAGAAGCTAGTAATCTTTGCACTTCCTGAACTAGCTGCCATTTTTTTGCCTTCTTATTAGAAGTAAAACTCTGCTTAACCTGAGCCTAATAATAAATAATATATTAGCCAATAGTAATTATTTTAATTAATAATTAAATAGTTTATTATTAATAAGCTTATTTAATCATTATTAAAATATTTAAAACATAAGCTTACAGTAAATGGAGTAGCAGGTGATTCCTTGAATTTCTTAGAGGTATCCAAACTAACACTGAAAATATATTAAATACTATCGATTATTAGTATATATAATATATAATTAAACGTAATTAAATTAACATTTCATTTGATTAAACTTACGAGAAATGATCACAAAGTCGCTGCAACCACGGCTTTTCTTTACGTACTCACCCAGCAGGCCGATGGTGTATACTTTGTAAAATTCATTGATAATTAATTAAGCTATATTAGTATCAAACAATAGACTAATTTATAAATTAAGCTTTAATTAACTTACTGAGATCGTAGTCTGACAGACTCTCAAATCCATGGTGTTTTCAAAGCTTCTGATATGCAATTTATACAAAAACTATATATATATATATATATATATATATATATATATAGAGAGAGAGAGAGAGAGAGAGAGAGAGAGAGAGAGAGAGAGAGAGAGAGACGTATATACACATACTACATATCGTGTATAGTGTATATAAATGTATTGCATATTCATATACATCCATTAAACTACCTTACAAGAAAGCCAGGCCATTACTTTTGCATCACTGAGTCTGTAGTACTTCGATTCTCCTAATTCTGTAAAACATTTGTATAAACAAGTATTTATATATATTTAATATAATTATTTTAGTAATATAAAGAACCGGAATATTAAACTACCTCGAACTTCACATATGGTATCAATTAACCCTGGTAAGAGAGGGATTAACTGGGAATAGGACGGGTAATCTTCAACATACAAAATATCCTCTAATGACCTGAACATTCATCTTCTTTAACTTTCTGTGAATATAAAATATGTATAAATTAATAGTAAGTAATATAATTTACTTAAAAATTTTGTTATATAATTACTTAAAATTCATAAATAAAAATACCTTCAGTTGACATTCTTTCCAGTACTGGCAAAATCATGAATAGGGATCAATAACCGAACCAAGATACAAGCTCCCATCTAATGAATTCATTACTTAATATTTAAAATACATTTAATGTTTATATATATATATATATATATATATATATATATATCACACACACAACACACACACACACACACACACACATATATTTATAATGCTCAATCCTGATAATATTTCCTTTGTGCAACTATATACTGACTTAAATATTTAATTAGCATTAATTAATTATTAAATAATTAAGCTTACCTTCACAGACATTGTCCCGATAAAACCAAGAAGAATAGCGTGGCTTAAACCAGTTAATCTCTTGGAGAGTGTTATTCGTTAACAAGTAACAAGCTTTAACTCCTATTAAGGAACAGACACACACAATGTCATATCTACATTATAAATATAATGTTACAACACACACACACACACATATATATATATATATATATATATATATATATATTATATATTATATATATAATTATATATATATATATATATATATATATATATATATAACTCTTTATTTATTTATTTATTTTAAAAAAGAGACAAACAAATGACACGCAATATAAACATTTTACTGACCAGATTTTGGATTTCGAAGATGCAGAAACCCATTTAACTCTTTGCCTAAAATAATAATATTAACAACAACAAAAATAACATCCATTTAATGTAAAATAGATCAGTACCTGATGAATCCACAGCGATTAGAACCCGCAGCATTTGACACTTCAAAACCCTAAACCCTAAAAGCATATACGGTGGAATCACTATATATATATATATTATGCATATTATATATATATTATATATTGAATGAAATATATTAATAGAATTCTAATACGTTCTAATAATTATTCTTTATATTGAAAGTACAATCTTTCTAAATCAATATAATATGAACTAATATATAATTAGAGAATATATTGATACTGCATGTTACTAGCATGTGTGTGTGTGTCTATATATATATATATATATATATAGACGACTAACCATCCTCGTGTATCTCCTGGGCTGTATACTTGTATTACTCGACTTGCCACTTATGGATAAGGGAACGAAATGCACTATATATACACAGGCCAGTATCATTATATTCTCTAATTATATATAAACTCATAGAAAGAAAATTGAGTATCTAATGTACTTTTAATATAAAGAATATTGTAAGAAAGATTTATCTACTTGATAAATTTAATTCCAAATCTTCTAAAACATAGATAAGGGAAAATAGTGGCTGAGCTGCTTTAGAAGATTTAGAAATAAATTATCAAGATAAATCTTTCTTACATATTCTTTATATTAAAATGACATTAGATACTTGTATTTGACAATCTCTCTAGAATGTATTATGAGAATATTATTAATGTGTAAGGAGGGGCAGCTTCTTAATCTAATTTCATAAAATTATGTTCTTTAAATAGTTAGAATTATTAATTATTAAGAGTTGGGGTTATAGGTTTGACCTAAAGAAAGACTTAGGGTCTAGCCAAATATGTTGTATCTAGAGGGTTAACTAACTCTTTTTATTTGGTAACTCGTTTAAACATATGGTATGTTTTACTAGTTTAGGTTGAAGTTTGTCTTCAGCCTCCTCAATCTAAAAACAACACTCATAACTAAGTAAGGCATGCATCTTGACTCACAATATGAATATTGTTTGTGCCCTTGTTCAAATATGAGCATAAGAGTATAGCAAGCATTTCTTGTTAGGTTGTTCAACCCCTGGACATGTTTACACCCCAAGAATAACACCCCATAACCAAGTATGTTAACTAGCACATCCAGTTACGAGACCGAACCTTGCTTGACCAAATACCCAAAGATTAACACTATTGTATGACACAAATACGCATGCTTGTAAATATTCACCCCCTCAGCATTAACAACCCCAAAGGGTGTGGTTTAGGTGTTGTAACATGTACCAACTAGTTTAGTGTCACAAGTTCATATGACATTGTTTCGTAAGATGTGGGCTATCTCGCCATAGCCCCTCAAACTTAAGAGCTAGACCTAGTGTTATGAATGTGGCTTGTAAATGTCAACTCTAAAACCCCTTTGTGAACTCTTAAGAACTTAGTAAGAGATCCATTTAACTAATAAAACGTGTACTTCAAAATGTGCAATGGTTAACCCCTAGATGCCGTGTACCCAGGCATAGCAATATGGATTTGCTAATGCTAAGGGTAAGCTTAGAGTGTGACGTACCCTACATATTGGAAGTTAGGGCAGCATAAAGGAGTGTGCCTTAACGACATAAGTTGGGTTTATGGGAGGAAGGAACTAGACACTTCTCAGTCTCTAACATATTTTTTTCACACCTACTTTATCTAATTTATGTGACGGAGGACCCTCTTGCCCCCCCTTGTTTTCTTAATTGCTTAAGTGGGCAGGCACAAAATCTTGTTCTAAAAGTAAAATGACTTGGTGAGTCCACCTACCCTAAACCCTAACATGAGCAACCCTGTGTTTCTAGCCATATTCAACACATCAAACTCACTGAAATCACTTAAGAACCTAACCGAGACATAGAAAATGAAGGGAATATGTTCTAAATGGATATGTTAGCTTCACCTAGAGTTTCTACAAATATCTAAAAACGTTCGGCCAAACCATCACTAAATACTCAAGTGCAATAAGCAGATTGTTTTTTCAACACTTAGGGTTTGTTAACATAGTTTGATAGGTAATAACAATCAACATTTAAAGTAAAAAGCAATCATAGTAAAAACTATGACATTCTCTTCACTTAGAATTTTTTGCAAATACCTAGCAAACTCGACCAAACTATTTCTAAATACTCAAGTGCACTAAACAGAGTTATTTCTTACTACTACATCTAGAAGCTTGACCATGAACTCAATAAGTAATAATGGTCAACTTTTAAAGTAGAAATAAAGTCATGGTAAAAACTATAACACTCTTTTCACCTTTGAAAATGTCAATGTCCTCATTGACCTTTAATTAAATACTAAATTAGGTTAGAAAAAAAGTTAACAAAAACTAATGCTAATCATCAATAATCTATATTACCCCCCCTTGCGCATAAAGCAAAACCAAATACTTAAAACCATTGTTCACTGAGTCATTAACACCTCACCATCATTCATTAAGTCATTAACTCATTTAGCAAAGGCACCACCTGGCCATCATTTACTGAGTCATTAACTTAAATGGCAAAGGCGCCACTTGTCACTTAGAGACCTTTGCATATCTACAAAATTTGTCATGCAAATGTAAACAATAAATTGGCTAATTTCTTTAATTTAATTAGAATTTATATTGAAAACCTTTACTTAATATTTTCTGTTATGAGCCCCTAAGTGAAGCAAGAAATAAAGGCCTCTTTATATATTTATCAAACGCACTTGATACATAAACAATTTGAGTCCATCTTAAATGTTTAACCCAAATGCCTTTTGTGTTTTTTAGATTTCCCACATTTCTACTTGACAAAATATTCTTACTTTACATCCCTCAAAGTTTTCTCATCACCCCTTTTTCAAAGGTCTACTATTATCCCTACTTAAACTTGTTTTAAGTTCTTCCACCATCACTCAGGCTTAGTGTATAGCTACACTAAACAAAATGTGAGACCCTATATCAAAATGAATCAGATACTAAGAAGAGTAAGTATCCCTCACTTCTTACACTTTGTAACACCAGCTCATTTTGGGAGTGAACATAAGTTAAGATTGACATGGGAAATCTAATTGCCTCAATCAATAATCATTAGATACCATATGTCTTAGCTGACATATTCACATTGTACTCATTCTCCAAAGATCACAATAAATTAAATTTTATTAATTAATTCTTGACTCTTTATCTCGCTAAGTTAATAAAATTTAGTTCCATAATTAAGTTAAAAAACCTTAACTTTTATGATAAGAATTTCCCAAACTTGAGCACTAAACCACTATAACATTATACATATTTTTCCAACTCTTAAAACTGATTGCACAATATTCCAAAATTTCATATTGAAATATAGGAGTGCCACTAAATTGAATCATTCTCTTAAGATAACTCACTTTTTTAAATAATTTAAAAGTAATACCTTATCGTTTGATTTAATTAGTGTCCATCAAATACCTTCAAACAACCCGATTTCATGTAATCATAACACATTCTTGATATTGATAATGTTTGTTCTCATGTTCATTTTTAACCTTGAAGTTTAGAGTTTAACATGAAGAGTTTATTAAACACTTTTGTATACTCAAGTACCTTGCTCCAAGAACCCTTATTTCATATAACCATTACATTCTTAATATTAATAATTTTTATTCTCGTGTTCATCAATTAACCTTGAAGTTCTAAGTTTAACATGACGAGTTTTGATTAAACATTTTTGCATATTCAAGTGCTTTGCTTTGAGAACACATATAATTACATTATTTGACATAACTATATGAACTATCATTTATAAAAATATGATAGCTATTATGGAACGAATATGAATAGATAATCACAAACACTTGTAAAATCTAGAGTATAAATATCTTAACAGATGAGGTGATAAAAAAACCTCATATTCTCGAATCAAATACCGGACCATACACTAGGAATTTTGAATCATGATCGTCAAGAAGGGAGATCATCTTTTTAATCTAAATTCATATTTGAATTCTTGACACCAAACTAAGGAACAATAACATTAAACTTAAGGAACATCAATACCATAACTCAATTATTATCATAAGAAGCCAAAGGTACATACTTGTATGTTTTCCAAATACCTAACATTTATAACCATGATGCAGATATAAGAAACTGATTTTGAATAACCGCACTCTACTTTAAATATAATTGATATTGAAAACCGATATTAACTTTTAAATCCCACCAGATACCACTTAGAGGACTAAAACCTCCATATACTCAAACGTCCATATATCACCAACATTCTCAAGCATTAATTAATAAACTAGCAAGTTGTTTTGCTTAACTTACTAATGATAGAGACCCTCAACTTGAAGCCTCTGTTAACCAACGTGGCAAGGTCAACTCACTCTTCACAATGCAAACACCATTATTAGTTTTTAAATTTAGAGAGTTAGCAATGAAATGAATATGTGTGCTGGACGCCTTCACAACATGAACCTTCCAATACTCAATAAATTAAAAATGTAATTATATGTTTCAAACATTTTATTTTTGGTAGGCCATGTCACCTACCCCTAAATTGCATTGATAGGAGTGTAATATTTAAATTCATCTACAAGTTATTATTTTAAGTTTTTTATGATCCCACATGAGACAACTATAATTGAGTTAGCCAAGTTAACTAACATTGAATATAGAGTGTGTGCTTAGGACTCACTAAGATTTCCTATTATACTTTATTTAAATCAAATAACTTGAACTTAACAAATTATTCTACCTAATGTTACTTATAACTAGCATTATTAAAATAATATGAATATTAAATAATATTTTGACTACATTGCCGACTTGAATCGACTAATTAACATATTTATGATGTATTAACATACACGACTATCCACCATAACAACATTATCATTTTTACATGCATCTTGAGTTAACACTCACGACAACATGTGAGTTCTAACGAGAATTTCCCCATGGTACCCAATATTAAATCTTGACTTAAGCCAAAACTTAATAAGTAGCATCACATTCCCATAATCATGTGTTACTCTAAATCTATACATTAAAGGAAAAAAAAATTCCAAAACGTGTGATTAAAATCACCACATTGACCTACTTCTCAAGACTTAATTTATAAGCTAGCACAAACTAATTCGTCACGTTTTATAAAAGTGTAAGGTAAAGTAATCTTTGACATGCAACACGACAATTGCTTATGAGTGCTACCCAACCTAAGACTTAGGCTTCCCACATTTGACTCCTCGAACAACCAAGAACATAAACTCTGAGACCAAATGTAAAATTTTGACCCAAAAAGCCAACACATGGCAACACATATTATTAAGTGGTCATTTGCAATCATCACCCCGTGCAAGCAATACTAAGTCTTCCAAGACAACCCGTAGGGTTAGACTCATATGGCAAGAGACTTAATTCTTCTTAGAGTGTTTAACCTAATTAGGATTCTATCCCAAGAGACCTAAACATGTTCATGCTCTAACCCCATTAAATAGACATGTGCTTCACATATACCCCCTATCACCATCCTAACACTTTGAGGAATCACCCTATCCTAAGAGAATAACTCTTATAAAGCTATGAGGGGTGGTTTGACCCATAGCTAACCCCTAAGGATAGGGTATGGCTTGGACACACAAGCCAACCTACGTTATTACTTAGTGACCACACTAGTGTTTGTCATTGGTAGGGCAAGTGTTCTCTTAAGCAAACTCCTAAGACTAAAATTGTGCCTGACCATGTGTCCCATAAAGGGAACCATGTCACAAAAGAACTTAGGTTGTTCAGCCCTTAAACATGTTCACACACTCTAGAACAAACACCCCTAGTCATGTGTGCTAACATGCACCTTGGTCAAGAGACCTAACCTCCCTTTAACAATTGGCCAAGGCTCAACACTTTCTATCAAGAACATAAGCATGTGGGCTCGCCAAGATCATAATCCCTTGGCCTAAAACCCAAGACATGACCTTGGGAGTCATGCCCTAAGTGTTGCATTGTATGAGAGTGTCACGTGTAGTGTGACATCGTTCCCAAAACATAGCTATCGTCGTAACCCCTAAAGACTAAGGTTATATTTGGTGCCACGAATGTGGCTCATCATATGTCAAAACCTAACTCGAGAACCCACACACATACAGAGGTCACAATGTGAGTTAGAATGTGTGCTTCACTAGATACTTGTGTGCGTTCAACTTGGTGGTCACAATGATAAAAGTAGGTTAACCCCTAAGGTATGACATAACCATGAGCAAGTGGGACATGAGTGTCATAACTAATATGCCTAAGGATGTAAGAGGGTTTACACCTGAGCACCCCGTCAAGTTCTCTTATGTGATCTTCTATATAAATTTATGTGATAAAGTTATCAATTAACAAGTTAAACATTATTAAGACTAACGCTAGATTCTAAGTATATTCTAAACCCTAGTTGCTCGTTAAAACTTCACGAGATTCTACAAGGTAAGTTTTAGTTTCACTTAAATTTATTTATTTATTTAAAATAATTAGCAACACTTAGTGAGACTATCCCTCTCAAGTGAACTAAGTGGAGATGTTTCTTATTATTGCATCTAGAAGCTTGCATAGACAATTAATTTTCAACATATAACATAATAAATATTCTTATTATAGTTTGAGATGCATGAAACATGTAAACATATACACACATTGTGTATGTGTTTAAATGTGTATACATGTAAGTTATATATATATAAACACACACACATTACACACATTGTTAGCAGAAAAGTTAATGGAGATCTGGACAAGTTTATAAAGAGTAGACTAAAAAAGCATGAAAACGAGTTTAAGGGCATAGAAAATCATAGAAAATCAGAAAAGAACCGTGGAAAATGCTGCAGAATAAAACAATTAATTGAACAATTTAGAAGAGCTTGAGGAGAAAATCGTGACCTCAGGGACGTATATTAAAATTATATGTACTCAAATTTTAAAATATGAAGTTTTAAATTAAAATTTCAAAGGCATAAATTCAAGATTACGTGCGGAGGAACATCAATGTCGAGTACTTTCACTTGTTATAATAAATACTTAATTAATTTCTTATTTTAGCAATGTTAAGTACTTTTCACTTGCTATAATTAATATTTAATTAATTCTTAGTTTTCAATTTAATCAGCAAAATCCATCTAAAGACACATGTCTATGTTTAGGCATTAAATTTACGCATTTATAAACTATTTCTATATTACATATATATAATAAATAAATATGAAGAATATATTATTTAAGTATTAGCTCAAAAACGGAATCAATATGATAAAAACCAAAAATGTCTAAGTAAAGTGTTTTATAGGGTTTCTTTACCCTCTTAATTCTTAATTATAAGTAAGTTTATCTATAATGTAAATAATTACCTTTTGCTTCTTATTCTTCTAATATACATCCTAATAATATATAAACATCATAGCAAAATATATATACTAGTCTCTATAAATATATAAAGAGAGATATTAAATGTATAAAGCATTATTTTTTCAATGTTTTGACTGACATATGCACAACATTTATTTTAATTCTTCTTTTCAAACCTAAATTTATATTTAATAACTCATTCATAATTATTATGTACAACGACTAGGAGATATGCAAGAAGTACTTATCAATAAAAATTTAGATTTATTTGTTTATATTTGCAATTCAGTCCCTATTCTATATACATTTTAAAGATTTAAATAAAGACAAACCTTTAGAATTAATGCATTATATACATTCTAAAGATTTAAATATATGTAGAATTAAAGCGAAGGCTAACTAAAAACATCAAAAATTAAGTTGTTGATTATCGTAAAAAATTTAATTAACATATTTGTATGGAAAAACAATATAAATTTAAACATATTAAGTTTATTTAAGTAACTATAAATAAATGGTTATGATATATATATATACCTTCTAAACTAATGTATACCCGTGCTATGTGTGTGCATTTAAATGTGTATATATTTTATTTCATAGATATACATGCAAGCTAATTAATTAGCTAAATATAAAATATTTATTTAATTAATTTAAATTTTCAAAACCCAATAAATGTATTTTCAATTTAAATTTAAAAAAAAAACAATGTGTACGAGTTGTACAAAATATTTATAATTCATTAAAATTAAAAAAAAGAATTTATTTATTAATATTAGCAATTAATTTCTTCAAAGAAATAATTTGAGCATTACTTGCTTCGAGCTGCTTTTCAACTTCTCTACTTCCTCACCTTTGCCACACGTACATACATTCATAACAATCCGCATCATTCGCATATTCCGTTGGCATATTCCCATTTTCATTAACTTTTAATCTTTTTTGGACTTGTAAAATATTACCATCTTGGCCCCGCTTTGATGGTCCCTCTGTTAATCCTCCCCATTGTGAAACATTTTCCTCACACGGAATTGTATATATGAGCATTTTTCCAGCTTGATACTGTTTTCTGCTCCAAACCACATGAATCCTGTAATAAAAACACACATTATATATATATATATATATATATGTGTGTGTGTGTGTGTGTGTGTGTGTGTGTTTAATACTAATACTAATAATAATGAGGGGTGCTTACTTGACCAAGTTCACCAGGTAAGTCATGAATGCTTTATCCGCCAAAGCTCTCGTAGAAAACACGCATATGCTTGCCCTTTCTTCTTTTCAACTTTCTGTAACAAAACTGTTATTGAGAGGGAGAGAGAGCCATATACTAGTCATATTGTTCAACTGTACAAGCTTATTAAATACATACATGTTATCTCTCTCTCTCTCTCTCTCTCTCTCTCTATATATATATTATATAATATATACACCTCAATGGTACATGGGATGCCGTTTGAGATAATTGTTTTCAACTCTTCCATGGACAAATGCTTTGGAATGCTGTGTATGAAAAGACGACTGAATCCCTTTTAACGCCTGCATACAAGTAGCTTCATTTATATCATATTATATATTAGAGCATTTATGTATATAGATATTTCACATTTAAAAGTGGCACACACACGCGCACGCACACACACGCATGCCTGCCATATTATCAAAGGTTATTAAATCTTATAGCGGAACACACACTATACTTACATTGTTTAAGGCATATTGAACAGCTTCACTAGGCCCATGTTCCAACTCCTGAAGAACAAGCTTCATAGGAATAATAGCATCATCCAAACAAATGTGAGGTTTACCATCTTCTCTAAAACTGTATCCTAAAAATGCCTACAAAATAAATAAATAAAGAAATACATCAATGACAAATCAAGTAATTTACTACCACAGAAAATTAAACTAAAGAAAATATTAATTAAAATAACTAATTAATCTCATTACCTTACAAAGTTCATGTAAACTGTATAAAACGTTGTTAGGTACACCTTTCGGTCTTAAAAACCAGCGACGTATCAATCACTCTTCTATGATCAATCCTCAAAGCTGAAAAAAAAAAACAGTTTAAATATATATACACACACATACATGTGTATATGTGTGCTTCTGTGTGTTATGTATATATAACGACCGTGCTGGTCTATAATGTATGTCCAATAGCTACAATACATATAAATATACAATATGATTATAAAATGGTATTATTAAAATATTCATTGCGTTATATACATAACGTATAGTTGCTTTGTGGTAACAGTAATTCATATCAACTCCGCAATGCATGCAACCACACCCACCCACCCACCCACACATTGAAGAATAGATATGAAATAGTATAAACTGCTTACAATACAACTCCTATATAAAGATTATCACCATAATCAATACATATATATCGACTTGATAATAATCCATACCTTTGAGATCATTATACAGACTATGACCAACCAAAATTGTTCCAGGTGTTAGTAACTTTTTCACCTTTTCTACAGCCAAAGAATATTCATGTAAATACATGAGAACATTAATATGAAATGACAAGTATATACCTGGATCTCCTCCTGTGTACATGTCGCGTTATCTATATCATCTTTGGAATTCCATGTATATTTGTTATATAATCCACCACCTTCCTACTGGGCTTGACCATAGTGTTAAAAGCGTCTAAGTACACAAAGTAAAATTAGCATCATAAAAATCGATAAATATATATACAAAATTTATGTACTGCAGATACATAAGCATAAAATAAAATACTACATATAACCTACGTAACATATGCACAAGATCAATGTGTAAACAATATATGATATAACAACAATACAGACTATATATACAGTAGTGTACCTGATAGTTCGATCCACAATGCATACTGTACAACTGAGACTCGTTATTTCACACATAACCATTTCACAATCCATAGATAGAAGCCTTTCAGGTGTAGATGCATGCGAAGAAGCACCCCTCTTTGTGCATTTCCCCTTATAAAAATTAAACTTTAATAAACCATACATACTATAATATACTTACATACTAAAAAAAATAATTAATAATAGTAAAAGTGTGACCAATACCTCTTGGAAATGAGGATATGACACGAAGAAGCGTGGATTCTGACGTGTAAGGTTCACCAAGCACTGTACTGTCGAAGAACGTATTAAATTTAAAAGGACTTACGACGTATTATTTTTTAACAAATTTGCTGTACAATATTTAATCAAAGTTTATACGTGTACATGTAATAATTTAATAAAATTATGAGTTTAATAATTAAAAATTACCTGCTCGCGTGTATCAGGCCAAGGATCGTTATATCCGCTTGCCTTGTTTCATGCACCAGTTTCTCCATTTTTTTATTGCGCTTCACCATCTGAAATATCCACCGTTATTCAGACACACAACACAACACCACTTGTGTATATCCAACTGCGTTAAAACTTGTGTTATGTTTTTGTGAATATATACTAATTATATCTATGTAATATGTCTGACACAATTATTTGTGTGCTAAATAAAGCCCCCCTAAGTCTGAGAGTTAAGGGTTCCCCAGTATTTTTAACGTTATGAATGTTTGCGAACCTGCTATGTTATAACATCGTTAACACACACTGCGCTGCGTTATGCTTATATATAATGTTTCCCCGTGTGTGTGTGTGTGTGTGTGTTCCCATAGTGTGTACTAGAGTAATACACTATGTGCTGACAAAGTAGGAGAAAGCTGTATATATGTGTCTTTAAATCTACATATACATACACACACACACACACAAAGTTTACTCATATATAGTGAACACGCACGCACGCACACACGTGCGTACCAGATGATGGTCATTATTTGTAAGAGTCTTCACAAATCGGCTAAAACGTGCCAGGGGCGCTTTGCAGGGTCATAGAATGCACCTGGAGCATTTGTGGCTGCTAAAAACTCCTTCCATCCTCCACAAGTCCCCTTAAGATCCAACTGCTGTACAGTCTTCACTATTGTCACCAGAACCTGCACAACACACACGTCTATCTATCTATCTATCTATCTATGTATTTATATAAACACACATGCATCTGTATGCTTGTATACTTCTCTTACTAAAATGTGTGTGGGTGCGTGTCTCAGTACTTAATGTATTAGAGATGTACAAAACACACACACACACACATTGTGTGTGTGTGTGTGTGTGTGTAATGTGCTTATAAAGAAGTATTTATCTAGATTCTGCCCATTATAATAAACATGTGCGTGTGTGTGTGTGTAATGTGAGTATGTGTATAACTAAATTTATGCACAGAAAATGTTATGTGTATGTCGAAAATATATGTACAGAGAGTGTACGACAGTATGTTCACACATGCACGCACACACAAACACCATGAATTTATGTATGTATTAATACCAGACCCTATATATTCGATATATCTCATATGCTTACTCCTTATCATCTTCTGTGAAAGAGAGAGTATCCATGCTCCTCTACCCTTGTAATGATCTCTCTCAAGTGGAAATCGAACAGAAATTCCTTCCTCTCTGCAAGAACCCTAAACCTGCCAAAACCCTAATCATAGTATTAGGGAAAATTAAAGAAATAATAAATTAATATTCTTTCTTAAATTTAATTTTCTTTCTTATATTTTCGTTCATACTTGAACAATATCTATATGTATTGATATGCGGGACAGAATAAAAGAATATTCTCACACTAGTAAACAGTACATACACAGACATATCCACAACGATATTATGTAATGGTTTTTCCATGTCTCTCTCTCTCTCTCTCTCTATATTATATATATAAATATATATATTATTAATTATAACATCATTTTGCAAATATTAATTTTTATTACACTCAAATAATTGTTCCAGAACCATCCAACATACGTAAACCTGCAATATAAAGTTAAGTAAATAGATTAAATATATATAGGCGTGTATGAACGTGTGTATGTATGTGTATACACAATTAAAATAATAACTTACTATTCTTGCTCCTTATGCTTCTTAAAGTTCCTAGTGGGACTCGAGCTCGGACTTCCAGGCGAGGAAGGATCATTAATGGGAATATTCTCAACCACGCTCGGAATATTCTCCAAAGGGTACACGTCATCCATTGGGCTCTCATGGTCAGAGCCTTGCCTGTCCACGTCATCCTGGCCCTCGTCCTCTTTTGCTGCCACGTTGGCTTCGGCCTCCATGCCGTCATCAGCATCCTGTGTGCCCCCCTCGTCCATTGCTACACTTCCATTCATCTGGCATAAATACACACGCATATATATATATATGTGTGTGTGTGTGTGTTGTGTGAAAGAATTAAATTAAAATATTATTATTATTATTTATCAGTATATACCTGAGCTTCATCCGATGGATTAACGGCTGTAGTTTCATCTTCTTTCTTTGATAACTTCCTAAACTTGTCTCCTTGTAAAGCTTCTGTCTTACTTCTTGTGTTAACAGCTCAGGTGGTACTACACCTTCAATTCCAAGCTCTGTAAACTACATAATAGAATATATATGATTTTCATTTTCATATATATAAATATATACAGACACACACACACTAATCCTCATTTGTCTTACGTATATACACCGTACATGTGTGTATTTGTTGATCATACATGCATATACTTATGTACAATACATACATACATATATATATACACACTGTATAGTTGTATATACATAGATAGACGTACTCTTGAGAATCCTTCAAGGTCCTGCTTTGCGGAAAACCTTAAGCCTTTCCAGCAATACACCTGAAAAGAAACTCAATAATGATAATCGCACGTTGTGTGTGTGTGTAAAAGAGTTACTGACATACCCTGTTGGTTTTGTGGCTGTATTCTACATCAATACCGATGAAGGATCCATCTGCAAAATCATTTTGAAAATTCATATAATATGTTATGGTTAAATATAATAGTTAGCTTATACTTAATAAATTATATTATATATTAATAAGAACTCTTACATCTTCAGCCAACGGAGCCCAATACTCGTGGACCGGTGGATTTCTCACTCTCTGTGGATCTGTCAAGGCATTCTGCAGAAAGATTATATAAGTTTCTATATAAATATTTAACGATTAAGTTTACTAATTAAGTCGAAAACACACACACACACACATAGAGAGAGAGAGAGAGAGAGAGAGAGTTTACAGGATTTTGCTCGGCCCATTTCCATAGTTGTGACGCTCCCTATTTCCCAAGCCTCCATCTCTGCTTCCTAGTATATATTGAATATTATAAATATCAAACTTATATTAATTTAGTATAACAGCACTAAGTATAATACTTACTATAACTAAATAGTACAATCATGTAGTTATAATATACATAACATATGTACAAAGTCAATACATACATATGTACATCATAAATCTAACCTCTTTTTGGTCGTTTCTTGAGATGATTTACGTTCCGGAGGGACGCTTTTTCGAAGGAGGGCAGCCATCGTTTCCACCACACCTGAAACAATGAATGAAAAATGCGTGTGTATACACACACACACTATATAGTAATACGTATGTATGTGTATATGTATATATACAAATACATAAATAAAAGTATCAATATGCATACCCAGTTTTTCTCTCGTCAAGTATATGCTCAATGCTATTCAGAAAAGCTTTCCCTTTTGGAGGAGTGCGTTCCAGAAGAGACTTCACACGCTCCTCTAAAGCTTTACTTCGTCTTTCTGTGAAAGCGTGCTTGTTGTGTGTGGGTTCCTTTGCCTAAAGTATGATTTGTGTGTATGTGTATCTATATGCATTCGTGAGATAATATACATATAGGTGCGTATATGTATATACATAACCTAAACATATTTGCATATATAGCTTATCTGGATACATTCATAGGAGCTATCTACTTGTATAAATGCAATATATTAATCATACAAAATTATGTACCAGATTCTCTCTCGCAGCTTCCTTTTCGGCTTCCAGGAGTCTGATTAGAAATAACAAATAATTGGAAAATACTAGACTTTCACATACATGTTTGTATATAAGGCATAAATATAATATTATGCAGTACTATATCTATATAGTGTTTATATAAATAAATTCAATCAATAATGGTATTTATGCTGGGAGTATGTGGCTTACATGTGTGTGCACCTAGAGAAATATATGTGTGCTACTGACCTTCAAAAATTAAACAATGAGGCATTGGACAAGCACGTGTCTCCGAAGCTGGGATCTTTAAGCTGTTTGCAAACATAATACTGAAGAATAGCTAATATAATAGTTTGAAAGGTATAGGTTTAATGATAGCTATAAATTCTACTTCTTATTACAATGTATGTAACTAGTTCTTTTATTTGTTATTTGATAATATGTATAATGTTAAGTAACTCGAGGGCCATTAAATTGCTACTCGTGAGGTATTCGTGTTGAATGTTATATCGTCCCTTCATCAAGGTGGTGTGAATTTCCATTGTCATCCAACGGCTGAGCTTCAATGCACTCAAAAAACCTAATAACAATATTTAGTAACTATTTATATACGCATAACTACATTTAAGTCATAGTTCACACTATAACTATAATAGAATATATCATCTCCATACCATACGTGTGTATATAAATATGAGAACTACATACTATATAAGTATAGGATTAACTTAATACAGCTTTATGCAGTAAATGTAGCTATATAATAATCTCGAGGTGTCAAGCATAAGTGTTGTGTGTGTGTGTGTGTAATCAACATTTAGTTAACAAACAAATCAATACTTAACTGAAAGATTTGTAGAGAATGTTTGCCATTTCTGAATTAATGACGCAGGGTTTGAAAAATGTTCCTGCACCATTAAGGTAAGCTTTAAATAAATCTCACAAGTAGACTTCAACAAACCTGAAGTCCCCAAAATGTCTTGTAAAAATTAAAATCTATAGACACACCTGCAACTTCGGACCATCAAAACCATATAGCATACAGATACGGACGTTTGTACGTATATAATATATACACTAACGATAACTTGTATAAGTAATGCCTACATATACAAATTATATCTGTATGTACACAGGAATACTAATATGCATACCAAGGTTGCTTTTCTCGTAATCTGTCTCGTTGGAGGTATTAAACACCCTTGATGTTGACGGCTGAAAAAATATCCATAAAGTTAATCAATCGTTAATTACAAGTAACTTAGCGACTAAATATTGAAGAAATTACTTACTCCATATTATATATATTCATATAGTCTATGGTCTATAACTATATAGTAGAAGTTACAGTACTTAAACTACACAAATATTATATAGATGAATAAGTTGCACATATTTACCTGATCTTTCAGAAAGTGGAAAAAGTGTGCAAAAACATTAAAATGCGTCCACAGAGAAAACAACATCATTGGCCTGTAATATTTCAGTTTCAAAAACACACACACACAAACAAACAAACACACGCACACACCTTTGAGAGACGTCTTAGCAACTGATTGTTGTTCAAGCATCACCAGCTTTCCCCGTCCAAACAGCTCTGGCTGCAAAATAAGGTCACTTATATAACAATTTTAACAAGCTATATATACTAGGTCGATTTAGTTATAAATTATTGAATTTAATATAGTTATTAAGTATAGTTTTGCACATATAGTTAAACATATATAGTAGTAATTCGGTACCTTCCCTAGAACGTCTTGTTTTCCCTCATATAACCAAAGACTTCTTTGCAATCTTTTATTGTTGAGACTTCTGTTAAATCTTCTAGAAGCTGAAAGACCATGCCACCTTCAACATGACCCTTTTCGCATAGATATAGCACAATATCTAAATAAAACCAAAATATACAAATTTTTAACATGTACATATGATAGAAATATACTATATATACATTACAATATAGCATGTATAATATACCTATGTATTGTAAACTGTAATAACATATTATATATTATGTCTATATATATACAACAGACCAAGGTCTTGTGATCAATCCCGCGTTGCTATCAGACTCGTCATTGATGTTCCATATTGCATAACGGCTCCCCTGCGTCCACTGCAGAGCTCTGCATTCAAGAAAAGTTATTCCGGTACATTAACTGTTAAGCACTATATGTGTGTGTGATATCTAAAAGATTGAAGGCTATGTAATATACACAGTTATTAGCTGGAAAGATGTAATATAATAATTAACATTATACACTATCATTAGTAATCCACATATAGTAGTAGTACAGTTTTATGTTATGTACAGCACCTCAGACATGTACAACATAAAATATGCATAAAACATACTGCTAATAGCAAATACCACTTTATATATAGAGTAATAAAGCAGCACAGCATATATACACTGCTATAGACTACAAACATATGATACTACAGAATTAAACTCGTGCTACATTATATAAGCAATATGTAATACGAAAAACCCACCACTAAATCTTGGGAGGGAATTCGAGACCATTTTCCAGCAGTTGATTCTCATCCTGCACCAGAAAGACTGCTTCTGGGGTTTCATCGCTTCCTGCATTGTAGATAGTGCAATAGAGGCCGCCGATGAAGCATTGGCTATGGCTTGTCTGAAAACTTCCTATACAACACATTGTGTAAAAATTCCCACACACACACAAACACACACCACACACTATATATATATATATATATATATATTTATTAATATATATATATATACAGAGAGAGAGAGAGAGAGAGAGGGTAACAGAGACCACCGGTGAGGATTGGCTTGGATTGTCTGACCACTTACACGGACATACACACACAAAACACACCATCGCAAGCACACAGACAATAGAGTGTCCACGCGCACACACATTTTGTGCAGAACACGCACATTGGCTATGGTGTCCACAGACACATTTGCGAAACAAAATCCAAGAGAGGGAGAGAAGAGAGAAGAGAGATGTACCAGAATACGACTTCGATCGGATTGTACGCTGAGAACACTGGTCGCCTGCCCCGGCTGCTCTGTTCCGCCATAGCCCTAGAACAGGGTTTAGGGCACAACTTTATATCTTAAGTAAATAAAATAAAAGTAAATAAATGAAGTGTAATATGTGTCATATTATATTATAATGTTTATTTTTTTTCATATAGAATAAATACATAGACCATATTAAAGCTTTAAACACCTCCATGAAACATTATTAATTTAGTTCAAAATGAAATTAAATTCAATTGTTTCGTTAGCCTTATTTTCATAATTAAACCATTATAAGATCCACGTGTACCGCTGCATGTGCATATATTATTATTAGTGTAGTAATTTTGATAGCCGTTGGATTGGATTCAATCTGGAACCATTCACTCTTGTATATAAGTTAGGGTTTCTGAACTAATGGATATACACATTTCTATATTCCGAGCTCTTCACATTGGTGGAGGTGAGGGGCACCTCTAATTGTCCTACGGAGTGCTCGGATTTGTGTCTTTTTTCAATTTTCTTGTCTTCTTAGGTCTAGCTTTTCCATTGTCTAGATCTATTCCTTTCTTGTGGATTTGTCTTTCTTCGTCCATGAATCCACAAGAGGCAAATCCCTTGTCTGTGGAGCAGTTACTCATGCAGTTGTTGGATGCCATGCGTGTGCAATTGAATAATCATTCTCAGTTGATGGCAGCATTCACAGGGTACTCCTCCTACATGTTGCAAACCCCCGTGTCCGCCGGATTTCTTTCGCGGAAATCCTGGAGATGATGTGTACCATTGGTTTGACCACTTCACTGTGGTTGCCACATATCATTCGTGGGACGGTGCTCAGTGTTTGCGCGAGTTTCCTACTTGTCTTCAAGGGACGGCGTTGCAGTGGTACAATGGTCTGGACGTTGCAACTCGTGGAGATTGGAATATTCTTCCAGAGATCTTCAAACGTGCATTTGGGCATGCGGACGACTGTGATGATGCTTTTCAGCAGTTGCATCGTATTCGTCAGGAGCCATCTGAGTCGGTGATGCAGTTTGGTGTTCGCTTTCGAAGCCTTTTGCTGCGTGCAGAACCTAACATGTCGGAACGCATCAAGTTAGGTATGTTGTGGCCAGCACTTCGTCAAGACCTTGTGGGGCTTGTGCATGCACTAGCTCCAGTGACTCTTGACGATGCTTTGAGGCTGGCACAACGATATGAGTCGTCACCTCTCCCACTTGTGCCTTCACGTGCTCTTGTTCCACTTCATGTTGGGGATGGACCTGCTCCGATGGAGGTTGAGGCTGTTGCCGCTCGTGTACCAGCACAAGGTGGGGCCCGTGGACGAGGACGTGGACGTGCAGTTCGTTGTTGGGCATGTGATGAGGTTGGACACACGTATCGGCGCTGTCAACGGTTTCCCGATTGGCGTCCCCCATTTCCAGGATGGAGGCCATGGCGTCAACAACGTCCGGTTGGTGCTGCTGCAGTGGAAGGTTGTGATGCGGTGGATCTTCCGGGAAACGACGAATCGCACGAGTAGAGGAGGGTCCTCGTGCGAATAAATTAGTGACCCCTCCATCTTTCTTTCGGGAGTATCATCAAGGGGTTCACTCGGCACCAAATCATCCGGTTTTCACTTTTCAAGCTCGTTTAATCACACGCCACGTCCTGTTTTCCTTTCAGTGTTGGTGGATACAGGTTCAAGTTTGTCCTCTGTTTCTCAATCTGTTGCTACACGTTGCAGCCTTCATTTGCGTCGTGCGGTAGAACCAGTCTTCATTCTGTACGGCAACGGACATACTCATGCTTGTTCGCGGATGAAGTGGACATTGTTGTTCGTGTGGATGATGTGAGCTCGAGCTTCAATCTTTGCGGGTGGTGCCGAGTCAAGCTTTTCACCTTATTCTTGGTATGGATTGGTTAACTCGCAATCATGCCAAGTGTGACTTTGAAAAGTCTCCCCCTTGTTTGACTCTCCCTCGTCTTTCTTCCATTCCTCTTACTTCTATTCCACTTCGTCCATCTGCTTCCACCTCTGCTTCCATCACTTTTGTCTCACCCTTATTTCCAACCATTTTCCCTTCATGCTCTTCCTTTTCTTCTTTGGATCCATCAGATGATCGTCGTGCTGTAGTTGTTGATCAACTCAAGAAGGAGTATGCTGATCTTTTCAACTTCGACTTGTCATCTGGGGCCAAGATTGCGACACGCCACCCTATTCCAACTGGAGAAGCTAGGCCAATCAAGGTACCTGTTCGGCGGTCACCAAAGGAGCTCAAGATCTTACGAGCGAATGTCAAAGAGATGTTGGAGAAGGGTGTTATCCGGAATCTCGAAGTCCTTGGGCGTGCGAACCTCACCTTGTGACGAAGCCTGATGGGAGCGTTCGATTCTGCATTGATTATCGCCCGTTAAATGAGGTAACCGTCTCAGATGTGTACCCACTTCCTCATACTGCAGACCTTTTGGATCGACTGGGGCGGAGCCGTTGGTTCACCAAGTTAGATCTCGCATCTGGATATTGGCAAGTTCCGATGGCTGACATGGACATTCCCAAGACTGCTTTTCGACACCATTTGGCCTGTACGAGTTGGTGATGCCTTTCGGTTTGAGCAATGCTCCAGCAACTTTCCAGCGTATGATGGACGAGGTTCTTTGCGACATGCCGGAGGTGACTGCGATTTCATCGATGATGTTTTGATCCATTCGGATGGAACGTGGGAGGAGCATGTCGGTGATGTACGTAAGGTTTTGGATCGACTGCGGGAAGTTGGTTTGAAGTTGAAGCCATCTAAGTGTGTTTGGATCAAAGGACACCACTTATCTGGGTTATCGCATTTCACGTGAAGGTTTGCAAGTCGATCCTGACAAACTAGTTGCAGTTTTGAAGTTCCCTACGCCAAAGTGTGTGAATGATGTGCAACGCTTTCTTGGCAAGGTACAATATCTGGGTCGTTTTGTGGATCATCTTTCAGATCGTACTGCACCGTTGCGCGCTTGTTGAAATCGTCAATGACTTCTTTTGTTTGGTCTAAGGATTGCAAGCAGGCATTTGCAGATCTCAAAGAGTTGTTGACGACTCCTCCAGTTTTGGCGTACCCGGATTACACCCGTCCTTTCATCTTGCGTGTAGATGCTTCTGACATCGGCCTCGGGGGTGTATTGATGCAGGAGAGTACGAGTGTTCCTGGCCAACGACATCCCATTGCGTACATCAGCCGTACATTGCAGCCAGCAGAGGTGAATTACTCCAAAGAAAAGGAGTGTCTAGCAGCAGTTTGGGGTTTTGAGAAGCTCCATGCCTACTTGCATGGTTCGCGGACGTTGTTGGAAGGCGATCATGCAGCAGTCACTTCGTTGTTGAAGCGGAAGAATTTGATTGGGCGTACTGCTCGGTGGGCCTTGAAACTTCAAATTTACGACTTTGAAGTTGTTCATCGTCCAGGAGTTCCATGGCTGATGCTGATGCTCTTTCTCGGGCTCCTCTTCCACCTTCTCTCTCTTCTGTTGCCCCAGAGGAACCAGTTGTTCCAGCTTCAGTGGACTTTTTGGATGAAGATTCCGTACCATCAGCAGTTGCTGTGCTTGACATTCAGTGTCCGCAGAATGCAGAGTTAGATTTGCCGTCTTTGGATGAGGTTCGGGAAGCTCAAAAGGTTGAGCCGTGGATTCGAAGGCTTCGTGATGGGTTTGAGAATCCTGCATCACTTGCTGATGACTTGCCTTTCAGGCATTTACATTCACAGTATCGCCTTCAGGATGACCTTCTTTATTTTGTGGGGACTGATCCAGATGATCCTTTGCGGTTGGTGGTGCCTTCAATCTTCATTCCACGCTTCCTCCATGCTTACCATGACTCTCCTATTCTTGGCGGGCACATGGGACATCGTCGGGTGATGGAGAAGCTGCAGATCTTTCTATTGGCCGGAGTTGCGAGGAGATGTGATTCGGTATGTGCGTAGCTGTGTGTGGTGCCAAGCTCGCAATACTCCCCCATGTGCTTCGGAAGGACGGTTGGAGTCAATTGCAGTTTCTCGTCCGTTTGAATTGGTGGCATTTGATTTGATGGGACCTTTTCCGCGGTCAACTGCTGGTAACGAGTACGTTATTATTGCTTCTGATTACCTAACTCGTTGGGTAGAAGTTGGTGCTCTTGCTAGTGCGACTGCTTCTGCTTGGTCAGTTTCTCCTGAATCGGGTCGTGTTTCAGCATTCTTGTCCGGAGCGAATTCTCTCGGATAATGGTCCGCATTTATGGCTGAGGCATTTCATGTTTTGACATCTCGACTAGGGATACGCCACACTTTCACAAGTGCTTATCATCCTCAGACAGATGGTTTAGTGGAACGGCTCGTCAGAACCTTCAAGGGGATGATCGAAGTATGTGAACTTTCAACATTCAGATTGGGATGGTTATCTGCCGTCTCTCCGATATGCTTATGTCACTGGAGTTCAAAGTTCCATTGGTACTTCCCATATAAGCTTTGTATGGTCATGACCCGGTGTTGCCAACGGAGTTGGGTTTGCCTTCTCGGTTACCGCGAGCTGCTGATGCTAGGTCATGGGATCGGTATCTGACGAGCATTCTTCCATTGGTTCGTGCGGAGTCAGCAGAACACTTGGGCCGCGTACAAGTAGGACAACAACAACGCTACAACTCGCATCATCGTCCTCCTGCGGAGTACAAGGTTGATGAACTGGTGTTGGTTCGTTTTCCCAAGCTTACGGTACGTGGTTTAGCTAAGAGTCTCCTTCCTCAGTGGAAAGGACCGTATCGAGTTACGGCAAGTAGGGCCACAGGTTTATGAGGTTCGGCACGACATTCAACCCGATCCTCCGGAGATTGTACATGTACAACGGTTGAAGCATTTTGTGCAACGGGAACAAGTTGTGCCGCCTACAGATCCACCAGTGCCTCCTCCAATGTTCCTCCAGATCCAGGCCCGTCTACAAGAGAACCCTAACCAACTTACACCCTTCCGAGAGGAGGGGATGATGTAAGATCCACGTGTACGGCTGCATGTGCACATACTATTATTAGCGTAGTGGATTTTGATAGCCGTAGATTGGATTCAATTTGGACCACTCTCTCTTGTAATAAGTTAGGGTTTCTGAACTAATGAATATACACATTTCTATATTCCGAGCTCTCACACCATGTCCTTTTATAATTAACCCTTTATCATAAAAAAATAAATTAAACTTATCGTTACAACTATGCTTTCATGTATTAAATCAATTTAAAAAGAAATAATTTTATTTAAAAGATTATGGATAAAAATAATATATTTAAAAAGATTATGTATGGATGAAAAATAATATATTTAAAAGCATTTTGGATGCACTATTTGTATTTATTATGATTTATTATTATTAAACTATCCAAAATTAAAAATCATCCAATCTAAATCATAAAACTAAAATATTCAAAATCATAAAATTAATATTTATTACAATTTAAAGCATTATGAATTTAACTTTTATAAATATAAGTATCGTATATTATTTAAATAATATATTTAAAAATATTAAACAAAATGAAACATAAAAACATAATGGAATTTTTTTTTAAACAATAACAAAGTTCTTACAATTTACTTCAAATCCCTTTAAATATAAAGATATAAATCAAAACTTGGTAATATCTTTATACATGTGAATTCACTTGCATGATCACATGCCATACTATTATATAAAACTAACACAAATGATTTTTTTATACATATTGTACTTTTTTTAAGTGAAAATCCTTTTCTTATAATGGCTATATTCACGATAATAGTCATTCTTAAAATAATTCTCTTTAGTGAAAGGTTATGATCTCCATGATACTCTAGTGCCAAATAAATCATTTTCTCTTCTCATTCTCTTGTTTGTTATACTTAACTATTATTGTGTGTATATATATAATTGGCAACCATGCATTTTTATGCTACTCTTCTTAATATAGTGTAAAATCTTGTTACAATAAATACTCCTTAGGCGAACATTGTTCAATAGGCAAAAAACCTAGCCATTATCAATACAAGTAAAAAGGTGGAAGTTGGTGATAGTACTTTGGCACCACATTTTTCCACACTTGGCCTATATTATTTGTGACTACCATGGAATGATAGCAAGATTAAAAGAAAACAAAGCAAGTTAGATAATGTTGAATGAGTACAAAGACTGCTCTCACTTCCTTGAGGTATGGAAGAGGTGACCCATGTTCAAACATATCCCAAAAGCCTTATCATGTAACTCATAAACCAAATATTTATTTGAAGGATAGCAAGATTAAAACAAAACAAGCAAGTTAGATAATGTTGAATGAGTACAAAGGCTATTCTCACTTCCTTGAGGTATGGAAGAGGTGACCCCATATTCAAACATATCCCAAAAGCCTTATCATGTAACTCATAAACCAAAATTTAATGAGTGAGTTAATCTTTACATGACAAAACTCTATTGTTAATGTAAGTCAACTTAAAGAAAAAGATGATAATAAAACCCTTAGTCTGTGGATGAGAATATTCACTCTCTCAAATGATGATTCTTATCTGATAAGAGTCACTTAAATTATGTGCCATTCACTAAATAAATAGAGATTCATTATAATATCAATTAGCCCTTTGCCTTCATATAATAGATGCCTCACACTTTAAGTAATAAGGTTGATTTCAACAAGAAAAGTAAGGCTAAGAGGTTTAAGAGACTAGGGAGAATTCTAAGCTAATTAGTGTGGAATTAAAGGTAGGATTGTCTAAATTGAATTATAGTCCCATGGTAAAAAGTATTGTCAGTTTTATAATATGATAATTTTACACAACACTAATAACTATTACAGGTTAAGGTTGATGTTGGACAAAGGGATCCCAACTCAAGCTATGGTAGTTATGATGGAACAAAATGCAATGTTGTAGTTTAAACACAAATTTAATAATATTTAATTTTTTTATTAAGTTTAGCAAAACATCTATTACAAGCCTTTTCCATTTCCCACCACACGTATGACATGGTATTTCCACTATTTGTTTGTTGAGCAACTTTTTTACATTTAATTCCCACTTAAGGCTTTTTAAAGTGTGTGTCTCCTTCTCATTATTTAGAACATTCTGGCACTTTGTTGAGAATAAAATGATGATTAGTGACAAGTCCAAGTGGTTGTACATTCTTTGGTTTACATATGAACATGAATGAGATGGTGCTAATTCATGTAAGCCTAACTTCTTATGTATATGATTATGCATAATATTAACCCGTGAACCTCCATCTATGGTGTAGTCTTTGATGAATTGCTCTTGTATCTTTACATCAATACATGGAGCACTCATATATGCAATAACTGGCCATGCTGAATTCACCACTATCACCATGTAAAGCTATAGGTATAGCTCTATGACAAGCAGGTGCTAACTTGAGTAACTAGTTAAATGTGATACTTGGATGCTAATTTTATAAATCTGCGAGTATGTCATATGGTACTTTGCTCTCCAAATTCAACACACGTTTAAACTTTCTTTGCCTTACTACAAGTCATTTTCCAGGTTGAGCAACCATCTCTTCCATAACTGGCTGAGTATCTATAGGCTATGGTAGCTCACACTCTTCTAAAGACCCATAAACTAGAGCTGGATTCTCAAGAGAATATTCTAGAACTATATTTACTGGAATAGCTGTGAGATTTGACAAGGGTTGAGCCGCATGTTGCTAAGCTCTTGTCTTCACTTTCAAGGGCAGGTCAACTTGTCTCTTTTGATTCCTTTTCACTATCTCTAGTTCTATAGCTTCTATAGATATAAGTTGTGAGTCAATGACAACACCTTTTTCCTTCTTTGTAGCCATCACCTCAGGACAATTTTCTTGAGTGTGGAGTCCTTGTATGTTGCATATACCACAAATTGGCTGATACTCTACAGCTTGGCAGGGATTTGGACAATTGGGGGCAACATGTCCCCACTCCTTATAGCGGTAGCATTGTGGATGCCTCCTCACTGTCGTACAACATTGTAGGACGTTGGAGCTCAGGTGCATAGATTGGAGGTACACTAGTTAAGTATGGTTGCACTTGATAACTGGGATATTGTGTAGGTGCTACTACTTGTGGCATGACATGTGGTTGAGGCTAGGCTACAAGGCACACCCTCCTACTTGTTGTGCTTTACCTTGTAAATAATAGCAATCATTTGTAGCATGATTGCTACGCCCACACACCTTATACTACTATTTTGGAGGTGCTAGACTTGTAGGAGTAGGACAATCAACATGGAGATGTCCATTATCCTTGCATCTCACACACCACACATTGGTACGTTCCTTAACTTGTTAAGGACGCCTTTATGTAGGTTTGTCATTTGTTTGGTGAGAGCTCCCAGTATGTCTTTCTTCAAATTAGCAAGCTCTAAATGAGTTACAACAGCATTGGAACTGGGTGGTGCATTAAAGCTAGAGCCAGGAAGTTGATGTGGTATTGTGGTACCCACAGAGGTCGATGCCTTGCTAAAGTCTAGGTTTCCAAGACAAAAGCTGGTGATCCTCCTATAGATAACAAACTCGATGCTCCCAAGCTACTATAATCAATTGTACTCACTAGAATGGACAACTATGTAGATCAAGTGGATAAGTATATTCCCCCCACTATAGGTAACACTATGTGAGGTTGTGCACATTGTGTACACAACTTAGCTTGCTCCCAGTTAGCTGCATGCCTAAAAGCCTCAAACATGTTCTTTGGACTATGGATGCGCACATGGAAGGCAAGCTCCTCTAGTAAACCATCCACAAAATACTTTACTTGCTCACTTGGAGTTGAAGGATAATCCTTCTTCAATAGCAATCTTTGGAATTTATTAATATAACTTTGTAAGCTCTCAGATGCTAATAGTTTGATTTAGCTTAGCTCATCACTTATCCTCTCAACAAAGCCCATAGGTCTGAAATAATCTTCAAAACAAACTTCAATGTTGACCAAGAACTAAAAGAGTTGTTCTTTCTGCAACTCCCAACCACTCAGCAACCCCTTCACCAAGTGTATGGGAAAGAGCCTAAGCCTCTATGCATCTGAAGCCTCTTGATTAGTTCGTCTCACATTAAGGAATGTCTACATATGTGCATTTGGATCTTGAACACAAGGTACTTCATTTGTGTTAGCCTTGGAGGTGGGCTAATTGGTGGATTAACATGTGGATTAGCCATCGAACAGTTGGAGCCATTTGTACTACAGGAGTAATATGTGGAGAGGGTATAGATATAGAGGTACTTAGTGTGCCTTCCTCACTCCCCACATGTTGAACCGTCCGTGTTAAACCAATTGCCCTTTGTTACTCTTTAGTGTGTATAGGTTGTCTCACTGCTTTTAGAATATCAATTGTCTCTCTCTCTCTTTTCTTTTGTAGCTTCTGTTCTATTGTTAAACTCACTAGGGTACATACACTACTCCTCGTAGTGGACCCATATGGGTGGAGATAGCTGAGAATATGCGTCTCCAAGCTTCTCTACCACACCCTCCGGCTCTTCTTCACACGACTTTGGTATAGGAACCGAAAAATGTTATAGTTTAAACACAAATTTAATAATATCTAATTCTTTTTTATTTGTTCACGAGAACATCTACTACACGCCTTTTCATTTCCCATCACAAGTAGGACATGGTATTTCCATTAGTTGTTTGCCGAATAACTTTTTTGCATTCAAGGCTTTTTAAATATTCTCTTCATGAACCAGCTTATTAGAGTTTTACTCTACTTATCTGGTCTAATAATACGTATTTAACCTAAAAATAAAAGAAAAAAGAATTAAATATGAAAACCCTAAAATATTCTTAATATTTTCAAAATAAAAGAAAAGAAATAAAAAATAAAAATTCTCTACAATAAACATCAATAAAGGTTTAATTTAAGTATTGATGAGATAAATTCAAGTCATAAGCCTGTGTGATAGGTTGTGGATTAGTGGTATTGAGATGAACACAAAGATCAAGGGCATGGTTAGGGTAGAGACATATAGAAGATCGTATGTGCCTAGTGCAATGGGCAACACCCCTTAACATCTTAATGGATGATGAAGATCAACTTATTGTTAAAGAGACAAGTGACAATTTCCACAAGACGAGGGAGTTCTTTATCCCATTGCAATCAATTGTTCAAATGCTAAATTCTAAGCTCGCCATGATGATAGTCATTGGTTTGTGCAGTTATTACTTGCACACAAGTCATGAGGTTGAGTCAAGAGACACCGGCCAACCAAAGGAAGAAGAAACGTTTATTACCTTGGAGGAAGAGCTAGCAATGAAGCAAATTTCCTCGAGAGAGTGGGAGTAATTTTGAACAAATTTTGACCAAGTTATGACGAAGGTGAAAGCAGCTTAAGGAAAATTAGTTCAAGTGTAACTAAATTCAATTATAGGGTGATATCCATCAAAAACTATTGAGACTGCATGCCATTGTAACAAAGAGTTGGTTAATGTGTTTAGTAATGGATCTACATCAACGATTGTGGTTGTGTGGACAATGGAACACTAATCAGAGTGGGGGATTGAGGGTTAATAAGTAAGAGATCCACAACATTATGTTCATTATGTTCATCGCTTATATCATAGGTTGAACCTTTGAGCGGTGCCATTCCTGGTTCTAATAGCCAATTAGGCAAAGGTAATACCATAGGGAATTTTGCGAGATGTACCATTTTAAATTGAAGGAGTGACTTTTTGGTTGTGATGATGGCATGTATATGGATGATGAATATGAGTTGCTACTTGGTATGCTATGTTGAAAAAAACTAAGGTGCGCCCTAGTAAGCTCCTTCAAGCAATGAGTGACCAACGTGCATGTATAACAAATCTAGGTACCTTTGTTAGAGATTCACCATTGGGAGGTTGGACTTGACAATGGTGTCAATGAGGAGGAAGAGGTAGTGTTGAGATGCATGTTGAAGTTGTTCATAGTTGGAAAGTTTGACTTATGTGAGGTACTTACCTCTTATTGTGTCGTTGTACAAATGCCACTTAACGATCTCGTAGAGCCTCAACTACTGGCATGATTGATAATGTAAAAGGATCTTTGTCCTTATGTTGACTTAGAAAAGGACGAGTTCATGGATGAATCATTACTTAATTGGTGTCACACTATACACAACATAAAGAGATCAACGTGAACACCTTAAATATCAAGATTAAGGACAAGGTGATTAACTATTGATGACATAGTGGTTATTAGTTGGATTTGTATATCCCATCAACAATGCATATAATATTTGACATCTTGTTCCAATCTATAGAAAATCTGACTCCTTAAACAAAAGATTAATATTTAATGTAGTCAAAGTGTGTATTTATGGTCTCGTACCTTGTTTGAGATCCTCTTCCTCAAATAGATATATGTATATGCGAATACATTTTTATAATATTATCTATAATGTAACTACTGTAAATACGTAAGTTACTTTAATAAGTATATAATTAAGGTACATATCAAAGTTAATGCTATAATTAAATAATTATAGTATATGTAAAATAACTATATAGGATTAACCTTCGTATGTACCTTAGTTACGTACACTTACTAGAGTAACTTACGTATTTACCGTAGTTATATTACATATCGTATTATTAAGTTATGAAGTATATAAGATTTTATTTTATAATTATACTAATTCATATCTACTTTCCTATGTTTTTATTTAGACCTAATTGAGTGTTTGGGAAGGCGATGGCGGCATTGGTCCCTGCATTTCCTTACGGACTTCGTCTTCATCGCTCCGAGAAGACGAATATTGCCAAGAGGTACCAATTCAATCCCGCATTCTCTCTCTCTCTCTCTCTCTCTCTCTCTCTCTCTTACAGAATATTGTGTCTGTCTTGCAGGTCAGATTCACCTGCTCTTATACTAGTGAGTATGCATCTGAGCCTATTGATATTGAAGCCAAAGTCGGAACACAAAAGGTTCAATAGGCGCGTGTGTGTGTGTGTGTATACATATATATGTGTGTATATATACTACACATTTAATTTTAAGTCTTGTGACTGATGTCGTATATATGTGTTTGGATGTCAAGATTATGTACATTTTTTAATAGTTCTATAATTGGTTTTGAAAATGTAATATACAAAAGGCTCAGTTGTGTCAATATGACAAATATATACATATGCTACGTATTGTACATAGATCTCTCTCTCTCTCTCTCTCTCTCACACACACACACACACACACACACTATATATATATATATATATATATAATATATATATATATTTATAGTGAGAGAGAGAGGGGGGGGGGGGAGGGGCACTTACGTACAGATACTGATGTATCTATCTATGAATGTGTTATCTGAGGTTGGCCATTTTGATTGTATATGTGATTGTTTTAGAAAATATGTACTATCCTTTATAGAAAAGTCCAATATCTGTATGTGTGTCTCCATACAATTGTATTCACGCGCACGTAGAGAGACATATTTTGTGTATATTTATCTCATTTGGATATAAAAATTTCTGAAATCGTATGCATGTGTATGTTTTGGTAGGCCAATATCCATGTCACCGCTTGCAAGTATTATGTATATATACACATTCAAGTAATAATATAATTTACTGTATAATAATTATAGGTAAACTTTCTCTTTATGTTCTAGATAGTGGTTTTAGGAGGCAGCGGTTTTGTGGGTTCTTCAGTATGTAAAACGGCCGTAGATCAAGGCTTCGAAGTATTAAGCCTTAGCAGGTGATTTTTCCTATTTTACACACACACACATATATATAGATACTCTTATCCTATATACGGTTTTTATAATATACAGATCTGGGAAACCTTCATACAGAGATTCCTGGGTGGATCAAGTACTTTGGATTACAGGTGATAGCTTTATTTTATACATAATATATTACTGAATGACAATAATACTATATAATATAAATTTTCATTTTATTAATTTTCTACTTAAATTTAACTAATTACAGGCAATGTGTTTTATGTGGATTGGAATGCTTTGTTCAAGGAGGCGACAGCAGTGGTGTCTACAATTGGTGGTTTTGGAACTAATGAACAAATGGCTAAACTAAATGGCGAAGCTAATATTCTTGCTGTTCAGGCTGCAAGCAAAGCAGGTTTAGAGCGACTATAACATGAATTATCTAATATTGGCTTTTATGTGTATACATATATACAATACATACACAAAGTATATGTCCTACTATGTATGTGTGTTCGAGCTACACGTACTCTCTCTCTCTCTCTCTCTCTCTCTCCTCTCTCTCTCTCTCTCTCTCTCTCTCTCTCTCTCTCTCTCTCTCTCTCTATATATATATATATATATATATATTATGTATATATTATGTGTATACAGGGGTGCCAAGATTTGTGTATATTTCGGTTCATGATTACAACCTTCCTTCGTTCTTGTTGGAAAATGGATACTTTACTGGAAAAAGGAAAGCCGAAGCCGAAGTTTTGTCAAAATATCCAAGTTCAGGTAGGATACATGCACACATACATGTACGTGCATGTCTATACATGTAGACACATAGATACATACAATCGGATGTTATGCATACTGTATACATGTATATGTATGTAAAGATATTGTGATAGTTTAAAGCACACATTAGATGGTATATTAATGAAGAATATCTACTTATATATGTATATCATGATTATTATACTTATATATACATATATATTATTTGATGCAGGTGTTGTACTTCGACCTGGATTTATATATGGGCAAAGGAGGGTTAATGGGGTGGATATACCTTTAGATTTAGTTGGTAAACCTCTTGATAAGTTGTTAACTGGTGTTGAGAATTTTATAGCCCCGTTAAAGTCCATACCCGGTTCCGACTTGCTGTTAAGTGCTCCAGTTAGCGTTGAAGACGTCGCAGGTATATATATGCATACATACATGCACATATGTATACACACAACTAAATAAACTAATGAACATGTTATTTACTAAGTTAATAAGCATCAAGTAATAGCTAAATAAAAAGTCCATAAGTAGCTAGAAGCTACTTATCTATGTCAAATTATTAGCTAAATTATCAAATATAAAACAATATACGCATGTATACGTGTTTGTTTATTGTATATGTATTGTACATGTATTATATACTAGAGTTGCAATGGTGTGTGTGGTGTGTGTGTGTGTGTGTGTATTCGTTTTGATTTTATTGTCATGTCGCAGAAGCTACAGTCAAAGCTGTGATAGATGATTCAATTTTCGGAGCGTTAACAATTGAGCAAATAAAAGAAGCTGCTTCTGCTTTAAGGGCATCCTCTGTACTTAATTAAAACTTAACAATAGATATGTTTTCTCATTCTAATTGTTAGTTAGTATGTTTTTCTGTGTCTGTATATGTGTGTGTGTGTGTGTGTGTGTGTACGTAATGGACAATATATTTTATTGAAACAATATTTTTGAAATGTTTTTTTATTATACAGTTAATATAAATTTATGGTTTTAAGTTGACGTTATTTTATTGAAATATGTAGCACTTTTGTCCCCTTTTTCCCCTTTTTCCCCTTTTTTCCCTTTTTTCCCTTTTTTTTTCCCCTTTTCCCCTTTTTCTCCCTTTTATAATGTTAACTCAGATATATTATTTAAAGAAACTTCAATTTATTGTTAAGGAAATTTAATATATAAAACCAGGAAACATATAACTCAAAGATATGGGAAAAGGATATATATATATATATAATTTATAATATAAAATCTACCTTAAGAATCGTAAAAAGTGTGAACGCCGCAGAATACGACACACACGTACACATTGTGAATCTATTATATTTTAATAGGTAATACATATAATATGAATTATTGATATTATATACACGTATATAATATATACGTGTGTATAAATATGCACACGTATATATTATATTATTATTTATGAAAAACAAAATTTTCATAAATTTTTAGAAATGGAAAATTATGTTTTATTTATTATTTTTAAAAGATTACTTAGTAACAAATGTTTTTCTAATTAACTGAATATTAAGTGGATATAGAAATTTATAGTAAAATGTATATTAAATGGATGTAAAAATTAATTTCTGTATATTAAGTGAATTAAATATGTTAAATGGATATAGAATATAAATTTACAAATTCTAGTTAAATATAAATGACATTTGTTATTTAACTATTGTTTTAAAATAATAAAGTACAGTAAGTTTGACCCAAAGAATTCTTTTAATATAGGGAGGAATTTTACCGTTTTAAAATCTATATACTAATATGCATATGTTATCTACATATTATATATTATATGTATGTAATATATATGTTCTATAGTTGGAATGGTATGCAACTCACAGCAACAGGTTTTTCGGTTATTTATCTCTAATATAATATAGCTAATTATATAGTTTATATTGTTAATTATATTTAACTGATCATTTGCAAAAACCACAGTAAATATGCATATTTAATGTTTAACAGACTATAGAGATTTAGGTTCGACATAATGTTCTCATTTTTAATATGAATTACATAAGCATTCGGCCACCATATTATAGATTATTACAAGGTATACACACATGTTTAAAATATTTAATATACAGGTGTATATATATACAGTATATATGTTTAATTTATAGGTATTTAGATGTCTACTATATTTATATGGTTTTATAATATATATTATATGTAATGAGAAACATTGTAAGTTTTATATTATCTTTTAATGATTCAACATAATTTCATGGTGAAATCCACCGGTGTACTATTTTACTAATTAACAGTATTTTTAATCCTGTTTTATTTATTTGTTGTATACTTAATTGTTATTATTATTTATTCTTTTAACTTAATAACAGAGATAATGTCACAGTTGAAGTAAGTAGTAGCATTTATTTACCATTTATATATGTAAGCATCAAAGTATTTAAGTAATTATTTTATGAATATCTATTTACCTGTATATTATATTTAAAGATTAACTACAAGAAATAATAAATACTAATAATATGGTATCTGCAACTGTAATACATGTAATTGAATTTTGAGATAATATATCAAATTTAAAATCCTAATTCAGAAAATCGTTTACACGTGTTACACATAACATTTAAAATAATTTATATTAAAGAAATAAATAAGAAATTTTGATATACAGCCAATCTGCACTTCAATGTATATGATTTCTAGACATTTTAAAACAAGTCTCAATATTTTTAAGAAAATAAGACTTCCTTAATATCTTATTTATTTTCAATAATAATAAGGTTTATTAATAATATTCAATAATAACGTATAAACAATACTATCATCATCAGATTATTATATAGCGCTTAAGTTACATGTTTTTAACAAATATAACATAGGTCTAAACTTAATCCAAAAAATAAACACCTCCGTTTATTTTTAATAAAAACGGGGAGATATTCCTAAATATCAAGCCTTTGATCAAAGCCTTAAACACTCTTAATCAAAGGTCAATTTACCCTTATTACAAGTCCCAATAGTCGTATTGTCGAGCGTATGTATCCGGTTGTGCAGCATCTGGAGCGCTTTGCCACCGTTGATATTGATGTGTGTACCCCGTCCATGGATCGTAGCCGTCTCTTTGACGCCTCCCTGTATTGGAGTGGTAGTAGCGGTTGTGGTTGTGCACATTATTACTAACCCTCGTTCGTAACTGCCTTAATTCTTCTTCAGCATCATAACGTGACCTCTGAACATACAACAAAAGTTAGTACACGTATGCGTGTGTGTGTTTATAGGACATGTGTGTAGCGGACGATGTGTGCCTGTGCGTGCGTGTGTGTGTGAGAGAGAGAGCTTTCTGTAAATTGCCTTGCTTTGATTATACTTCTACATTACGAATAATTTATGCAGCTTCTATAGAGTTACGTATACTAAAGTTTTTGTACATTCACTATATTTACACATACTCCTGTAAGTTCTAAATCTACATATATACCCCTAGAACTTCAATATATATATATATATATAGTGTGTGTGTGTGTGTGTAATTTAGAACTTGAAATTACAGTCAGAGGTATATATGAAATTTTCCTTATTAATTACTAGTAATATGTATCTGCTCATATATATATGTATAAATAAAATGTTACCTTGGAAGGGTCTGAGAGAATAGCATAGGCCTCACCAATGAGCTTGAATAGGCGCTCAGCGTCGTGTAGGATACTCTCTCCTGCTTCTTTATACCAGCTCATATCTTCATCTCCCTCTGTGCGTGACAATAGCTGCCTGCCTGTAATGAAAAGATTAACATTTTTGTAATTTATTAAAACACATATATTGTATTGTTTATGTACATATATAACACGAGAAGGAAGAATTACAAGAACTTCATGAACGTGTTGTCTACAAGGACACACACACACGCACTAGCTTAGTATGATAAACTTATAAGCATATAACAAAACAAACATGTGTTATTGCACATGCATATACACATACACACGTCATGTATGTATATGCTCTTTCAAATTGGGTGTCGTATTTCATAATAATCAAAACAGTGAAATCAAGCATAACATCTCGTGCGTGCGTGCGTGCGTGCGTGTGTGTGAGCGAGAGAGAGAGAGAGAGAGAGAGTACTACACTCACCTTATCAGGATGATGTCTTAATGCTAATTTTCGATAAGCCTTCCTTATGTCAACTGCTGTGCACAAAGGCTCCACCCCTCTGATAAAAGAATACACAATCAGACGCCATAACACGCACGCTTGAACACACACAAAAGAGACTGCACGTGTAGTTGTGTATCTTCGTGCATAAGAATATAATATATATATATATATTTGTGTGTATGCGTGTGTGGATATACCACGTATATCTTAGTATCGCCATACACATTACAAAACCAGACTGGTCTCTGAATGTTTGTATAAATAAAAGACATATCTATGCATACATGTATAAGGTCAAAGTAAAAATTCAGGCCCATGTATTTGTGTATGTATGTCCTACATGTACGCTCTACAAACATACATGCAAAAAACACACATATACACTTACAGTATCAGATAGTGATCCAAGGGATGGTTCTTCTTAAAATCTTCCTCGGCATTTACTAAACGTTCACGAGCTTGCTTTAACTCTTGCCCTTGTTTAGGCTGTTTTTCTAAAAGCGAGCTTAACCGCCTTAAATCACTGCACGCTTGTGCGTAATCTCTTATCAACGCGTGTAACGTTGCCCTTCGTGAAATAGCCTGCATAACAGTTTATTAGTATATATAGATATATACATAGTACATACACAAAGATACACAGATGCTTTCAGTCTCGCTCTTTAAGATAACTATGAACTGTAACTATAAACAACCAGCAGTATATGTACTAGCTCTTTGTTGAATAGATTTACTTTAGCTATCATTCTTATACTTTACAAACATATTTTATACACATTAGTCAAACATATTAAACGATATAGTTAAGTTTAAGCTATATTATTAATTTAATACTTAACAGATGAAATCAGCATTCAAGAAAAGAACACAAATATGTATAAGAACGATAATCTAGTCAAATACCCATAAAACGTCACATACACACATACACACAATCGCTTGAGACGTGATTACCTTGGCGTAATCCGGATTAAGAACGACAGCGCGGCTAGAGTCTGCAATGGCGTCTGCTATGTGGCCGAGGGCCTGTGACGCAGCGGCACGGTTACAGAACAGAACTGCATTGAAAGGCCGTGCTTCGCTGTTACATGCCAATGCAGCTGTGTAATGCTCCACTGCTTCTGTGTGCTTCCCTGCTTGAAACGCCTCATTCCCCGCAGCCTAACAACAAAATAAGAAACGTTCGTGTAATAAGTTGAATATGTATACACACGAGTGTAAAGTTATGCCTATGACTGTAATATATTTACAAGCAGACAGACGCATAGTTCCATAGCAGGTGGAATATTTTCATCACGTACATCCTCATATAATTTACTGCATGTATGTATCTATACCTATATCTATCTATCTATCTATATGATAGATAGAGAGAGAGATAGATAGATAGATAGAGAGAGAGAGAGAGAGAGAAGTGCATACATGTATATAATATATAAAAACAAAGTACCTTGTGCCGTAGAAGGTCGTGAAGAAGACCATCGAACTGTGCGAATGTCTCTAAGTTTGCTTCCAAAACCTCGCTTATACTGAAGAACAAAATTAATGATAAGAACATATAAACACACATATAAATATGTTTATAATATACAGAGACAACAAACAAAATCTGCAATAGGATATACATTATCACTGTATTATACAATATGCTTATCCTCATTATTATATCGTATTGTGAATAAAAAGCTCGCAAAAATAGTGTGTATAAATAAAGTAACTACCAAGGTCTGTCTGTCTGTCTGTCTGTCTCTCTCTCTCTCTCACACACAACTTGTAGATATTTTCATATATTACACATGAACTGAAAATATACAAACACGCGTAATATATATGTACACGTACATATGATGATATATGTATGCTATTACGTACTTGTCAGATCCAGAAAGTGCAAGGTTTTCTCCAAGTTTACATAAACACTCGACTGATTCTTCTAAACGTCCCAAATAAAACAAGGCCTTGGCTTTAACCCATAAACGCCAAGCCCTTGGATTAACTTGTTGAACGACGCTCCAGTTGCCCTCTGCCAGTGCCAGTGTTTGATCACACATTTCAATAGCCTCATCAAACCTCCTCACCTGCAGAACACATTATACATATCATGCATACCAAAACATACTCTATACATAATATCATATAAAACATTTTATGTATGTGTATATATATATATAGACACACACACACACACACACACACAAACATATATATATATTTATATTTATATAAACATAAACATATTACACAACCTACAAACACATATTGTATATAGACACGTAGAACGGCAGGATAAAGAGACGTATTATAGGAGTCACAGCATCTGAGTCCGTGAGTCGATTGTGTGTGCGTGTGTTTGCACACACGCACACACACACACACACAATATATATAATATATATATATATATAGAGAGAGAGAGAGAGGAGAAGAGAGAGAGAGAGAGAGAGAGAGAGAGAGAGAGAGAGAGAGAGAGAGAGAGAGAGAGAGAGAGAGAGAGAGAGAGGGAGGAGGGAGGGAGGGAGAGGGAGAGGGAGAGTAATACGTGTGTGGACATTTGTATGTTACTTACAGAGAGGAGACAACGGGCTTTTGACTCGAGTAGAGTCTCCGAATAGGAACATGTTGGAAGAGCCTCGTTCACAAGACGTAATGCTGCTGTGTAATCGCTCCTATACAATAGCTCCCATACACGTTTACAGCATTCCATAGCTTGCTACAAATAGAAATATATGTTGCTATATATTGATTACGATCATACAAATGATTGATAATTATCATGCAAATAATTGATATATCAATTGTCTGCAGTATTTTTCTATATTATTTGATAATACGGTACTAGATAATGGGAATAATAGCTTACTTGAGTTTTTTTAAGGCCCTCAGAGGCCTCATTTGCAATCTTTAGATCATTCCTATCGTGGTCTCTTGCACGTGATAAACAATCTTTGAAATAAGTAGCAGCAGCTTCAAACTCTCCAAGAGCAAGATGACAACTGCAAAAATTGAAGTTAATACACTTATTGTATTTATAACGTGTATATACATGTATAAGGTGCCATTAAACAGTACTCATGTGTATGGATGAGTATGTATGTGTACGTGATTTATTACCATATGTACGTAGTATGAGAAAGGTAGGACTAAAATGTATGCACAGAGAGAGAGAGAGATCCATGTAAATGTAGTGTGGAATAGACAGATATAATGTCGTATGAACTCGCAGTATGCAGCATCACGCAGAGGAAATCAAATTTCTCTAAATGTGTACTTGCATATATGTATGTGTGTATACGTATTCATAATCACGGATGCATACACATACTAAGTGTTTGTGTAGACAGAGAAAGAAACAGAACACCATATATACATATACGAAAATTAAAACGCAATACCAACCTCCCAGCACGTAACCTGACCCGTAGAAAATTTGGATCGACGGTCATGGCTCGCATGCAATCAGCAAGAGCTTCACGCATCCTACCCACGACCATCCGTGTAGCTGCACGATTACTGTAGCAAAGCATAGAAGCCCTTATGCAGCTCTGCGATGTCTCATTTGGGGTACACTGCTTGCCCCAAGAGAGTAATATTCCTCTGCTTTTGGGAAATCCCCATTCGCATATGCTTGGTTACCCCTGTACAAACATGTCACGATAACCGCTTTAGCTTTCTCCAATTATATTTTAAGTATAATATTCTACTACACACACACACATACATACCTCAATCTCCAATTCTCACAGGTTTGTTCTACAGCAGCACCTGGAGCGTAGCTGCCGTTGATGGCTGGGAAAAGATTCCTGGAATCTTCTTCGAATTGTCAAGCTCCATTTCGTATGCATCGTTCTTAACCGTGGGTGGTTTAGTGCGGTTTAACCCCTGCTTATTTTTTAAGCCTTTAAGGATCCTACGTGAGCGCCCACGAGTGGCCGAAGACGGTGAAGTTGAAGTGAAAGCAAAAGACTCGGGGTTTGGAGAATATTCATTACTCTTGGTACTTTTAAATTCGTGAATATTCTCAGCATCCTCCGTTCCAAGGTTTAAATCCTGAATAAAGAACATGTTGATTGTTAATATTACATGTATGTATAGGTAGTTACATGACCTGAGCTGCAGCACGGAGACCCTCAGTATCAACGTCCTTTGTGTAAGTCTGGAATTGTGTACTTCCAGGCTCCTGACAAACAAAGAAAATATATGTTATATATATATATATATATATATATATATATATATATGACACAAGATATAGACTATCGATTGCATTTCTAGTATGTGTGTACAACTATTCGTGTGTGACACAAATACTCTATATTATATATGGTAAAATGGCTGTGTAATAGTCTTCATGGACAGAGTTATGATAAGCTGTAGAACTACATCATTTGCAATACATATAAACTTATATGGTATATACATATTCATGTTAATAATCAGAAGTGAACAGTGTGTAGATATCAACAGTT